>CM049385.1:18839073-19151557 GCA_026937815.1 Etheostoma perlongum | reverse complement strand
TAAAACATCAAAGGAATGCCATGTAAGAACATATTTTTACTGATATCCATCCAGTAATTATTTACTGAACAAAACACAAATGGCCGATTTGGATACAGACCTCAGTCACACCTTATAAATAAAAATATTTCTCCTAAAACTAAAATCTGCAGCATTCAACTTAAAATTTAAACATTTTTCTCAAATATGAAACAAAAACGTAATCCCATCACCACCTAATTTCCTTTTACTGTATATGTGATGGGCAGCAACTCTCTCCTCTTTCTTTTTTTTCAATTTTTGCTTTCAATGCTGGCTCAGTGTCAAGGAAAAGCTTAAGTTCTTTCCCATATTTTAGGAGAGAGCCACCTGGAAAGGGTGGAACCCTAGCTTTCTCCTCACTGTCAGATGCCAAACAGACCTCTGCATTCACAGCAGTATAGGCGATGGTGTTTCGATCCACGTTGTGTTTTTCACAACTTCTGTTGACACTGCGGGTCTTCTGGAAGGTTTTAAGGACCGCCATGTACCTGTGTTGGACATCTTCTGGTGTTGTCACTATAAAGGAAAAAAGAAGTTACAACATATAGGGTCTTGATTGGCTCCCAATCTGATCCCTGATCTAATTAAGAAAAAAAAAGATTACATGTCAACCTGCAATTTAAAACAAAAACAGTTAGACTTTAAAATTTAAAGAATAATTAAAACAAATCACAAGGAAATAGAGTGACAGTTCAGTACAGTTTAACATGGTACCTTCATTTGTTTTCTCTGATTTGTTTTGGTGGTAAATAACATACTTACTTGCCACTCCAGCTTCCTCTACATTGTGAAGTTCCTCAACTTCTCCAGATCCACCAATGCTATCTGCGTTGATGGATGAAGAAAACTGCTTGGCTCTTTTGCCTCTTTTTGTGGAAGGCATTGTTCTGAAAAGTTTGAATATCATTATGAAAATAGTTCAGCTCTCATATGGGACATGTTCTGAATAAAGATATATCTAAAATACATATTCCAAAATATAATTTGTAGTACAGTAGTAGTCTTTTTGTGAACAGTAAACACCACAGATTACATTAAAGACTCTAGCATGAGGCTCTGCAAGATGTGAACTTCCACTGTTTCTGTAACGTTAGCCATTTTAAGAAAGTCTAGAGCAACTCACCCTGCATTTGGGGGCTTTATAACATAGTGTACCTCGGGATACACACCATCACACCTCAGGTGTGTATCCACAGGTAGGCCTGTACAAGTCAGTTGTGCAATATTGTGTGCTGTAATTGACATCCTGTCCACACAAGTCTGTATTCTAAGCCTGGTACAGCACACTAGAGCAAGAGAGGCAAGACACTAATACAAACTTAAACAGTTTATTTATTTTACACATTTTTTCTGTCTTTTAAAATATAAAATGGATATGTGCAGTTAACAGGACATACAGTGGGTACGGAAAGTATTCAGACCCCTTTAAATTTTTCACTCTTTGTTTCATTGCAGCCTTTTTCCAAAAATCAAAAAAGTTCATTTTATTTCTCAGTAATGTACACTCAGCAACCCATCTTGACAGAAAAAAACAGAAATTTAGAAATTTTTTGCATATTTATTAAAAAACAAAAACTGAAATATCACATGGTCATAAGTATTCAGACCCTTTGTTCAGTATTTAGTAAAAGCACCCTTTTGATCTAATACAGCCATGAGTCGTTTTGGGAAAGATGCAACAAGTTTCTCACATCTGGATTTGGGTATCCTCTGCCATTCCTCCTTGCAGATCCTCTCCAGTTCTGTCAGGTTGGATGGTAAACGTTGGTGGACAGTCATTTTCAGGTCTCTCCAGAGATGCTCAATTGGGTTTAAGTCAGGGCTCTGGCTGGGCCATTCAAGAACAGCCACAGAGTTGTTGTGAAGCCACTCCTTCGTTATTTTAGCGGTGTGCTTAGGGTCATTGTCTTGTTGGAAGGTAAACCTTCGGCCCAGTCTGAGGTCCAGAGCACTCTGGAAAAGGTTTTCGTCCCAGGATATCCCTGTACTTGGCCGCATTCATCTTTCCCTCGATTGCAACCAGTCGTCCTGTCCCTGCAGCTGAAAAACACCCCCACAGCATGATGCTGCCACCACCATGCTTCACTGTTGAGACTGTATTGGACAGGTGATGAGCAGTGCCTGGTTTTCTCCACACATACCGCTTAGAATTAAGGCCAAAAAGTTCTATCTTGGTCTCATCAGACCAGAGGATTTTATTTATCACCATCTTGGAGTCCTTCAGGTGTTTTTTAGCAAACTCCATGCGGGCTTTCATGTGTCTTGCACTGAGGAGAGGCTTCCTTCGGGCCACTCTGCCATAAAGCCCCGACTGGTGGATTGCTGCAGTGATGGTTGACTTACTACAACTTTCTCCCATCTCCCGACTGCATCTCTGGAGCTTAGCCACAGTGACCATTGGGTTCTTCTTTGCCTCTCTCACCAAGGCTCTTCTCCCCGATAGCTCAGTTTGGCCGGACGGCCAGCTCTAGGAAGGGTTCTGGTCGTCCCAAACGTCTTCCATTTGAGGATTATGGAGGCCACTGTGCTCTTAGGAACCTTAAGTGCAGCAGAAATTTTTTGTAACCTTGACCAGATCTGTGCCTTGCCACAATTCTGTCTCTGAGCTCTTCAGGCAGTTCCTTTGACCTCATGATTGTCATTTGCTCTGACATGCACTGTGAGCTGTAAGGTCTTATATAGACAGGTGTGTGGCTTTCCTAATCAAGTCCAATCAGTATAATCAAACACAGCTGGACTCCAATGAAGGTGTAGAACCATCTCAAGGATGATCAGAAGAAATAGACAGCACCTGAGTTACATATGAGGGTCACGGCAAAGGGTCTGAATACATATGACCATGTGATATTTCAGTTTTTTTTTTAATAAATATGCAAAAATTTCTAAATTTCTGTTTTTTCTGTCAAGATGGGTTGCTGAGTGTACATTACTGAGAAATAAAATGAACTTTTTTGATTTTTGGAAAAAGGCTGCAATGAAACAAAGAGTGAAAAATTTAAAAGGGTCTGAATACTTTCCGTACCCACTGTATGTGATAAAAAACGCATCACCCAGTAATATAAATATATAAAGCTAGCCTACTGTATGTGCTTGGAATTCCAAAATATCAAAATTATTTGAAAAACTACATTCTCCCTACATTTTATGGATAAGGAATTGTCACAGCCAAAATAATACATCTCGCAAACACTAAAATGTATTTTAACAGAATGAGGGCCAGTGAACAGTAGCCCTACAAACTTCAACCTTTAAAATACTCTTATGTGTATTATTTAGTGATCAAAACAGAATAATTCTACATTAAGAGTCATTACTGATAAGACTTATTTACTTGAGTAACATTTTGAATTCAGTTCTTTTATTTGTAATTAAATATTTTGATACTGTTGCATTTCTACTAAGAAAACTATCTGAGTACTTCTTCCACTTCTACATGTATGATGGTGTGGAAAATCTAGATTTTAGTAACCAGTTTTGCATATAAACTTTGATAACTACCATGTAACTTGAAAATAATTTTTAATATAAAAATAATATTTTATAAGCAGTTGATGTTTTAGAATGACACCGCCTATGACACGGATTACTAACTGTAAAGTACTAACTATTGGGATATAATTTTGCATGTGCTGTAAGAAGCCCTGTGCCCCAAACGCCAATCTGTAGAAGGAGTTTTAATGGAAGATACATAACAGAATTTTCAGAACACCACAAGTTAAAATGGCTAAAATGAATCCAAATCCGTCAAATCATTGTTGGAGGGGGTGTGGAGAGACAATGGCTACTCACTCACATATTTTTTGGTTATGCCATTGTCAGATAACTTTTGGAAATTCATTTTTACATATTTTAAAGTATTGAATGTTGAACTGAATAGAGGCCCTCTCATAGTAATATGTAAGTAAATGACATATTCATTGCAATTACAGATGGAACTTTTCATTGAAAGATGGGCACCATTAGTGATGGAGGACCATTAGAACTAACTCTGATTAGATCTGCATTGTTTTGTTTTAAGTTGATGTTGTTCTGTTTATTTTCAATGGTTATCATTTTTTTAATTTCTTCTCTTCCTTTTACTTCTGGACATATTCTCCTGTGGACTTGACCATGTAGGTAAGAGCATGGGAATGTTATGACCCCTTGTAAAGAATATTGTTTCTGAGTGGAATTAATAGCTGTAAAAGGAGATCTGAAGAATATTCAAAATACTTTTTTTTTTAAGTTGGAAGACGCCCTGTGCCCCATTCAGATCAAGAACTTAGTGACGAATAAAGAACATTTCACCATTCAGACCCTAATCCCTCGCATCGGGACATGGACTGGGTTAACTAGTCTATTCACTTGTATATATAGCCTAAACACAGGAAGCAGTGAGCTATAGACCTTTTTCACAGCAAACATGTTTGGCTTGTCATAGTAGGAAAAGCACAGCTGAAATTAATAACCTTAACGATGGCTCAATTCCATCAATGTCCCAGTAAGCAACATGCACAATACCAGGGCCTCTCCTAAGTGGAATGCAGCCATCATTAATGGTTTTGAATACACCTTAGCCTTTCCTACTATGACATGTCAACATGTCTACCACAACATGTGAAAAAGGTCTATTCACATACAATACAATACAACTTTCTTAACACAAAGCCCTATACAAAACATACCAAATTATATTCATGTTTTACTTTTCATATTCTTGTGTAGGTAAATGCAACATAAATCTAAAAGAGGACACATTTACCAATATTACCATTTGTTCACTCATCAGTACAGTAGCATCAGATTTACTGTGTGAATAAAATGTCAAGATATTAAGAGGAATAAATAAAAAGGATAAATAATTGTGGAAATAAAGACAAATAAATGAAAGAATGAATAACAACTGTGGAAATATAAAAAAGTATAAATAGTTATAAGCCTTTCATTTATGTATTTGTTCACTTAATTAAGTGAATACATATTTATATTTAAAAAATAAATATTATTTTGCATAGATTACTCAATTTGTTTTTGAAAATATTTAGTTATCTCTTCATTTTTCCTTATTCTATATGGCTTTTGCTTTTCCCTGAAGGGCACAGCTGTCAATCATCTCTTTGGGAAGGTCTTCCTGCCAACCTTGAGTAGTTGATTGACAAAGAGTATAGCCTACAAATAAATATATACAGAAATTCAATTCAATTTTATTTATAGTATCAATGCATAACAAGAGTTATCTCGAGACACATTACAGATAGAGTAGGTCTAGACCACTATTTTTTTAGACCACAATTTACAAGGACCAAACAATTCTAGTAATTCCCCCAAGAGCAAGCTTTTACTGTGACTGTAACAAGGAAAAAGTCCCTTTTAGGAAGAAAGCTGGGAAAGACCCAGGCTCTTGGTAGTGGTGTCTGACGGGGCCGGTTGGGGGAGTAATATAACAGTCACAATAAAAGATAATGGAACAGTGACTAGCAATAGTTTGAAGTTCATGGCATAGCACGGTACTGCAGGGCGTTACAGGGCACAGCAGAGCACAGCAGGGTGTAACAGGGCATAGCAGCACCACGGCAACAGCTGCAACCATGATGTTGGAGCCTCCCTAATCCAAGGAAATAAATAAACAAATAAATCTGAAAAATGCTTATAATTGTTATTATTATTTAACATTATAATTGTCTTTATATTTCCATCCATCCATCTTCATCTGCTTATCAGGTGACGGGTCGCAGGGGCAGCTGCTCCAACAGGGAACCCCAAACTTCCCTTTCCCGAGCTACATCAACCAGCTCCGAGATGGGGATCCCGAGGCGTTCCCAGGCCAGGTTGGAGATATAATCCCTCCACCTAGTCCTGGATCTTCCCCAAGGCCTCCTCCCAGCTGGACGTGCCTGGAACACCTCCCTAGGGTGGCGCCCAGGAGGCATCCTTACCAGATGCCCGAACCACCTCAACTGGCTCCTTTAGACGCGAAGGAGCAGCGGCTCTACTCCGAGCTCCTCTCGGATGACTGAGCTTCTCACCCTATCTCTAAGGGAGACACCAGCCCCCCTCCTGAGGAAACCCATTTCGGTTGCTTGTACCCTGGATCTCGTTCTTTTGGTCATGACCCAGCCTTCATGACCATAGGTGAGGGGAGGAACGAACACTGACCGGTAGATCGAGAGCTTTGCCTTCTGGCTCAGCTCTCTTTTCGTCACAACGGTGCGATAAACTGAATGTAATACCGCACCGGCTGCTCCAATCCTCCGACCAATCTCCCGCTCCATGGTCGCCTCACTCGCGAACAAGACCCCAAGGTATTTAAACTCCTTCACTTGGGGTCTTTATATTTCCACAATTACATATATTATCTTATTATGTCCAAAAAGAATATTTAATTTTTACTTTTTTTAATTTTCTCATTATATTTCCACATTTGTCTTGCATAGTTATTATATCTAACCTCACTTTTTCAGGAGGTGGCTTGAAAAAGTGTATGTGTATTGTCTGTCACATCTGAACTGAGCTGCAGGTATTATCATTACAAATTATTAAATGAAAGTAAAAAAAAATAAAAAATTTTAAAGGTGAGGTTGGAAAGCTCAGGAAGCAATACAGAAAACATTTTTTTGAATTGATTTATTTATTTGTGTAAGAAAATGCACAGATTGAATTACACATACAAACATTACAGATCGTACATAATTTATTTCTACATAAACAACTTTATATGGCAGCAAAAATGCAACTCTAAAATTAAAATGTAATTAAACTTTTTAGATACATTTATCAAAACCATTTATCATACCTCAAAGATACATCCCATATTGTAAACACATTTGATTTCCATTCATTTAGATTTTAAGGCAGGTTAAGGTGCTAAAGAAATACTGGGAAACTATCAAAACGCTCAATCCACAGAAAAATAGTCAGAAAAGGTACCTTTAAACAAGCCATCAGAACTTTTTTTAAGGTTGTGATGTCACAACTATACTGTTGTGATGTCACAACTATACTACAACATGCGCTACAAATGGAGCATTTCAGACAGAGGATACAATTAGATCTATTCAGACAAACAGTATGAGAAAAATGTGTTTAATCCTAAACCTTTAATGCTTGATGCTGAGCGGTAAGCAGAGTTTCAATGAATCTCATATCTGATCAAAGTCTCAGAGTTGTCACATTGTGATTGTTGACACAAATGCAGTAATTATCTCTGTTTACTTAGCACTACTGTATTACACTAAACATTTTCTTTATCATTTTTTGTTCTTCATCCACTTCCTCAAATTTAACTTCCATTTCTCCTTTTCTTTCTTCATCTCCTTCTCTGGATAGAATGGGGTCTCCAGGATAGCTTTGTTTTCCTCTGATGTCATCCGACCTTCACACAGGAAGTCATGGATCTTCTGCCATGAGTCCATCTCTGAGCGCCAAAGTGCAGTTCTGGCTCTGATGAACTGAGAGACTTCACTTTTGCTGCCTTTGGCCAGATTGATGCTGTCCTTACAGATGAAGAAGATGTCCATGCCGAGGAAAAGAGCATTGAGCCCGATGAACCCGGCCCTGGCTGACTTGGAGAGGGCAAGAGGCCCTTTGACTGCTGCCTGTCCGATATCTGGGATATCTGCTGCCACTCTGGGCATGTTACGTAATGCTTTGCTTCCTGCACTGCCACTTTGCCAGCACTTGCAATCAGCTCTTGATTTTTTAACACCTTAAAAGCAGAAGCAGCATCAACAATAGAATCAATGCCTTTTCCTATAGCACCAGCTTTACCAATCATCTTGCCAACTCCCACAGCCACGTCTATCGGGCTTGTTTCCTCTTTGATCTTGACCTTCAGACAATCCTGCAGATCCTGCACATCCTCCATGAAGCTCTGGAAGCTTTCACTGGCTTTCTTTTGTTGTTTACGGTTTACTCCAATCTCTGTGGCAGTGGTGACAACACCGTTAACTCCTGGTAACTCCTAGCCCTACCCCAGTCATTGTCAGCGCTAAAGACACTCCAGCTGTTACAGGAATTAATGCCAAACCAATGATGGAAAGCACACCTCCAACTGCCCCCACGGAGCTGCCAGCCACACTGGAGATCTTTGCCCCCATGTTCATCCTGTCTAGCTGAACAGCGTTCTCCTCCAGGTCTTTTAGGAACTGCAGCAGCCGGGGCCATCGCTCACTGAACATATCAATGAAGCCAGAACACGGTTTGTCCTGAAACAAGAACACCGTACGGAAGCTCTGGTTCATCCTGATGAAGAGAAAATCAAGACAGAATAAATAGAATGTTAGAATGTTATTTTAAAATTCAATATGAAAACATTTGGGATCTGTTTTTTGGCAGGCTACAATAAGCAATCTAATCACATATTGGCAGGCTACAATAAGCAATCTAATCCACATAAAAGTGAAATAAGCAGTAATATTTTATTAAATAAATTACTAATTATACTAAGGTAGGGTGACCATATTTTGATTTCCAAAAAAGAGGACACTCGGCCCGGCCTCGAAACACAAATTCAGACAGGCTTCTCAGAGGTTAAACATGCTTTATTAAGCCTCAATGGTACAAAAATAACTTATCTAATAAAATAAAATATGTAACAACCTGTAACAAAATAATAGGTATTTTCAAATAAATATGAAATATATGACCTATTCTGTGTCAGCTTCCAAATCCAGCTTTAACCAAATATCTCTTAAAACCCTTTCAATGATAAGGTTTTTTGGGGTCCATGTGAGCTTTGAGATCTCCAGCACCTTTATTAGACACTGAAACAAATGTGCTAGCTTTGCACACAGTGCACTCCGCCTCCCACTTGTTCCGAACGGGGCGGTATAAAGTTTTTGTTGGCAGTTCAACTGTGAAGCTGCACTTAAGCTTTGACATTTTGTGTGCAATGCTGCTCCGCTGTCTGATCGGCTCCCTGTATGTGCTTCCTATCTGATCTGCTCCCTGTATGTGCTCCCTGTCAGATCTGCTTCCTGTATGTGCTCCCTGTCAGATCTGCTCCCTGTATGTGCTCCCTGTCTGATCTGCTCCCTGCATGTGCTCCCTGTCTGATCTGCTGTCTTTATGTGCTTTCTGTCTGATCTGCTCCCTGTATGTGCTCCCTGTCTGATCTGCTCCCTGTATGTGCATTTCGCAGAGCCGCCCACAAGGCAGCCTCTCGGGAATTACGTCACACAACAAAGTACCGTAGTATTGTGCACAAAGTGCCAGTCAATTTAAGTACATGCTTAATGGTCCCATGAAAAACAGTGAAAACCGGGACATTTTAAGGAAATATAATTCTTGTTTTATTTTATGTATTTGTCTTTGTTTGTTTGAATTTCTTTTTTAAGCCTATGTTTTTGTATTAGCTTTGTTTGGAGGGAGCCTGAGCTCTTACATATACATTGTATTGTTGTGCATATTACAATAAATAACTTCATTGCTAGCAACTCTGTTAGGCTGTAAATAGGCACGGCAGCTCTTTGAGCCAATTGGTAACGTCAGCATGCTAACATGCTCACAATGACAATGCTTACCTGCTGATGGCAAGCAGGTATAATGTTAACCATGTTCATCATCTTAGTTTAGAGTGTTAGCATGCTACAGTTGGCTAGTTAGCTCTAGACATACAATACATCTGAGGTTGTTGGGAATGTTATTGGTTTTTTTAGGAATTTGGTCATAAAGCAAAGTATTGGACAAATTTTATGTTTGACCTCTTGGTGGCGGTAGAGAAAAGCTCAGAGGATCAGCAAAGTCATAAGCAAAGCATAACAAGTGCAAATTTTGTGCCGTAAACAAGAAAACAAGCTAATAATTAGCTAATAACATTTACATTACATTCACTTATAACATCTTGCACATCTGTGTTGACATGACATTTGGAGCCAGAATACATACAGGGGTAATGCATACCTGATTTCTTTGAGCTGATTAATGTGATGAAGCATCCTTTGTATGTCATCTTCAGACAAATCCACCTCAAGGTCCACCAGAGATTCATCATTCATCTCCAGGCAAAAGTTGCTAAAGGAGCTGTGAAAGAAACAGTTAGCTAATAAAAAAAGATCTTTATTTTGCTAAATGTGCATATTATTTTGAAGAAATGTCCGTTTACCTTTTCTCTAACTTCTCACAGAGTTTCTGGGTGGTCTTTATGTATTTGTCCAGCTGATGTGCCAGCACTTCCACATTCTGAAGTTTAGGAAGGAAGAAGACCCTTGCATCTCTTTTAAACTCGAGGAGAAGAGGGCAGATTATCCGTGCAGCAGTGATGACAACCTGAACATGTTCAGGACTGATTCCTTCTGGCAGACGTAACACCTGGTTCTCCTCTATGAACACATGGAGTGAGGTGACTGCAAGATTCTCCAAAGCATCCAGGAAGCAGTTGAGCTTCTCCAGGCCTCTCAGAGTGTCCTTCAGCACACCAGCCAGCTCCTTCTCCAGCTCTGCACGCCTGCTGTCTGCAGTCACCGAGGTCACCTTGCTCTTCATGTATTCCCAAAAGGCCTTACCTTTCTTCTTTGACTGGGTAACATGGCCGATGCCTAGGTCAATGTTGTCAGCCCTGTCTTTGATGTCCCTCATCATTTCCAACTCTGTCTCCCTCACAAGCATCCATTTGGGGTTCCTCTCACAGAATTCTCTCACTGTGTCGATGTAGATGAGGGTATCTGCGGTGTAGCAGCACAAGGCCTCCTGGAGTTCCTTTCTGTAACAAAACATCATCCAGTTTGTGAGATAAAATGAATAACTGTTATTCTATTATTTTTTTTCATTTATTATTGTAGTAGGCCTAACGTGATTCTTACATCCCCATTTAGGCTACATAACATATGTAGGTAAAATTGATAGGATCAAACATTATAACATAATGAGGTCAAGGTTTTGGAAAACTTCATTCTTTTGCCATCTTTAGGCAGTGTTCTACTTATTCTGTGTGAACAATAATGTGCAGTATTTTATATGTCTGAAGGTTCAGAGTAGGCTATCCGAGGAAGGTTACATTCAGGGGCAACTAGACTTAGATAAAAGGAGAATTGCGGTCAATTCCAACACGTAGCTCAGTTGTTTGTAAATTTGGAGTGCTGTCAGTAGAGAAAACATTTAAACAATCGCTGCTGTCTACACCGTGTTATCCGCCTGCTAGAGTTAGCACCCAACAGGCTTAAATAGGGCAACTTTAAATGTGTTTTTAACCTCTAAACATGTTCAAAATTTCATTGTACCTACCCATGTGCAGTGATTCCTTCCGAGTGAACACAGTGAACCTGACTACTGTTGATGTGAAAGAAATGCATGAAAGTTCTGCTAATTAAGCTGTGTGTAGTTCCTGTGTTGAGACGGCAGTTAGAAAGCTTAGGGACCTGATACAAACTACAACACAAAAAATTAGATAAAACTAAAATATGCAGGCTATCAATTTAATGATTAAATAAGGTAGTGTCTCCAAACTTACCTCAATTATAACTTGTCTCCTGCTAGTTGTACTACAGCACTTAAAAATGAGCATAGGCCTGTGTTTGTATCTCTTTTCTGTGTTGTAGTTTGTAGACGGTCCCTAAGCACTCTTTAATTGCCGTCTCAACACCAGAACTAAACACAGCTGAATTAGCACATTTCATGCATTTCTTTCACATCTACAGCAGTCAGATTCACTGTGTACACTCGGAAGGTATCCACTTTACATGGGTAGGCAGTTTTAATGACATTTTGAACATGTTTAGAGGCTAAACGTAGCACAATACCTGGGCCACATTATCAGGGATGATCTTTGGATGATGACATACAGTGCCAGGGCTGTAAATTATATAGACAAGCAAATATTCTGGCACGCAAGATTTATATGTGTACTGGTGAAGTTAAAACATGTCTTTTCAGAGCATACTGTACTGTACTTTTATATACAGCTCACCTATGGTGCAACTACAGTAAAGCAAAGATAAATAAGATAAAAGTTGCATACAATGATGCACTTAGAATCCTGTTGAAGTGTCCGAGATGGACCTGTGCTAGCCATTTGTACCCACCTTCCATGCTGTGATGAGGAATTTTATGTAAAGATTTATGTGCAGATTAACAGAGTCAAATACATACAATTTTAACTGCCTTACCCTACCCTACACTTAGTGATACCAGATATACCTCCCAACTCTGGAAACACTGGAACAAGAATCTGTACCTGTGTTAACGGTTCCATGGCATGAAAATTTCACTTTATGAGATTTTTTAACATTAGAAGTTGGAAATGGCGATATGTGTAAACTGAGCCCTGGGTCTCCTGTTCTGCCTTTGAGAAAATGAAAGCTTGCTGTGTGGACCCCTCTTTTAACTTTTAATATGTTATTGGTACTTTTTTATCTGGAACTTGAGTCTGTAAAATAAAGTTATATATAATATAGATTTCTACATTCCTATTTAATACTAAAAAAAGACAATCTGCACTGTTAAATCCAATTAAATGTAAGATGTGTTGAACATCTTCATAACATAATGTGTATTGGGGTTTCAGGCATTCAAAGATCTAGCCTACTTTTTTTTACCTTAGCTGAAACTTTTGCTGCCACTACAGACTTTCTCTCATTTATGTGCAAAAACAGCTCAAAGATTTAAACTCTTTACCTTGCGGCAGGCATGTTTCTCCTCTCGGCTCGTTGTTTCACTTCCTTATTGTGGCCTCACCTTATTACCTGTGTGGGTTTTTAAATAGGAATAGGTTAAAATTGTTGAAGAATTCTGTTGCCAAAATGTCGACAGGTCACTGTTTGGTTTCGTTTTCCTTTCTCCACATCAGCAGGCTGAACCAACACACCCATGTCCAGAGGTGGGTATAGGTATAGGGTGACCAGACGTCCCCGGCTTCCGGGGACAGTCCCCGATTTTGGTGACCTGTCCCCGGCTGGATCTGTCCTCGGAAATGTCCCCGGTTTTCACTGTGACTGACAGACCCAAATGTATGCTATTGTTAAGTTTTTCAAAACTAACGTCGCGTTCAATCGGATCTCTGAGGAAGGAGGCTGTCTAATTGAGAATTAAGAAAAGGTTTATTGCAACAGCATGATGAGGATGATAAGACAAAGACAGATACAAACAAACATAATAACACTGCAGCTGACAGCGGACTGGATCCATGCTTCCCCATTATGGAGTCTCGTGAAACCAGTATTGAAAATTCCTAAATCACACAGTTTTATCCCCTGCACCTTGGGGCGGTTCCTTTTTACCTGGCACAGTCAAATCTATTCTCATTGGTCCGCCGTCGTCATGACAGCATGCCGAGGGCATCTTCGCAGTCCAATGAGAATAAACATGCCGCTAAACTCTGCAATTCTTTACAGTCAGAGAAATAGATGGTGGGGAGGGGAATGGGGGACAGAGATATGCATATTTCTCTAACCTGGCTCCCCCTCCACCTAGTCCTGGGTCTTCCCCGAGGCCTCCTCCCAGCTGGAACACCTCTCTAGTGAGGCGCCCAGGAGGCATCCTTACCAGATGCCCGAACCACCTCAACTGGCTCCTGTCGACGTGAAGGAGCAGCGGCTCTACTCCGAGCTCCTCTCGGATGACTGAGCTTCTCACCCTATCTCTAAGGGAGACGCCAGCCACCCTCCTGAGGAAACCCATTTCGGCCGCTTGTACCCTGGATCTCGTTCTTTTGGTCATGACCCAGCCTTTATGACCATAGGTGAGGGGAGGAACGAACACTGACCGGTAGATCGAGAGCTTTGCCTTCTGGCTCAGCTCTCTTTTCGTCACAACGGTGCGATAAACTGAATGTAATACCCCCCCGCTGCTCCGATCCTCCGACCAATCTCCCGCTCCATGGTCGCCTCACTCGCGAACAAGACCCCAAGGTATTTAAACTCCTTCACTTGGGGTCTTTATATTTCCACAATTACATATATTATTTTATTATGTCCAAAAAGAATATTTAATTTTTACTTTTTTTTAATTTTTTCATTATATTTCCACATTTGTCTTGCATAGTTATTATATCTAACCACACTTTTTCAGGAAGTGGCTTGAAAAAAGTGTATGTGTATTGTCTGTCACATCTGAACTGAGCTGCAGGTATTATCATTACGAAGTATTAAATGAAAGTTAAAAAAATAATAATTGTAAAGATGAGGTTGGAAAGCTCAGGAAGCAATACAGAAAACAGTTTTTTTAATTGATTTTTTTATTTGTGTAAGAAAATGCACAGATTGAATTACACATACAAACATTACAGATCGTACAGAATTTATTTCTACATAAACAACTTTATATGGCAGCAAAAATGCAACTCTAGAATTAAAATGTAATTAAACTTTTTAGTTACATTTATCAAAACCATTTATCATACCTCAAAGATACATCCCATATTGTAAACACATTTGATTTCCATTCATTTAGATTTTAAGGCAGGTTAAGGTGCTAAAGAAATACTGGGAAACTATCAAAACGCTCAATCCACAGAAAAATAGTCAGAAAAGGTACCTTTAAACAAGCCATCAGAACTTTTTTTAAGGTTGTGATGTCTCAACTATACTGTTGTGATGTCACAACATGCGCTACAAATGGAGCATTTCAGACAGAGGATACAATTAGATCTATTCAGACAGACAGTATGAGAAAAATGTGTTTAATCCTAAACCTTTAATGCTTGATGCTGAGCGGTAAGCAGAGTTTCAATGAATCTCATATCTGATCAAAGTCTCAGAGTTGTCACATTGTGATTGTTGACACAAATGCAGTAATTATCTCTGTTTACTTAGCACTACTGTATTACACTAAACATTTTCTTTATCATTTTTTGTTCTTCATCCACTTCCTCAAATTTATTTTCCATTTCTCCTTTTCTTTCTTCATCTCCTTCTCTGGATAGAATGGGGTCTCCAGGATAGCTTTGTTTTCCTCTGATGTCATCCGACCTTCACACAGGAAGTCATGGATCTTCTGCCATGAGTCCATCTCTGAGCGCCAAAGTGCAGTTCTGGCTCTGATGAACTGAGAGACTTCACTTTTGCTGCCTTTGGCCAGATTGATGCTGTCCTTACAGATGAAGAAGATGTCCATGCCGAGGAAAAGAGCATTGAGCCCGATGAACCCGGCCCTGGCTGACTTGGAGAGGGCAAGAGGCCCTTTGACTGCTGCCTGTCCGATATCTGGGATATCTGCTGCCACCTGGGCATGTTACGTAATGCTTTTGCTTCCTGCACTGCCACTTTGCCAGCACTTGCAATCAGCTCTTGATTTTTTTAACACCTTAAAAGCAGAAGCAGCATCAACAATAGAATCAATGCCTTTTCCTATAGCACCAGCTTTACCAATCATCTTGCCAACTCCCACAGCCACGTCTATCGGGCTTGTTTCCTCTTTGATCTCGACCTTCAGACAATCCTGCAGATCCTGCACATCCTCCATGAAGCTCTGGAAGCTTTCACTGGCTTTCTTTTGTTGTTTACGGTTTACTCCAATCTCTGTGGCAGTGGTGACAACACCGTTAACTCCGCTGGTAACTCCTAGCCCTACCCCAGTCATTGTCAGCGCTAAAGACACTCCAGCTGTTACAGGAATTAATGCCAAACCAATGATGGAAAGCACACCCCCAACTGCCCCCACGGAGCTGCCAGCCACACTGGAGATCTTTGCCCCCATGTTCATCCTGTCTAGCTGAACAGCGTTCTCCTCCAGGTCTTTTAGGAACTGCAGCATCCGGGGCCGTCGCTCACTGAACATATCAATGAAGCCAGAACACGGTTTGTCCTGAAACAAGAACACCGTACGGAAGCTCTGGTTCATCCTGATGAAGAGAAAATCAAGACAGAATAAATAGAATGTTAGAATGTTATTTTAAAATTCAATATGAAAACATTTGGGATCTGTTTTTTGGCAGGCTACAATAAGCAATCTAATCACATATTGGCAGGCTACAATAAGCAATCTAATCCACATAAAAGTGAAATAAGCAGTAATATTTTATTAAATAAATTACTAATTATACTAAGGTAGGGTGACCATATTTTGATTTCCAAAAAAGAGGACACTCGGCCCGGCCTCGAAACACAAATTCAGACAGGCTTCTCAGAGGTTAAACATGCTTTATTAAGCCTCAATGGTACAAAAATAACTTATCTAATAAAATGAAATATGTAACAACCTGTAACAAAATAATAGGTATTTTCAAATAAATATGAAATATATGACCTATTCTGTGTCAGCTTCCAAATCCAGCTTTAACCAAATATCTCTTAAAACCCTTTCAATGATAAGGTTTTTTGGGGTCCATGTGAGCTTTGAGATCTCCAGCACCTTTATTAGACACTGAAACAAATGTGCTAGCTTTGCACACAGTGCACTCCGCCTCCCACTTGTTCCGAACGGGACGGTACGTGGAAAGTTTTTGTTGGCAGTTCAACTGTGAAGCTGCACTTAAGCTTTGACATTTTGTGTGCAATGCTGCTCCGCTGTCTGATCGGCTCCCTGTATGTGCTTCCTATCTGATCTGCTCCCTGTATGTGCTCCCTGTCAGATCTGCTTCCTGTATGTGCTCCCTGTCAGATCTGCTCCCTGTATGTGCTCCCTGTCTGATCTGCTCCCTGCATGTGCTCCCTGTCTGATCTGCTGTCTTTATGTGCTTTCTGTCTGATCTGCTCCCTGTATGTGCTCCCTGTCTGATCTGCTCCCTGTATGTGCATTTCGCAGAGCCGCCCACAAGGCAGCCTCTCGGGAATTACGTCACACAACAAAGTACCGTAGTATTGTGCACAAAGTGCCAGTCAATTTAAGTACATGCTTAATGGTCCCATGAAAAACAGTGAAAACCGGGACATTTTAAGGAAATATAATTCTTGTTTTATTTTATGTATTTGTCTTTGTTTGTTTGAATTTCTTTTTTAAGCCTATGTTTTTGTATTAGCTTTGTTTGGAGGGAGCCTGAGCTCTTACATATACATTGTATTGTTGTGCATATTACAATAAATAACTTCATTGCTAGTAGCTCTGTGAGGCTGTTAATAGGCAAGGCAGCTCTTTGAGCCAATTGCTAACCTCAGCCTGCTAACATGCTCACAATGGCAATGCTTACCTGCTGATGGCAAGCAGGTATAATGTTAACCATGTTCCTCATCTTAGTTTAGAGTGTTAGCATGCTACAGTTGGCTAGTTAGCTCTAGACATACAATACATCTGAGGTTGTTGGGAATGTTATTGGTTTTTTTAGGAATTTGGTCATAAAGCAAAGTATTGGACAAATTTTATGTTTGACCTCTTGGTGGTGGTAGAGAAAAGCTCAGAGGATCAGCAAAGTCATAAGCAAAGCATAACAAGTGCAAATTTTGTGCCGTAAACAAGAAAACAAGCTAATAATTAGCTAATAACATTTACATTACATTCACTTATAACATCTTGCACATCTGTGTTGACATGACATTTGGAGCCAGAATACAGTGGGTACGGAAAGTATTCAGACCCCTTTAAATTTTTCACTCTTTGTTTCATTGCAGCCTTTTTCCAAAAATCAAAAAAGTTCATTTTATTTCTCAGTAATGTACACTCAGCAACCCATCTTGACAGAAAAAAACAGAAATTTAGAAATTTTTGCATATTTATTAAAAAACAAAAACTGAAATATCACATGGTCATAAGTATTCAGACCCTTTGTTCAGTATTTAGTAGAAGCACCCTTTTGATCTAATACAGCCATGAGTCGTTTTGGGAAAGATGCAACAAGTTTCTCACATCTGGATTTGGGTATCCTCTGCCATTCCTCCTTGCAGATCCTCTCCAGTTCTGTCAGGTTGGATGGTAAACGTTGGTGGACAGTCATTTTCAGGTCTCTCCAGAGATGCTCAATTGGGTTTAAGTCAGGGCTCTGGCTGGGCCATTCAAGAACAGCCACAGAGTTGTTGTGAAGCCACTCCTTCGTTATTTTAGCGGTGTGCTTAGGGTCATTGTCTTGTTGGAAGGTAAACCTTCGGCCCAGTCTGAGGTCCAGAGCACTCTGGAAAAGGTTTTCGTCCAGGATATCCCTGTACTTGGCCGCATTCATCTTTCCCTCGATTGCAACCAGTCGTCCTGTCCCTGCAGCTGAAAAACACCCCCACAGCATGATGCTGCCACCACCATGCTTCACTGTTGAGACTGTATTGGACAGGTGATGAGCAGTGCCTGGTTTTCTCCACACATACCGCTTAGAATTAAGGCCAAAAAGTTCTATCTTGGTCTCATCAGACCAGAGGATTTTATTTATCACCATCTTGGAGTCCTTCAGGTGTTTTTAGCAAACTCCATGCGGGCTTTCATGTGTCTTGCACTGAGGAGAGGCTTCCTTCGGGCCACTCTGCCATAAAGCCCCGACTGGTGGATTGCTGCAGTGATGGTTGACTTACTACAACTTTCTCCCATCTCCCGACTCATCTCTGGAGCTTAGCCACAGTGACCATTGGGTTCTTCTTGGCCTCTCTCACAAGGCTCTTCTCCCCGATAGCTCAGTTTGGCCGGACGGCCAGCTCTAGGAAGGGTTCTGGTCGTCCCAAACGTCTTCCATTTGAGGATTATGGAGGCCACTGTGCTCTTAGGAACCTTAAGTGCAGCAGAAATTTTTTGTAACCTTGACCAGATCTGTGCCTTGCCACAATTCTGTCTCTGAGCTCTTCAGGCAGTTCCTTTGACCTCATGATTGTCATTTGCTCTGACATGCACTGTGAGCTGTAAGGTCTTATATAGACAGGTGTGTGGCTTTCCTAATCAAGTCCAATCAGTATAATCAAACACAGCTGGACTCCAATGAAGGTGTAGAACCATCTCAAGGATGATCAGAAGAAATAGACAGCACCTGAGTTACATATGAGGGTCACGGCAAAGGGTCTGAATACATATGACCATGTGATATTTCAGTTTTTGTTTAATAAATATGCAAAAATTTCTAAATTTCTGTTTTTTTCTGTCAAGATGGGTTGCTGAGTGTACATTACTGAGAAATAAAATGAACATTTTTGATTTTTGGAAAAAGGCTGCAATGAAACAAAGAGTGAAAAATTTAAAGGGGTCTGAATACTTTCCGTACCCACTGTACATACAGGGGTAATGCATACCTGATTTCTTTGAGCTGATTAATGTGATGAAGCATCCTTTGTATGTCATCTTCAGACAAATCCACCTCAAGGTCCACCAGAGATTCATCATTCATCTCCAGGCAAAAGTTGCTAAAGGAGCTGTGAAAGAAACAGTTAGCTAATAAAAAAGATCTTTATTTTGCTAAATGTGCATATTATTTTGAAGAAATGTCCGTTTACCTTTTCTCTAACTTCTCACAGAGTTTCTGGGTGGTCTTTATGTATTTGTCCAGCTGATGTGCCAGCACTTCCACATTCTGAAGTTTAGGAAGGAAGAAGACGCTTGCATCTCTTTTAAACTCGAGGAGAAGAGGGCAGATTATCCGTGCAGCAGTGATGACAACCTGAACATGTTCAGGACTGATTCCTTCTGGCAGACGTAACACCTGGTTCTCCTCTATGAACACATGGAGTGAGGTGACTGCAAGATTCTCCAAAGCATCCAGGAAGCAGTTGAGCTTCTCCAGGCCTCTCAGAGTGTCCTTCAGCACACCAGCCAGCTCCTTCTCCAGCTCTGCACGCCTGCTGTCTGCAGTCACCGAGGTCACCTTGCTCTTCATGTATTCCCAAAAGGCCTTACCTTTCTTCTTTGACTGGGTAACATGGCCGATGCCTAGGTCAATGTTGTCAGCCCTGTCTTTGATGTCCCTCATCATTTCCAACTCTGTCTCCCTCACAAGCATCCATTTGGGGTTCCTCTCACAGAATTCTCTCACTGTGTTGATGTAGATGAGGGTATCTGCGGTGTAGCAGCACAAGGCCTCCTGGAGTTCCTTTCTGTAACAAAACATCATCCAGTTTGTGAGATAAAATGAATAACTGTTATTCTATTATTTTTTTTCATTTATTATTGTAGTAGGCCTAACGTGACTCTTACATCCCCATTTAGGCTACATAACATATGTAGGTAAAATTGATAGGATCAAACATTATAACATAATGAGGTCAAGGTTTTGGAAAACTTCATTCTTTTGCCATCTTTAGGCAGTGTTCTACTTATTCTGTGTGAACAATAATGTGCAGTATTTTATATGTCTGAAGGTTCAGAGTAGGCTATCCGAGGAAGGTTACATTCAGGGGCAACTAGACTTAGATAAAAGGAGAATTGCGGTCAATTCCAACACGTAGCTCAGTTGTTTGTAAATTTGGAGTGCTGTCAGTAGAGAGAAACATTTAAACAATCGCTGCTGTCTACACCGTGTTATCCGCCTGCTAGAGTTAGCACCCAACAGGCTTAAATAGGGCAACTTTAAATGTGTTTTTAACCTCTAAACATGTTCAAAATTTCATTGTACCTACCCATGTGCAGTGATTCCTTCCGAGTGAACACAGTGAACCTGACTACTGTTGATGTGAAAGAAATGCATGAAAGTTCTGCTAATTAAGCTGTTTGTAGTTCCTGTGTTGAGACGGCAGTTAGAAAGCTTAGGGACCTGCTACAAACTACAACACAAAAAATTAGATAAAACTAAAATATGCAGGCTATCAATTTAATGATTAAATAAGGTAGTGTCTCCAAACTTACCTCAATTATAACTTGTCTCCTGCTAGTTGTACTACAGCACTTAAAAATGAGCATAGGCCTGTGTTTGTATCTCTTTTCTGTGTTGTAGTTTGTAGACGGTCCCTAAGCACTCTAATTGCCGTCTCAACACCAGAACTAAACACAGCTGAATTAGCACATTTCATGCATTTCTTTCACATCTACAGCAGTCAGATTCACTGTGTACACTCGGAAGGTATCCACTTTACATGGGTAGGCAGTTTTAATGACATTTTGAACATGTTTAGAGGCTAAACGTAGCACAATACCTGGGCCACATTATCAGGGATGATCTTTGGATGATGACATACAGTGCCAGGGCTGTAAATTATATAGACAAGCAAATATTCTGGCACGCAAGATTTATATGTGTACTGGTGAAGTTAAAACATGTCTTTTCAGAGCATACTGTACTGTACTTTATACAGCTCACCTATGGTGCAACTACAGTAAAGCAAAGATAAATAAGATAAAAGTTGCATACAATGATGCACTTAGAATCCTGTTGAAGTGTCCGAGATGGACCTGTGCTAGCCATTTGTACCCACCTTCCATGCTGTGATGAGGAATTTTATGTAAAGATTTATGTGCAGATTAACAGAGTCAAATACATACAATTTTAACTGCCTTACCCTACCCTACACTTAGTGATACCAGATATACCTCCCAACTCTGGAAACACTGGAACAAGAATCTGTACCTGTGTTAACGGTTCCATGGCATGAAAATTTCACTTTATGAGATTTTTTAACATTAGAAGTTGGAAATGGCGATATGTGTAAACTGAGCCCTGGGTCTCCTGTTCTGCCTTTGAGAAAATGAAAGCTTGCTGTGTGGACCCCTCTTTTAACTTTTAATATGTTATTGGTACTTTTTTATCTGGAACTTGAGTCTGTAAAATAAAGTTATATATAATATAGATTTCTACATTCCTATTTAATACTAAAAAAAGACAATCTGCACTGTTAAATGAAATTAAATGTAAGATGTGTTGAACATCTTCATAATATAATGTGTATTGGGGTTTCAGGCATTCAAAGATCTAGCCTACTTTTTTTTTACCTTAGCTGAAACTTTTGCTGCCACTACAGACTTTCTCTCATTTATGTGCAAAAACAGCTCAAAGATTTAAACTCTTTACCTTGCGGCAGGCATGTTTCTCCTCTCGGCTCGTTGTTTCACTTCCTTATTGTGGCCTCACCTTATTACCTGTGTGGGTTTTTAAATAGGAATAGGTTAAAATTGTTGAAGAATTCTGTTGCCAAAATGTCGACAGGTCACTGTTTGGTTTCGTTTTCCTTTCTCCACATCAGCAGGCTGAACCAACACACCCATGTCCAGAGGTGGGTATAGGTATAGGGTGACCAGACGTCCCCGGCTTCCGGGGACAGTCCCCGATTTTGGTGACCTGTCCCCGGCTGGATCTGTCCTCGGAAATGTCCCCGGTTTTCACTGTGACTGACAGACCCAAAATTGGAATGAAAGAAAGAAAACTGACCAAACGGAGCCGATAGATCACTGATCATCTACAGTCTGTTGTTAATTAAAATCAGCAACAGATCGCATGTAGAGCACTTTGACAGCTACTCTGTCATAATTAAAACTGTTAAGCATATTTGATGATATGGGTAGCAAAGCCATGTTGACGTGCTTGCGTGGTGACGTGTTGTAACGTGTGTCTGCGTGCACAGGGTGGTGCTATTGAGAGCATGTGCGCTAAATAAACGGTCAGAGTTTCCCGGACCAGAGAGACGATGGTGGTCTGTCATTTTTTCCTCCCGTGCACATAGGTGCTATGAGTGCTAGCTAACCACTTTGGTGGCTGCTTTATCGTGAGACTGCTGCAAGAATGTCTAACGCTACAGGTTATGGGCCCAGTCATGCAGGCCAAAGGTGGTTCAGACTCTTATTCGACGGTGATGAGAAAAATTACGAACTCTGGGAAACGAGGTTCCTCGCGCACATGGAGTTGCGTGGCCTCAGAGAGGTTATCCTGGAGGACCCGCAGATAGATGAGGAAGACGAAGTGGCTCTCGCGGAAGACGAGGCAAAGAACGGAGAGGCATATGCAGAGCTAGTGCAATGTCTGGACAACAAGAGTTTGTCACTGGTAATGAGGGATGCCAAACGCGATGGAAGAAGAGCATTGGAGATTCTCCGGGAGCACTATGCGGGAAAAGACAAACCCCCGTGTTGTAAGTTTGTATTGTGAACTTTCCTCGCTCCATAAGGCTAGCAATGAAACGGTAACTGACTATATTATCCGTGCAGAGACTATATTCACGTCATTAAGAAGAGCAGATGAACGTATTAGTGATGGACTTCAAATAGCCATGGTAGTAAAGGGGCTACCAGATTCATACAAGCCGTTCGTCGTGCACGTCACCCAGACAAATGATATTGTAACATTCAGCGAGTTTAAAACAAAACTGCGAAGTTATGAAAGTACTGAAAAATATGGGAGGAGTGACGTGAATGTAGAAGAAGACAATGTGATGAAGACTAGCGGGGCAACGAGGTCGCGTGGAAGAGGAAGAGTAAAGAAAATGGACCTGGCTGAGGTCGAATGTTACACGTGCGGTAAAAAGGGACACATGGCCAGGACATGTCCTGATGAATCCCAGACGAGAAAAGAGGAACGAAAATGGGACGCTCTACAGCGAGGGAGAGGGCGCGGTCGAGGTCGAGGTCGTGACCATGTGAAGAAAGCCGACGGAGAGACGGAGGCAGAGCCTACATCTTTCTGTTTCTTCAAGCTGAGTGACTGTTCCACACAAAGAGGGAATAAGAAGGGTCTCATGGTCGACTGCGGCGCTACAACACACATGATCAACGACGCCACAAAGTTCAAAACAGTCGACGAGAGTTTCAAACCCGAAGACCACGTCATCGAGCTGGCAGACGGAACCAAGGTGAGCGGAATGGCGAAAATGAGGGGAGACGCCGAACTCTACATGTTGGACAGTGAGGGACGACGAGTGAAAACGAGGCTCAAGCAAGCACTCTACATCCCATCGTTTCCACAAAACATCTTTTCAGTGAAAGCGGCAACAGCAAACGGTGCAGAAGTCCACTTCAAGGACGGTGATAACTGGCTGTTCCACAAAGATGGCACCAAGTTCAAAATGGATGTGTATGGTAGGCTGTATTACCTTAGCACAGTAGAAAATGAAAATGTTGATGAAGTGTATGGTTGTCATGACATTCAAACGTGGCATAGGATACTTGGTCATTGTAATTTTGATGATGTTGCAAAATTAGAAAAGGTTTTAAAGGGATGTCGATAAAAGGGAAACATGACAGGTCCAATCAACACTGTGAAATATGCACACAGGGAAAATTCACACAAAACAGAAACAGACAGGCAGATGCTAAAGCTACAGCTGTACTAGAGCTAGTACACACAGACCTATGCGGCCCTATAGAACCAGCAGATAAAGATGGATACAGGTATGCAATAGCATTTACTGATGATTACAGTGGGATGATTTTTCCATACTTTATCAAAGCCAAGAGTGACGCAACAAAAGCTACAGAAAAATTCATAGCAGATGTAGCCCCATATGGAAAGATAAAGTGCATACGGTCTGATAATGGCACAGAGTATACCGGGCAAGAGTTCCAGTCTTTACTTAGGAGTAACGGGATAAGGCACGAGACAAGTGCACCCTACTCACCTCATCAGAACGGAACTGCCGAGAGGTTGGAGAACCCTATTTGAGATGTCACGATGCATGCTATTGGAGAGTAACCTCCCAAAGCAATTATGGACTTATGCTGTACAGACAGCAGCCCAAATCCGCAACAGGTGCTACAGTAGCGACTAGAGCAGACACCTTACTGTGTTTTCACAGGTAAAATACCTAATCTTTCTCACATGAAGATATTTGGCTCTGAATGCTACGTGTATAAACAGGATAAGAAGAAGCTGGATTCTAGGTGTGAAAAGGGGATCTTTGTTGGCTATGATAAATACAGTCCGGCATATAACGTGTACTATCATGAGACAGGAAAAGTCCTTAAACATAGGCTGGTGAAATTCATCACCAAGGTTAGCACAGATAGCCAGACACAGACAGATTGTGACATGAGGGATGACCTTGAGAATTATGAACATACACCACCAAAGATAATCACCCAGGGTCAGGAGAAACAGAGTAAAGAATCTAGTGTTGAGGAGACTGCTGAGGCAGGTCTGACCCAGACAGACAGTACTCAAAGAGAACATGGAGAAAGGAGGTACCCTACGAGACAGAAAAAGGTACCAGAATACTTAAAGGACTACCAGTGTAAGGCTGAGTACAACAATGTCAAAAGTGAAAATGTAGATTATTTCTACAGAGTGGCTTATGGTGTACCCAAAACATTTAGAGAGGCTATGGACTCTAAGAAGTCAAAAATGTGGATGGATGCAATGAAAGAGGAGATGAACTCTTTGACAGAGAATGAGACTTTCACTCTGACACCACTGCCAAGAGGCAAACAAGCAGTGGGAGGTCGATGGGTATATGCAGTGAAAGAGAGCCCAGAAGGATCTGAGACTTGTAAAAAAAGATATGTCGCAAAAGGATATGTTCAAGTAGAAGGGATTGACTATAAAGAGACTTTTTCACCGACAGCTAACATGACCTCTGTCCGAGCACTGATGCAGGTAGCTGTACAGGAGGACCTTACCCTGCATCAAATGGATGTAAAGACTGCTTACCTCCATGCTCCAATGGACTGTGAGGTATATATGGAACAACCAGAAGGTTTTGAGATCAAGTCAAAGACAGGAGAACATTTAGTGTGCAAACTCAATAAGTCATTGTATGGTTTAAAACAGTCCGGGCGTAACTGGAATATGTTACTGCATGACCACCTTACAAAGAATGATTTTGTACAAAATAATGCTGATCATTGTGTCTACAGCAGAGAATCTGACAACGAGAAAGTGATTTTGTTGGTATGGGTAGATGACTTAATCATAGCTGCGAGTAACAACAACTTACTCAGTGAGGTAAAAGACATGCTGAAGAGAAGGTTTAAGATGAAAGATATGGGTCCACTTAAACACTTCCTGGGTATTGACTTTGAACAGCATGAAGGAGAGATCAAAATGACCCAAAAGAGACACATAGAAAAGATATTAGCAAAATTTGGAATGTCTGAATGCAAACCGAGAGCCACCCCATCTGAGCAAAAATTAAACTTTGACAATGAGGGTGAAGTCATTGACTCAACAGGATACAGAGAGATGGTAGGTAGCTTGATCTACATTATGACATGTACCAGACCTGACCTGAGCTGGGTTGTTAGTAAACTATCACAACACCTAGCAGAACCAAAGCAACAGCATTGGGCTACAGCAAAACACCTACTGAGGTACTTAAAGGGTACTAGAGATCAAGAGTTACACTACAAGAAATGTGAGGAGAGCCTACAACTTGAGGGATACAGTGATGCTGATTGGGCATCTGATGTAAGTGATAGGAGGAGTACAACTGGATATTGTTTCAGCCTAACTGAGAATGGTCCAGTTATATCATGGAAGAGTAGGAAACAGCCTACGGTTGCACTATCCACCTGTGAAGCTGAGTATATGGCACTAGCAGCCACAACTCAAGAGAGTATGTACCTTGTACAGCTACTTAAAGGAATAGATAGTAGTAACCAGCATGTACCAGTCAAGATATATGAAGACAACCAGGGGGCGATAGCTTTATCTAAGAACCCAGTATGCAGACAGAGAAGCAAACACGTAGATATAAAGTACCACTTTGTACGGTCTGCACACACAGAAGGGAACATAGCTATAGAATATTGCCCTACTGAAGACATGGTAGCTGATGTTCTTACCAAGCCAGTGAAAAAGGTAAAGTTCGAGAAGTTCAAGGGATATTTGTTTGGAGAGTAATGTCAACTGTCAAAATGTAAATGTTTTGAAGTTTGTAGACTACTGCCAATATGTTGGATGTTTTATTTTGGAGTAAGCATACATATATTTTTTTTTTGTTTGTTTACCACTATAGAGAGCTGTAAACATGTCTTTGAGTGGGAGTGTTAAGCATATTTGATGATATGGGTAGCAAAGCCATGTTGACGTGCTTGCGTGGTGACGTGTTGTAACGTGTGTCTGCGTGCACAGGGTGGTGCTATTGAGAGCATGTGCGCTAAATAAACGGTCAGAGTTTCCCGGACCAGAGAGACGATGGTGGTCTGTCATTTTTCCTCCCGTGCACATAGGTGCTATGAGTGCTAGCTAACCACTTTGGTGGCTGCTTTATCGTGAGACTGCTGCAAGAATGTCTAACGCTACAAAAACAACTGGAGACTGTGTACAAGCTGATATGTGGGTCTGATTATATTTTATTAAATCGGAATCGCACCACAGTGTTTTTGTCACTTCCTGTCCAGCCTGAAGGCTGCTGGAATCGGCTGGAAACTGTCAAACTTTACCGCAGCTTTTTGTCCCCCCCCCCCCATCCGCTGCTGCCGCCTGCTCTCGTCTACTTTACAGGCCAGGCGCAGTTCATCTCGAACGAGCCTAATGACGCGTAGAATACCAAAGAGATAAAAAGAAAAGTAACGAGCTCATTGTAACCTGATGTAGCGGAGTAAGAGTACAGTTTCTTCTTCACTAATCCACTCAAGTAAAAGTATAGTGATTTAAAACTAGCCTACTCCTAGAATAAGGTGATCAGATTTCTCAGATAAAATCATCTGGGGACATTTTCAGCTCAGAAGCGTATGCTATTGTTAAGTTTTTCAAAACTAACGTCGCGTTCAATCGGATCTCTGAGGAAGGAGGCTGTCTAATTGAGAATTAAGAAAAGGTTTATTGCAACAGCATGATGAGGATGATAAGACAAAGACAGATACAAACAAACATAATAACACTGCAGCTGACAGCGGACTGGATCCATGCTTCCCCATTATGGAGTCTCGTGAAACCAGTATTGAAAATTCCTAAATCACACAGTTTTATCCCCTGCACCTTGGGGCGGTTCCTTTTTACCTGGCACAGTCAAATCTATTCTCATTGGTCCGCCGTCGTCATGACAGCATGCCGAGGGCATCTTCGCAGTCCAATGAGAATAAACATGCCGCTAAACTCTGCAATTCTTTACAGTCAGAGAAATAGAGGGTGGGGAGGGGAATGGGGGACAGAGATATGCATATTTCTCTAACCTGGCTCCCCCTCCACCTAGTCCTGGGTCTTCCCCGAGGCCTCCTCCCAGCTGGAACACCTCTCTAGTGAGGCGCCCAGGAGGCATCCTTACCAGATGCCCGAACCACCTCAACTGGCTCCTTTCGACGTGAAGGAGCAGCGGCTCTACTCCGAGCTCCTCTCGGATGACTGAGCTTCTCACCCTATCTCTAAGGGAGACGCCAGCCACCCTCCTGAGGAAACCCATTTCGGCCGCTTGTACCCTGGATCTCGTTCTTTTGGTCATGACCCAGCCTTCATGACCATAGGTGAGGGGAGGAACGAACACTGACCGGTAGATCGAGAGCTTTGCCTTCTGGCTCAGCTCTCTTTTCGTCACAACGGTGCGATAAACTGAATGTAATACCCCCCCGCTGCTCCGATCCTCCGACCAATCTCCCGCTCCATGGTCGCCTCACTCGCGAACAAGACCCCAAGGTATTTAAACTCCTTCACTTGGGGTCTTTATATTTCCACAATTACATATATTATTTTATTATGTCCAAAAAGAATATTTAATTTTTACTTTTTTTTAATTTTTTCATTATATTTCCACATTTGTCTTGCATAGTTATTATATCTAACCACACTTTTTCAGGAAGTGGCTTGAAAAAAGTGTATGTGTATTGTCTGTCACATCTGAACTGAGCTGCAGGTATTATCATTACGAAGTATTAAATGAAAGTTAAAAAAATAATTTGTAAAGATGAGGTTGGAAAGCTCAGGAAGCAATACAGAAAACAGTTTTTTTAATTGATTTTTTTATTTGTGTAAGAAAATGCACAGATTGAATTACACATACAAACATTACAGATCGTACAGAATTTATTTCTACATAAACAACTTTATATGGCAGCAAAAATGCAACTCTAGAATTAAAATGTAATTAAACTTTTTAGTTACATTTATCAAAACCATTTATCATACCTCAAAGATACATCCCATATTGTAAACACATTTGATTTCCATTCATTTAGATTTTAAGGCAGGTTAAGGTGCTAAAGAAATACTGGGAAACTATCAAAACGCTCAATCCACAGAAAAATAGTCAGAAAAGGTACCTTTAAACAAGCCATCAGAACTTTTTTTAAGGTTGTGATGTCTCAACTATACTGTTGTGATGTCACAACATGCGCTACAAATGGAGCATTTCAGACAGAGGATACAATTAGATCTATTCAGACAGACAGTATGAGAAAAATGTGTTTAATCCTAAACCTTTAATGCTTGATGCTGAGCGGTAAGCAGAGTTTCAATGAATCTCATATCTGATCAAAGTCTCAGAGTTGTCACATTGTGATTGTTGACACAAATGCAGTAATTATCTCTGTTTACTTAGCACTACTGTATTAAACAAAACATTTTCTCTATCATTTTTTGTTCTTCATCCCCTTCCTCAAATTTAATTTCCATTTTTCTTTCTTTCTTCATCTCCTTCTCTGGATAGAATGGGGTCTCCAGGATAGCTTTGTTTTCCTCTGATGTCAGCCAACCTTCACACAGGAAGTCATGGATCTTCTGCAATGAGTCCATCTCTGAGCGCCAAAGTGCAGTTCTGGCTCTGATGAACTGAGAGACTTCAGTTTCGCTGCCTTTGGCCAGATTGATGCTGTCCCTACAGATGAAGAAGATGTCCATGCCGAGGAAAAGAGCATTGAGCCCGATGAACCCGGCCCTGGCTGACTTGGAGAGGGCAAGAGGCCCTTTGACTGCTGCCTGTCCGATATCTGGGATATCTGCTGCCACCCTGGGCATGTTCTTAACAGCGGAGGATGTATTTGAAATCATCTTGCCAATTCCCACAACCATATCTATCGGGCTTGTTTCCTCTTTGAGCTCAACCTTCAGACAATCCTGCAGATCCTGCATATCCTCCATGAAGCTCTGGAAGCTTTCACTGGCTTTCTTCTGCTGTGTATGGTTTACTCCAATCTCTGTGGCAGTGGTGACAAGACCGTTAACTCCGCTGGTAACTCCCAGCCCTACCCCAGTCATTGTCAGCGCTAAAGACGCTCCAGCTGTTACAGGAATTAATGCCAAACCAATGATGGAAAGCACACCTCCAACTGCCCCCACGGAGCTGCCAGCCACACTGGAGATCTTTGCCCCCGTGTTCATCCTGTCTAGCTGAACAGCATTCTCCTCCAGGTCTTTTAGGAACTGCAGCATCCGGGGCCGTCGCTCACTGAACATATCGATGAAGCCAGAACACGGTTCGTCCTGAAACAAGAACACCGTACGGAAGCTCTGGTTCATCCTGATGAAGGGAATAGAGGAAAATAGGAAAGACAAAATAAGATTATACATCAGTATGTCACTTTAAAATTCAGTAGGAAAAAAATGGATCTGGGATCTGGGGTTTTTTGGAACACACATTGGGAGGCTACAAGACACAATACAATCTACATAAAACTGAAATAAGGAGAAGTGGCTACAACATTTCATAAAATAAACTACAAAGTAGACTGGGGTATTACCTCCTGATAGACAAGAACCATAATTTACAATCTAAGTATCCATTCATTTTTGAGTTTATGGAGTTGAATATAAAAATCATGAGTTGTGAATTATAATAATGTTGCCTCTTGTATCCTAACAAGATAGTCCACAGCCCTGCTGCTGTGTCTCGAGCTTCTCATCAACTTCGAGTTCTTCTCGTTTTGTTTTGTTGTTTTGTGTCACCCGGACCACATTTTGCTGTGATGACACAGACTCAGACGGTGAAAACAATACCAGTGTTGTCATGACTGGTAAATAAAGCAGCTCTGTGAGGCCGTGCTTAAGCACAGCAGTCTGTTGAGCCAAATGCTAATGTTTGCATGCTAACATGCATGACAGCTAAAATGTTTACCACGTTCACCATCTTAGTTTAGAGTGTTCGCATGCTAACACTGTTAGTGTTGTTGTGTGTGGTAGTGTCAGTGTTTGCTAATTAACACTAAAACAGTAAATCTGAGGTTGATGGGAATGTTTTTTGATTTGCAGGAAAAATATACAGTATTACAGTTATTGGACAAATGACATGTTGGGCCTCTTGGTTGTCCTAAAAGACAAGCCAGAGACTCACCAAAAACAAAGATTTCTTCTCTGGGGAACAACATATTGTGGCGATCCATGCAATAAAAAAAGACTTATTATTTTGGACTGTATGTCTACATTGACATTACTGCTACTCATAACATCTTGTGGCAGGCAGATATAAAGTTAACCATGTTCCTCATCTTAGTTTAGAGTGTTAGCATGCTACGGTGGGCTAGTTAGCTCCAGACATACAATACATCTGAGGTTGATGGGAATGTTATTGGTTTTGCCAGAAATTGATCAAATTATTGGACAGATTTTATGTTTGACCTCTTGGTGGCGGTAGAGAAAAGCTCAGAGGATCACCAAAGTCATAAGCATTTCTCATCTGGGTAATGCATAAATGCTTGCATTTGGGGTGGCAGTAGCTCAGTCCGTAGGGAGTTGGGTCAAAAACGGAGGGTCGCTGATTCAAGTCCACATATGGACCCAAGTATGGTGGTGGAGAGGTGCCAGTTCACCTCCTGGGCACTGCCAAGGCACCGAACCTCCAACTGCTCGAGGTGCCTTTCCTTGGGCAGCCCCCTCACTCTGACATCTCTCCATTTAGTGCATGTATAGGTACTGAGCATGTGTGTGTAATTCAGGCCTGTGTGTAATAACAACAGAGTGTAAATTGTAATTTCCTCTTGTGGGACTAATAAAAGATGGATACATACATACCTGATTTCATCGAGCAGATTAATGTGATGAAGCATCCTTTGTATGTCATCTTCAGACAAATCCACCTCGAGGTCCACCAGAGATTCATCATTCATCTCCAGGCAAAAGTCGCTAAAGGAGCTGTGAAAGAAACAGTTAGCTAATGAAATTGTTTATTTTGCTAAATGTGCATATTATTTTGAAGAGATGTCTGTTTACCTTTTCTCTAACTTCTTGCAGATGTTCTGGGTGGCCTTCATGTAACTGTCCAGCTGATGTGCCAGCACTTCCACATTCTGAAGTTTAGGAAGGAATAAAACACTTGTATCGCTTTTAAACTCGAGGAGAAGAGGGCAGATTATCCGTGCAGCAGTGATGACAACCTGAACATGTTCAGGACTGATTCCTTCTGGCAGACGTAACACCTGGTTCTCCTCTATGAACACATGAAGTGAGGTGACTGCAAGATTCTCCAAAGCATCCAGGAAGCAATCAAGCTTCTCCAGGCCTCTCAGAGTGTCCTTCAGCACACCAGCCAGCTCCTTCTCCAGCTCTGCACGCCTGCTGTCTGCAGTCACCGAGGTCACCTTGCTCTTCATGTATTCCCAAAAGGCCTTACCTTTGTTCTCTGACTGGGTAACATGGCCGATGCCTAGGTCAATGTTGTCAGCCCTGTCTTTGATGTCCCTCATCATTTCCAACTCTGTCTCCCTCCCAAGCATCCATTTGGGGTTCCTCTCACAGAATTCTCTCACTGTGTCGATGTAGATGAGGGTATCTGCGGTGTAGCAGCACAAGGCCTCCTGGAGTTCCTTTCTGTAACAAAACATCATCCAGTTTGTGAGACTTAAAACAAATTTATGTTACTGTTTTTTGTAGTCCTAGTGAATACATGAAGAGCAGCATGGAGGGAAGTCCCAGATTTACCAAATGAGGGCCGGTAAAATCGTTCCCACTGAAGGTGATTATTATCCCTGCGGAGGATAATATACCACATTAATTCTAGCTTAAATATTATGATCCTTTCACACATATTTGAAAGAGCAAAATCAGATAATATAGCACTTGGACTGTTTCTAAATAAGTATAACTCCACATTTTTTTCTTTTGCCTTTTTAAACGTATAATTGGGGAACTTTTCAGTTGCCACAAGGCTACACAAACTCCTCTTTGCGTCTTGTCTCAGCTGTGTTTGATGAAGGATAAAGAATTTATATTATAATGTCTGGTAGACACTGAAATCCTGGGTTTGTTCTGTGATAGTAAGTAACAAGTTCATCCTCATAAGCTTTATCTGACTGGAGGTTAAAAAAATGACTGGGATTTCTTAACATATCTGTCTCCTTACTGCACTTTTTCTCCTTTCAGTGCAAAAGCAGCTCAAAGATATAAACTATTTACCTTAAAGCAGGCATGTTTCTCCTCTCGGTCTGTGGTCTTCGGTCCGAAAACAGCTCAAGATCCGCTCGTTAACTGCGCTAGTAACGTTAATCACGAGCTCCTTTTCTTGACTATAACCTTTGAGGATTTTTTGTTGACAAAACGTCGACAGCTCACATTGTTGGGTTTTGTTTTCCTTTCTCCACATCAGCAGGTTGTACCACCTCAACAATTTCTGATCTGAGTGTGGTTAAACTGGTTTATGACTCGGCAGGCGGGTGATTTTATTAATTTTAAAAGCTGCGATCATGGGCGTCAATTTCGATAGGGATGGTAAGAGGTTTCGGCATGAGTCATTTTGTGTCCACCACTTTTTTTTTTTGAAAACCTCAAGCTCAATTTAGTTAACAAAAATAAAGTTCATACACATATAATTCTTGAGCAACAGATGCCAGCAAATCCACAACTCTCCCACAAGACAGGCACAGCCGTTCTGCTGCTGCTCTGACACAATAGTGTGTTTCTTTATTACAGTACATACGAGAAAAACAAATGTTTGAGAGAAAAAGGTCTCACACTGATAGCAAAAATGCATTTTATGAGAGAGAAAAAAAATATTTGAGAGAAAAAGTTTTCATACCCATAGTAAATAAATAGTAATATTTGAGACTAAAAAAGTTTAAATATAAATTAAATACATTTTAAAATTATTTCTGAGAAAAAAACTCTCTCAAAATACTTTTTTTATACTGTCAAATATATATTTTTTGCTATCAGTGTGAAAAATTCTCTCAAAACGTTTTTCTTCTCGCTCTCAAAACCCAAGTCTTCACTCTCGATTCTATTTTTGCTCTTGTCTCAGGATTTTTCTCTCAATGTGAAAATAATATCATGGGCGGGGCCACGTTCCTATTGGCCTGTCGGGTGAGCACCGTCTTGTCTTGGGCGTCCATCTGAATCATTACACCATTGTCACCGCCATAGATAGATAACTAGCAGCCAGCCTGCTTCTAAATAAATCATTTTAATGATCTAAACACTTTTTCACAGTCAAACTGAAACACTGGTGCTGAGCTCCAGGTCCTGCAGCCGCAGACGGACCACCATCAGTGGCGGTCAATCAATTTATTTCTTTATTTCTTGTATGTAATAAAGAAACAAATCTATCTTCATATGTCTACAAATTGAAACACCAAAAAGAGATACAACAAAAATATTCATTAATTTAATGATCAAATAAGGTAGTGTCTCCAAAACTTACCTCAATTATTCTTGTCTAATGGTAGTTGTAACCACTGCACCTACTTTTTAAAAATAAGCATATTTATAATTTTGGTGAATTTGTTTTTCCCAAAACCATTTAATATGTATCATATAAACAAAGATTCCTGTCTCCAAAAGTGATACACATAGAAGCCCCCCTGCTGGTTGTACTACAGCACTTCTTGGTGTAGTCATGGACTCTGACCTGAATTTTAACAGCCACATTAAGACAATTACAAAGTCAGCCTTTTATCACCTTAAGAATATATCAAAGGTAAAGGACTTATGTGTCAACAGGATTTGGAAAAACTTGTCCATGCTTTCATCTTCAGTAGACCTGACTACTGTAACGGGGTCTTTACAGGTCTCCCTAAAAAATCAATCAGACAGCTGCAGCTGATTCAGAACGCTGCTGCCCGAGTCCTCACTAAGACCAGGAGACTGGATCACATCACTCCAGTTCTGAAGTCTTTACACTGGCTTCCTGTACCTCAAAGAATTGATTTCAAAATACTTTTGCTAGTTTATAAATCACTCAATGGTTTTAGGACCAAAATACATTTCTGATCTGCTACTACACTATGACCCCCCCCAGACCTCTCAGGTCATCTGGGACAGGTCTGCTTTCTGTCCCCAGAGTCAGAACTAAACATGGAGAAGCAGCGTTCAGTTTCTATGCTCCTCATATCTGGAACAAACTCCCAGAAAACTGCAAATCTGCTGCTACTCTCAGTTCTTTTAAATCAAGGCTGAAGACCTTTCTTTTTGATGTTGCCTTACTTTAAATGTTGCTCATTTCTTTAATGTTTAATTTCTTATACTGCACTCTAACTTTTATTCTTGTGTTTTATCTGTTTTTATTTTTTTATTTTTAACTGTTTTTGTGTAAAGCACAATTGGAATTTGGACTTAATAAATCCTTGTGTATCTGTTCCTGCCTGCCTACCTTATCTTTGCTTTTGGGTCCATTGTGTTTTACCATAACAGTATAGTATGCCGAAATAGTGATTAAAAAATAAACAACATAAAAAAGTCATAGTATTTTGCAATAAGATTTTTTTTTAAAACAATTCATAGTATTTTATGTCAAAAGTGTTAAAAAAGTCATAATATAGTGAGTTGATGAAAGTGATGGTCATTGTATATTATGTTGAAAAATGTCGTAGTGTAGCATGACAAAAAAAGTGATTAAATTAAGTCATAGTATGTTAGAAAAAGTGATTGAAAAAATCAAAGTATAGTACATCAGTAAAGTATGTTTAAAAAAAGTGCTAAAAGAGTCATAGTATCGAAAGTGACAAATAGTAATTGTATAGTACGTCAACAAAAGTCAGTAAAGTATGTTGAAAAAATTGAAAAGGTCACAGTATAGTGTGTCAAAATAAGTGATAAAAAGTCAATATAGAATGCCAAAAAAGTCATACTATAGTACAAAAAAAGTGATAAAAAGTCAGTATGTGTCAATTTATGTCAAACAGTTATAGCGTAGCGTAATAAAAAGGTGTAGTATGTCGAAAAAGTGATTATATGTCAAAGTATAGTATGTCAAAAAAAGTGATAAAAAATCATGGCATATTATGTTGAAAAAAGTCATAGTATACTATGTTGAAAGAGGTTATAGTACAGTATGTCGGGGAAAAGTTTTTTTTTTAAAAAAGGTCATCCCATACTATGTTTTAAAAAAGTCGCAGTGTAGCATGACAAAAAAAGTGATAAAAAGTCACAGTATAGTATGTTGGAAAAGTGATAAAAAGTCATGGTATATTATGTGGAAAAAAATGTCAAACTATAGTATGTCAAGAAAGGGATAAAAAGTCATGGTATAGTATATTGAAAAAAGTGATAAAAAAATCTTAGTAAATTAATCCCATCACTTAATATATTGGACCTCAACCTTGCTGAGTAGGAGTACTTGAACCCACAACCTTCAGCCCTCAAATCATGTCCTTGCACTACCAAGCTACCTGACCTTAAAGAAGCAATTATGAGTCTGGCATATTCATCTCTTATACTTAGTATATTGGTCTTAAAACACTTCTTCTAGTATAGGATTTTATAACTTAACCTTCTGTTTTCCATAGTATACTATGTAGAAAAGTGATAAAAAGTCAAATATAATATGTCAAAAGATGTCATAAAAAGTCATAGTATAGTATGTCCAAAAAAAATCATAGTATGTTGTAGAAGTGATTATATGTCAAAGTATAGTATGTCTAAAAAAGTCATGGCAAAATATGTATAGTATTTTGGAAAAAAGTCATAGTATGTCAAATACTATGATAAAACAGTCAGAGTACAGTATGTCGAAAAAGTGATAGAATAGTCATAATATAGTATGTTGATAAAAGTGATAAAAAGAAGTCATTGTATATTATGTTGAAAAAAGTCATAGTATAGTATGTTTATAAAAGTGATAAAAGAGTCATAGTAATGCATGTAATAAGAAAGAGTGTCAGTAACATCATTCTTCATTCTGTCTTCCAAGCTTTCCCTTATGACCCTCAGCTATCTAAGCTGACATACATGATTATGTCAACATCAATATTGTTCATATCAAATCATTCTCTTATCCCTCTAAGCTTTGTGACCTGACATAAACACAAAGCCAGTGGCATCTTTGTTTCTTTCTCTAAGTGTATCGGACCTCAAAACATATAGATGCACGTAGGATTTGAACTCTAAACCTTCTGACTGTTAAGCACGCTCTTATTCCCTTAAGCTATCCATGCTGGCAAAATATATGTGATTTTGGCATAGGGGCTCAGTATATTGGCCCCTAAAACTTTCTCTGGCATAAGATTTTATGTATGTCGAAAAAAACAGTTATAGTATACTATGTTGACATAAGTCATAGTAGTATGTCACTTCCTCTTGCATAAGATTTTAACAAATAACCTTCTGTCTTCCATAGTGTGGTATGTCAAAAAAGTGATTAAAAGTCACACTATAGTATATTGAAAAAAGTGATTAAAAGTCATAGTATATTATGTGGAAAAAATCAAACTATAGTATGTCGAAGAGAGAGATAAAAAATGGTATAAAAAAGTGATGAAAAAAATCATGGAGACATGTAAGACTTGAAGCCAAGCCTTCCGCCTTCAAATTATTCACTTATACCTCTAAGCAATTTGACCTTACAAAAGCACCTCTACAGCAGCTTATACTCAGTATATTGCACATCTCCTCTAGTATAGGATTTTATAACTTAACCTTCTGTCTTCCAAAGTATAGAATGTCAAAGAAGTGATAAAAAGTCACAGTATAGTTTGTCAAAAAAAGGGATAAAAAGGCATAGTACTTTACATACTATACATACTATACTACTTGTACTATACATACTACATACTATGTCTTCCATAGTATAGTATGTAGAAAAAAAGTGATAAAAAGTCACAGTATGTCGAAAAAGTGATAAAATGTCATAGTATGGTATGTCGAAAAAAGGGATAAAAAGTGATATTAAAGTATATCAAAAACGTCATAGAATAGTATGTCGGAAAAAAAGTGATTAAAAAGTCATAGTATAGAATGTCAAAAAAGTTGTAGTATATTATGCTGAAAAAAGTCATAGTATAGTATGTCGGAAAAAAGATTTAAAAAAAGTCTTGTATTGTATGTCAAAAAACGGCATAGTATATGTCGAAAAATGTCATGGTATAGTATGTCTAAGTAAGTGATGAAAAAGTCATAGTATACTATGTCAAAAAAAGTCATAGTTTAGTATGTCAGAAAAAGTGATTCAAAAAGTAATAGTATATGTCAAAAAAGTCCTAGTATAGTACGTCCAGTATGACCCAATAGCACGACTATACCATCGAGCTCTCAAGATTCACAGTAACCTTCCAAAGTGGTCTCACCATTGTATTGCACTTGAAAGCTCTAAGGTTTTGACTTATGAAAACTTTATAAACAGCCACGCAATTGCATTTTATTTTCAGATTCAAAATACCACTTTACCAGCACTTGTTGCACTTTTTCCGACACACGTGAGACCAGGTCGCCTCACTAGGTCGGTCTCACAGGCACTTATTCCAGTTCCCCCATACAAAAACAACTTTGGTCAGAAATCTTTTTTTATACATATACCAAGATTTGGAATGACATTCCGTATCACATCAGAACACTATCATCCATCACATATTTCAAAAAGGCATACAAACAGCTCCTTCTTAACAGTTACACTTGCACACATTAATTAATTTGCTCATGTATTGTCCAAGCCTTGTTTGCACTGTCCGTATTTGTCTAGCCCAGCTGATGTCCTTATGTAGCTGTATTGTTGTATTAGTTGTCTAAATTTATCTTTCCATATCAATGTCTTGTATTACTGTAATGTCTGTCCTGATGTGCTGTAACCATGTTTTATGTTTCTGCAGAACAGGAACCTGCTGAAAACCAGTTTTTAAACTGAGTCAGGCCCGTTTTTACATTGTAATGTAATGTTACTTTTTCTAACTTTACTGTATAATAAATATGAATGAATGTCAAAAAACGTGTCAAAAAAGTCATAGGATAGTATGTAAGTGATGAAAAGGTTATAGTTTAGTATGTCAAAAAAACTATGTCAAGAAAGTCAAAGTATTGTATGTCGAAAAAGTGTTAAAACATTCATAGTATAGAAAGTCAAAAAAGTCCTAGTGTATTATACAGAAAAAAGTCATTGTATAGTATGTCAGAAAAAAGATTTTAAAAAAACCTCATAGTATAGCATGTCAAAAAATTGATAAAAAAATGTCATATTATTGTATGTCAAAAAAAGTCATAGTATAATATGTCAAAAAAGGGCATTGTAAAGTATGTCGGAAAAAAGTGATTAAAAAATCATAGCGTAGTATGTCTACAAAAAAGTCATGGGATAGTATGTCTAAGTAAGTGATGAAAAAGTTATAGTATACTATGTCGAAAAAAGTCAGTTTAGTATGTCAGAAAAAGTGATGAAAAGTTTATAGTATACTATGTCAAAAAAGTGATTATATGTCAAAGTATAGTATGTCAAAAAAAAGTCATGGTATAGTATGTTGAAAAAAGTGATAAAAAGTAATAGTAAAATATGTCAAAAAGTCATAGGATAGTCACAGTTTAGGATGTCAGAAAAAGGAATAAAAAAGTAATAGTATGCTATGTCAAGAAAGTCAAAGTATTGTATGTCAAAAAAGTGTTAAAACATTCATAGTATAGAATGTCAAAAAAGTCAGTATGTTTTTTAAAGTCATATTATAGTATTCAAAATAAACATAAAAAGTTATAGTATAGTATGTAGAAAAGTCATAGTATAGTATGTTGGAAAAAGGGATAAAAAAGACATATTGTACTATGTCAAAAAAAAGTCATAGTATATGTAAAAAAACATGTAATTTTACAGTATACTATGTTGAAAAAAGTGATAAAAGAGTCATAGTATAATAACACTTGCCTTTCTGTCTTCCATAGTATAGTATGTAGAAAAAAAGTGATAAAAAAGTCACAGTATAGTATGTCCAAAAAAGTGATAAAAAATTCACAGTATAGTATGTCAAAAAAGTCATAGTTTAGTATGTCCGAAAAAGTGATTAAAAAAAGTCATGGTTTACTATTTTGAAAACAGTCAAAGTATGTTGAAAAGTGATCAAACAGTCATAGTCATATGTCAACCATCATAGTATAGTATGTTGGAAAAAAGATTTTAAAAAAGTTATAGTATAACAAAAAAAATTATAAAAAAGTTATAGTATAAGATTTAAAAAGGTCATAGTATAGTATGTCGGAAAAAGTGATAAAAAGTCATAGTGTACTATGTCAAAAAAAGTCATAGTAAAAGATGTCGAAAAAAGTCATAGTATAGTACGTCAAAATGGTGATTAAAAAGACATAGCATAGTATTTTTTTAAAAACCCTTAAAAAGTCCTAGTATTGTATGTCAAAAAGTCATAGTATAGTATGTTGAAAAAAGTGATGAAACATCACTCTGACGAACAGCTGACTTCTTACTCACAGTGCCAGGTTCAATTCCTGTGCAATAACCCAGCAACACTGTCTCTAATCAGTCTGTTTACTGGTTCCACTTATTATTATTAGGCTGTTAATATTGTAATATAATACTTATATTAACATAATACTATTTATTCCAGCACCCTTTGCGCTATGCTCCATGATTAAAATAATAATGACTATCATAATTATAATTTACTCCTGCATTCTTCATTGCACTATTGCCTCAACCTGTCTATATTGTTTCTGTTATAGTGTGTTTATAGTTTGTTTTGTTGTTTGTTTTGTATGAGTAAGCGCATTGTGAGCAATATGATCCAAAGCAAAATTCCTTGTATGTGTCCTCATACCTGGCAAATAAATCTGATTCTGGTAGTATGTCGAAAAAAGTGATTAAAAGTAATAGTTTAGTATCTTGACAATAGTCATAGTAAAGTACGTCAAAAAAGTGATAAAAAGTCATAATATAGATGTAAAAAAAGTCATGGTATAGTATGTAAAAAAAACTGATAAAAAGTCATAGAATACTATGTCGAAAAAAGTAATAAAAAAATCATAGTATAGTATGTCAAAAGAAGTGATAAAAAAGTCATAGCCTAGTATGTCAAAAAAGTCATAGTATAGTATCATGGCCTGAAAACCCTCTGTCCCCAGGATTTCAGGCACAGTCTGCCTTCCCCCCCTCTCAGCCTGTCCTGCAGCTCCAGATGTTTCTGGTGCGAGTGTTTGAGGGAGAGAGCATGTCGGCTATAGAATTGAGTACTGAGCCAATCATTCATCCAATAGGACTGCTGGTGTTTGAGTCCCCTGTTCTTAATCTTGCGGTCGTGTCTCTACGTTGGTCTTACAGCTGTCTGAAAATCTCTGAATAACCTTACACACAATCTATCGATTTAGTGTTGGCCAACACTTCACTGGCTAGATTTGATGAAAGGGACTAGCTTTCAAAATTCAACACCTTTTAAATATTTTAGGATTTTAAGCAGACAAGTTAGCACTCTTCACTTCTAAATGTCCTAACCAAATCATGTCTCCTCTCATTTGAGCATTAAAGGGAGCAAATCCTTCCTCAGAAAGAATAAAACATTTACTCACCTTTATTGGTTTGTGGTCAGTGACGCCAACTTGATATAGGGTAATAACTGGAAATGATGGTGGAGACTTCACACATGACGAGGCCAATGCCTTTAGATTATATGCAGCTTTATTCAAACAGTGAACACACTTTCATGAAAGGAAGAATAGTTTTCCCCGAATGTATAACATCTTTCAAGGCCTCTTTCCTGTTATGAACCTTCCCCACATCTGGATCCTTGCCAGTCTTCTCACACATAAGGCCTATTACCATAAAACATCAGTTCCCATGTGAGGATGGCTTCGCTTTATGGAACACATTAGATTCAATATGAAATAGGAAAATACATTTGAACACAAACAGAAAGAATATTCAACCTTAAAAAGTAATAGTATATTATGCCGATAAAAGTCATAATATAGTATGTCAAAAAAGTCATAGTATGGGTTGTTAATAAAAGGTCATAATAAAGTCACACAGACTTATTTGACATACTAAACTATGACTTAGGGGAATGGCTGTAGTGGCTGTAATTCTGCACCAAGGTTGAATTTTGGGAAAGAGACTTCCTATATGGTGTTAGGGGACCACTAAGGTCTATATGAAAGCATCCAAAGAGCACCATGTCTTATGGGACCTTTAATGGGAGTTAGCAACATGGGTACATAGATGAGTTGGAAGACAGGGGTCAGTAAGGGTCCATTTGCCCCTGGACCTCTGATTTGGTTTATCCAGCCAAGAGCAGCATGCATGGGGCTGTAGAGAGATGGACGGTATGTGTGTGTGTGTGTGTGTGTGTGTGTGTGTGTGTGTGTGTGTGTGTGTGTGTGTGTGTGTGTGTGTGTGTGTGTGTGTGTGTGTGTGTGTGTGTGTGTGTGTGTGTGTCATGTCAAAATGCTCACTCAGCTGCTCTCAAACTCGGCGCAGACACTCGGGGATCAGAGTGGAAACACTGCTGACAGGGCAGAGTACTCACACACGCAAGGCAGCAGAACAACATCATAGAACACACTGTAGAACACAGAGCAGAACGTACAGAAACACAGCAGAACTGATAGTTTGTATCCATTAGCAACCATTTCAGTCTCTGTCTGTCTCTGTCAATTGCTTTGCTGTTGTCTCATTTTAAAACAGACAGAGTAAAGTGTGTCCCTGTGTGTGTAACATGCATAGTGTGTGTCTAACAAGCATAGTGTGCATCCCTGTGTTTGTAACAAACATAGTGTGTGTCCCTGTGTGTGTGTGTGTGTGTGTGTGTGTGTGTGTGTGTGTGTGTGTGTGTGTGTGCGTGTGATGTGCACCAAGTAGTGGGCACACTGTTAAAAATGTCTGCGCAATTTTCTAGTTTATTACTATTATTACTAATTATTACCAAACTATTTGCCTTCCTGGAGGGACATGAAATAAATGTTTTTAACCCTGTAGACCAGAGGGCCCATGGGTGCATCCTCACCCAGAGTTTCCCTCTAATCAGGCTCAATTACTGAGGATAGAAACGTTCAAAGGGCGACCACCTTTAAGAGAGCCTCAGTTTTCTTTCCCTCCCTCTCCCTTCTTTTACTCCAGAGGACAATTTACTGGAAACACTCCTTGGGCCAATGCCCGTGGGGGGCTCTAACAAGGCCCCGATTAGGGCTGGATTTCAGCCTGCTGAGTTAATGTCAGATTGGCATAAAGAGTCCATGTGGGACCAGTGTGGGTGTGGGGCATGGGAACTGATTTCCGCACACCCTTGCTTGTCAGGAGTAATTGGTTGATGAAAGGGAAGGGTGTCCCAAATCCTGGCAGAAAAAAAGAGTCAGAGAGGCCTTTAGTCAGAGCTCAATCGGAATCAGAAAGACTTTATTGATCCCTGAAGGGAAATTCTGTAGGTCTCTTTTCTGGGAAAAAAGTGCTCTACAAGAGAGATTCTTCTTCAACAAGAACTTACTATGGAATTAACCCTGGTTTCCTAATGTGGCTGCTGAGGAACAGGAGCCAAGGTGACACACTACAGATCTCTGGACCTATAGCCCCTCTTGTTCAGCACAGAGTATGAGATCAGGGTGAGCATATATGAAGGACAGAAATAGCATTCTAACAGCGTTGGAAAGTAACTAGCACATTTACTACAGTACAGTACAATGTTGAGGTTCTCCTACTTGAGTATTCATATGTTATGCCACTTTACACTTGTACTTTACTAAAATGCTGCTTACATGTTAATGCTTCATTGTTCAATAATGGAAGAAGTATTCAGGTCTTTTACTTGGTAAAAGTAGTAACAGTACTCTACAGTGTAGAAATACTCTATTACATAAAGTCCTGCATATAAAATCTTACTGAAGTAAAAGTACTCTTTGTGCATGGCCCATTTCAGAATCATATAGTATATTATAATACTGGATTACAATTGTTGATGTAGTAACGTGTTCATTACATTAATATTGCAGCTGGTAAGTACAGCTGATTTGAATTACTTTACATAATCCTGGGTATGGCTTGACCTATAATCATATATCATAATGTATTAGTTGATTTATATTTTGTATTAATAAAACTCCCCATCTGAAAATAAAAAAAACATAGTGCAGTAAAAAGTGCAATATTTGCTTCTGAAATGTAGTGGCATAGTATAAAGTAAAATGGAAATACTCAAGTAAAAATTAAAATTGTACTTAAGTAGGCCACTTCCACCACTAATAATATATAAAAAAAATATAACACTGAGAGAAGGCATTATTCTGCATAATGAGTACTTTTCATATCTTAAGTACATTTTATAGGTCATTTTTCAACATTTTTGTAGGTATAATCCTGAATGCAGGATTTTTACTTGTAATGAAGTACTGTTGCATTTTCTCAAAAACTACAATAATAATTGCACCAATTCAATGTAATTGTTCTGGTTTTTCAATGTACTTTATTCTCTCTGCATCAAACATTTCAATTGTCATACATACTTCAACATGCTGCAGCTCAGCCGCTCGGAGATGATAAACGCTGAACTAAGAGCAGCAGAAATCATCCTGTCCAAACTAGTCTCTGGACGGATCATCTGAGGACCTGACATGTGGCCCGGAGGCCTGAGACAAACATGATTAGGACTTTTTTTTGTTGCTACAAGGAGACGTCCAACCTGCACAGGCTCTCTCTGTCTCTCTCTCTGATGTTGTTGGTTACATGAACAGCTTAACACTTTTCATCCACATCATCATACACGACCCATAACAACAAAGCTTAGCCCGCTCGCGACACAGCTTTAAATGTGGACGATGGCAAACTCTGACATGAAAAGGATTTTTAGTCTCTGCTATTACACTGAAAAAAATGATTCTGACCCCTTGTAAATGTTACATGTTTTTAGTCTGGTTTATTTAATAGATTGGAATGTGTTATTAAATCCTACTTATTTTTTTAAATTAATTTTTAAAAGCCCTGCCCTTGTTTAAAATAAGTTAATTTCAGTCAATTAAAAGTAATTAGAACAAAATATGTACATTTTAATTTCCACATACTATCTGGTCTGCGCATGTGCAGGCACATGCCGCCACTTTGTTCTGAAGGCGCGGATTGTACGTTATCCACTCGTTAGTAGCTGCTTGAATACTGGATCCATAGCTCTGCATTTTTGGTAAGTAAGCAATTTATAATTGTTGGTGTGTTATATTTTTTACTTTGACAGGGTTCTGTTAACACAAGCCAAGGTTATCAGTTTGTGTTTTGATAAATTAACATTAGCTAACGTTAGAGTGACTAGCTTAGATGTGTAGTAAGTTAACTTAATTGTAACAGATGTATCTTAACATTTTTAAGCTGAAGTTATAGCTAGCTCTCAAGTTAAATGCATGAATTCAGTGAATTCAGTGTTAGTCTTGTTAGACTTATGTGTTAGTTTGTGGGCATTGAATAAACAGGTTAACTAATGTTAATTGACGGTTTATTCGTAGCTTCACCTCCCTGCTGCCCGGGCTTGTGAACTAGCGTTAGCTAGCCTACTTTACTCCTATCTTGCTGTAAGCATGTTTTCTAATCTTGCCAATGTGTTAGCATAAAGACAAAATACACCTGTGAAATCATGTTGGTAAAATGTGCTTAATGTACCCTAACAGCAATCATTAATGATTGTACATAATGACAGCCGTAGGTAGGTGCGTGCCTGAGTTAACGTTAGCCTAATTTGAAACACAACACGGAGCGGCAGACTCAGCGTGCAGCTTCAGGCTAAGAACAGATTTCATAAAAGAGAAAATAATCATCAGATTGTGCTTCATGAGCAAACCATAAATAAAAGTCGTGGGTTTGTGTAAGCAAACCTTCATATTGTGGGTGTTTAATATTAACGTTATACTAGTTATACTCCGGTCCTTCCCTTTACCCTTTCTTTGGAGGTATCTATTTTTTTGACACCCGTATCCCGCGAAGACCCGCCTCTGTTACCTCTGATTGGGTCCGAGTGTGACATCGCCTAGAGCTAACCAACCAAAACAACGAAGGCAACGAACACCAGCCAATCAGAGGCAGGTCTTCGCGGAATATCGGTAAGAAAAAAAACAAGCTTCTCTTCACTGCGTGGTAGCAGCTTGTCGTGGTCTGTTTCTGACTCGCTTAACACGAATAACCAAGCTTAAAACGTAAAGGTGAGGTTGAAAGTATATTCTCCAAAATAGAGTCATGCTAATGCTTCATAACTAACAAGCAGCAGCTTTGCAGAGGTTTAGCAGAGCACAACCACAGTCCAGAGTCCAGTTAAAAGACCAGTTAAGGTTCTGAAGTGTTAGGCAGAAAACAACAGGGATAACAGTGTTGGTTTAGCTAGCAATAAATGCAATTTTGTTTAACATTGTTTCTGCTCTAAAAACTAAGACTTATTAAAACTTACGCAAATACTTTTAGTATAGAAGTAGAACATGACAAATACTGGAACCAAATCTGTTTTCTAGTTAATTCAAACAATTTCCATAAACTTTATTCTCCCCTACATGAAATGTCCTGTCTGTCTGCTATTAGCATCTAATAAAACTTTGAAAGCATTCATTTTGGATGTAATTTCTTCATGCTCCAAAGTAATTTATAATTGCTCATCAGAGACATGACACATTTGCAAGAAAATAGTCCAGCAGTAAATAAATAAATAAATTGATAAATAAAATAAACTTTCCTGAAAATGAATTACATGTCTGTCTGTCCACTTCCACCCTCTTAATCTGCCATTTGTTGCGTATTTTATAGTAATAATAAGGTATTATTAAAATGTGGACTTGGACACAAATTAGTTTGTTGTGATCTGATTTGAGTCATTGGCAAGTTTGTAATTATTGAACAATTACTTCCCCCCCTCAACCTGCTTGTGATTTATCTTTTTAAATCCTGCTCATTTTTATTTCTATTGCAGGTCTTTCTCATATCTGATATGTCTGATGTTGGTGTGATGTGGAACAGAACCTAACTCTGGGGGAGCTCATATTGTTTTGGTAAGTGCATTTAACAAACAAATTCAACAGCTGTACTGATCACAGAAGTACTGTTAAGAATAAATGTTCTGTGTGGTATTAGTTTTTTCATCATTGTACTCAAATTCAGCTTACAAAGAATGCGTCTGTTAATGGAATTAACTACAGAGAAGGTATGGTTGTTGTTCACGGCTCTGCTGGTGGCTTGCCAGAGTTTGCAGAGGTTATCCAAATGGTTTTAGTGGAGAAGACCTTGAGCTTTATTGTTAAAGAGCTGGGTGCATGGTATAGGGAGCATTTTAGGGCATTTGAGTTATGTCCCACTTCACAAGTCTCCCCATTCAACATGGTGCCTTGTTGGATCAGTACCCCATGGCAGATTACCTGATTGGAGGCCGGCGAATGGTGACACTTAAAAGATTCATACAGATACAAGGTTGTATTATGGTAGTTTTTTTGTGTTCATACGCTGCATGAGTTGATACACTACTATACTAAATATGGTAACAAGAGGGATGCTTAACATTTTTTACAGGAGGACCCTATTTTGTTTTCAGTAAAGTTAGAAAGGATTTTCTGAGGGAAATTAACCAGTCATCTGACATCTCCCTGTACTAAATTTCCCTCATGTTGCCATTTTTTATAGAAATGTGCATGTTAAGGAAAACATTTGTGACTAACATAATACAAATGAATGTTCAAATTTGTCTGTTTACATACATCATGTTCAAAGGAAGAACTACCACACCTACAAACAAAGAAAAATATCTGATTTTCATTCCACACAAATAAAGTAATGGTAAAAATGAATAGTGTTTACAACTGCAGAATAACAATATAGATTAAAATTGTGTGGTAGTATGTTCCTGCTCTAATTTGGTTTATGAAAAGTTATACTTAAGTAACAATAGTACCAGATGCTGATTTAACATTTTTTTGTCTTTTTTATCAATAAGATTGAAGAATGGCACAGCGTCTGAAGTTGAGAGTCATTGTGGATGACAATGACTATAGAAGACTTGATCTCCATTCAGGAATGCCAGAAACTTTGACCGAGTTACACGATACAATTCGCCAAGAATTTGGAATTGAATCAGATTTTCGTATTCAGTTCATGGATCCTGACTTTAGTAATGAATTCATGAACATTACCTCAGTACAAGACATACAGGACAGAAGTACAATCAAGTTAGTGTACACGACAACCCTAACTCTAACTCCCATAAATGATGTGGGTTTGAGTCCATCTTCTTTAATGCAGAATGCTCCCAGCACTTCTGGATCATCTGGAGCACCAGTCAGCAGCCAAACATCCATTTTCTCCTCACCGGCCTCATTGTCCTCAACAGACTCGGATAACACCATCATTCTGCCACATTCAGACAATGAAATGAGAGCACGTGCATGGCCACGTGAATTCCCCATTCCTCGCTTTCCATACAATGTAGAGGTGCAGCTTCAACGTGGAAATGAGCACTTTAGAGAAACTGGCACTCAACTGAAGATAACTCCAGGGTTGAAGTCTGACATCTTACAGAAGCTAGCCGAGGAGATCTTCCAGTATACAGCATATCCACAAAATTACCAAATAGATGAGGTAGCAAGGGCACTCATCAACAAATTTCCCTGTTTGAAGGAACCATCTGCCACTGGTTACTATGGCTGGATGATTAGCCTAAAATATAAAATGGCTAATTACAGGACGAAGATGCGAAACATTGGCTGTCCAGAAGTGACTGTAAATGCTTTGAAAAACAAACATAGAGATGAAAGCCTCCCAGCCAAAAATGTAAAGAAGCCTAAAAGGCTGAAGTCAACTTTTATCCTTCACACCCTGCTGGCGAATCGGATGAAAGTTTAGAAAATGTCAGACTTGAACTGTTGAACGATGTCAAACAAAGAAACAGTGCACTGTGTATAAAACAGAAGATGTCAAAAACATTCTCCTACAGAAGAAAAGAGGTAGTGCAGGAAAATCCAGCTGCCGGAGAGTTTAAAGCCAGGTGGCCTGCACTTTTTCATATTGATGGGGTAAGCGCATCCTTGCATTTTTTCTCCAGTGTGCTTCTTCGCATTATACAATCTTGGTTTGTAACTACTGAAACTAGGGCTGCACGATTATGGCCAAAATGATAATCACGATTATTTTTGATCAATATTGTGATCACGATTATTTGTTGATTTTAACCAAAACAAATGTTATTGTCACATAGGCTCAGAGACACGGCTGACTCATTATGAATGGGTCCAGCACGGGTCGAATGGCGGATACACACGTGTGTATGAAATGTCTGTATCGTCACTGCGCTGCATTTTTATGAACTATGATATTCTGGCCATGGGTCACATCTCTGGTCCAGGTCCAGCAGCTCCGTCTCACACGCTGTTACTCTACCAACTGAAGTTAGTTGCATTCAATAACTTCTTCTGAGTTCTTCGCCGTGGCGGCCGTGATAGCAGAGTTACCCGCGGAAACACTGGTACAAATACAGGTTTGCCCCTCATATTTAACAATATATAGCTGTGTTAATAACAATTAAAACTGTAGACAAATGTCAGAAGTGTGGACCGGCGGCCGCTGTGTGGCCGGGCGCGGAGAGTAAGAGGAGAGAGAGTAGAGAGATCCAAACACAGGCACGGCTTTACAAAAGAAATGGGTCATTGACCGCAAAATGAAACCATATCCATATAACAACATTGCAGCGGATACGAGGACATTAGCACCGGTGCGTCCTAGAGGAAAAATATTACTCACGCCCTACAGCCCTGCTAGATAACAGACGCTAACTAGCACCGACCAGCACTGCTCACTGCTGTTGTCTGAAAAACAACACAGACGGGACAAAATGCTGCATTTACTGGTAAACTGTAAACCTTGAGACCGACGTATAACCGACTGCTATCTGTTGAGATTTCCTCCCGTTACTCACTCCTCTGTGACTGTCTACATCTAGAAACTAAGCTGCACAATGCAGGGAACAACTCGGACTGGCACATGAGCAGACAGGGCTTTACGGAGCGGTAGATGGGCTATGCAAAACAAAACGGAGCGTTCTATGAAATGACGCTTTAAAAATAATCGCTCGATCACGCAAATTTGACCGTGGGAAGTCAAAATCGTGATCGGGATTAAAATTCGATTAATTGTGCAGCCCTAGCTGAAACCTAAATAAATTTGGGGGAAAATTCCCCCAGTAATTGATAATTTACTAAAATAATTAATTTTGACCACTTTTACCGTATCTGTCTGCTGTTTGCTGCTGAGAAGGTAGTGTACAGTGACTTTATCAGAGACTGTCTGATGAAACCAGCTTCCTGCTTCTTCAATTGGGGTTTTCACATTTCACTTAGACATTTGACCCATTGTAAATTTGAAAAAAAATATTAGCAAGGTTTAAATAAGTTTTGATTTCCATTATCCTTGATTAATAGCAATACATTTGACTAATTATTGTCTCGAATAATGAGGTCAAAAGTATCCTTCAATCATACAGTAGCTACAAAATATTACACTAATGGCTGAACACAGTGCTCTTTGTCTGTTATTTTTCCTATGTATAACAGATAAATGCTGAATTCCAGCGCATAACAACAATCCCACTTGAAACAACCTTCATGGCGCAGTTGGACAGCCATTTACCCCAGCTGACATCTGTTTTCCAGAAGAAGGGAGGAGTTTCTGGCCAGAAACTAGCCACACATCTGGCGATCTTGCAAGAGGTAAACATGTGTATGTATTGTGGTAGAAAATGTATACTGTGGAGCAACTTCAAGAAATGTACATGTTTCGTACCATATGGAGCATTTGAAGACTTAAAGAGCAGCCTTGATTATTCCTAAGGGGCAAGGTTCGTAAGTCCCGGCTCAAGAATAAAGGTGACCAGGCTGCTCTCTGTCTTCCATGTATGCTGAGCTTCCATGTATGCACATGGATGGGCAGGGAAGTGCTCTCCCTGGAGGTGCCTTATGGCTTTCCACGTAGGCAGTTGTCTGATTTTGTTTTGTTTTGTTTGTTGTCTTAATTCTGGTTCAACCATATAAATCACTTTGTAACTGTGTTTTGAAAAGTGCTGTTTAAATAAAATAAATAAATAGAGACACATTTTTAAGGACTGATGATGCCTTAATGAGGCAATAGTGGCATACAGGTTAGAGAAGCAGCTTTGTGACAGGAAATGTGCCAATTCAATATCCAGGTGGGGGAAAGTGAACGAGTACGACCTGCCTTGAGCAAGACACTTAAAACCTCAGTAGTGCAGATCTGACTAGTTGCACAAGCAGCTTATAGGTGTGTAACTGTGAAGAAGAGAGCACTGCTCTTAGTGAAACTTCCCTGAATAAGTAGAAGTACAATAGTGCACCCTACACTGACAATCAGACCTGACATTTTACAAAAGTCACAATTCATTAACATTCATTAGCAAAATGGGGCAGTCTATTTACATTTTGTATAATAAAGTGATTGTGAATATATTTTTGAGGTTACCACATGTTGGAAATATTCTACAATTTCAAGAATACATTTTTTATGTATTTATGAATATTTTAATAATTGTTATCCTTTTAAACAGGCACCGAGTGATGTCAATCTTAAAAGGGAAGCTGTCCTAAAGGCACTTTGCAGCTACCTTGGCGAAGATGTTGGACATCTCATTCGGGAGTATAAAGCAAGTCATTTTAATCGCATTTATTAGTCACTTGTACTGTCTTGTATTATAGAAAATGTTTTAAGTATTTTGTAAATATAAAGACATTTTGTATTCATGTCATTAAAATGTATTACATAAATATGTTTTCTTTTTTTCCCCTATTTTCTTCAAATATACAGGACATTGAAGGAGATGACATCCAGAGAGACCTGCAGAAATCCACCATGGGCATATATGTCATCGACAAGGAGGGTGGAGAAGTTGGAGCTCATGATGACATTGGCATTTATGTTGAAGGAGTAATCATTCTGGACAACATTGGATCTGTAGCCCAAGCATGTGCAATGATGCTGGGAGTCATCTATGTACTGAACATGGCTTACCCCAAAGAGCTGAAATACACCTATGAATTTATTCAGAAAGTGCTCTTGCAAATGGATGGTGAAAGGCTTTCCCCCAAAGTCCTTGGACTAAAGAACAAAATCATTGCTGGACTGTAGGATTTCTTCAGCCACTCTTGTGAACCCTGCAAAGCTGCATTGTTTTTTTCTGATTTGGGAGGTGATACAACACATTTAGTATGACAGTGAATGGTGGACAGTAATATTCACACAGCCGCAGGTGTGAACATTTGAAACTATACAATGGATTTTGTGGAATATACACTTGAAATAAAAATTGCAATACTGGAAATAAGAGCACAAAATTTGTCCATACATCCACTACCGCCATATGAATATTAGAAGTTAAGAGCCTTTAGAGAAACAGTTGTTGGTGGCTGTGCCATTAAACCATTGCATAAGAAGAGGACACAACGAGATGTTAAAAGAGCTCTGGTCAAAGTTCATACGATGGAGAACCATGTGGAAAACATGGTGGAATTATGACATTTCTGTTAGTTTAATGTATTAATGTGAGGTTACAGCCTCCTTTGTTTTCATTTGCCACTATTTTCCACCTCAGCTAAGCATAAAATCTATTTTGCAATATTACTGTCTTTTCTTCTATTAAGGTAATTCTTTTTTTGAATCTAAGTGTTTGCAGTTTTTTGTAACCTCAGCACTGGTGTATTTAGTTATTTGTAGATTTTGTGCTTTGCAAATGGGTTGAAAAGGGGTTCCTCCAAAGTCCTTGGACTAAAGAACAAAATCAGCGCTGGACTGTAGGCTTTCTTCAGCTGCTATTGTAACCCTTTTAAGATGCATTGTTATCGTTTAATATAATGTGAAATGCAGCTCTAGAAGATTTTGTAATGTAATCCAATGTAAGTGTTTGCAGTTTATTGTAATCTCACATCGGGTCCTCAGTTGTTTGTTTTGGGTGTTTGTTGTCTTCCAGCTATTCTGGTACATTCAAATGTTGTATTTCTTTTGTTATGAATGGTACATTGTTTTTTATGATAATGGTTGATACATTTTGTTATAAGGTAGCAATGTAAAAAATTATTACCATTGAGGTTACATTGCTGGCACTCTTGTTTGGGAGAGAAAAAAATATAATAAAGTAAGAGTTGGCAATATTTGGTTTGCTTTATTTGTCTGAATATTAATGAAAGTTAAGATACTATAATAGATAAAATAAATTTATTAAACCTAATTTTAGTATATAGAAGTTAAACAATTAAATTGATCTGAAGGTACATAAGTAATTTTAGTATACTGACCTAAAAAGAATTAAATCATTTTTACTCAAAATAGTTAAGCTAAAATATATATAATTAATTAATTTAAAACTATTAACAAAAACTTAGTAAACACAATGTACAAAATATAAGTACAGTCAACTTATAAAATATATCTGGATTTAGATGAATTTATTTCGTGCAACCACTTACCAAAATAAAATTAAGTAAATTCAACATAACATTTTTTTCAGTGTATAGTTATTTCATTATATCCCAAAAATAAGACAAATTCAAAATGCGTATGTATTTTATTTAACATAGAAGCAGGTATTGTCCTGGGAGACATTTTGGATGAAAAGCTTTCTACCTGCATACAAACGTCAATTAAGGAGGACATTGTTTAGCTCAGTGACTTAAAGTAAATATAGGAAAAAGTCTTATTTTAAAGCTATTAGACAAGAGAAACACAAAAAGTAGCTAAAAAAAGGTTCACAAACATTCTCTTGGCACAGTGTTTTCCACAGAGAACTAAGTACATTTACTCAAGTACTGCACTTTTGAAGTACTTGAGATAATTCTGTTTTTGGGGCGGCTGTGGCTCAGTGGTAGAGTGGTTGCCTGCCAATTGGAGGGTTGGTGGTTCAATCCCCAGCCCTGCAGTCCCATGTCAAAGTGTCCTTGGGCAATACACTGAACCCCGAGTTGCCCCCGATGCTGCGCATCCGAGTGTGAAAGTGTGTGAGTGTTTATCTGATGAGCAGGTGGCACCTTGTACGGCAGCCTTGGCCACAGTGTATTAATGTGTGTGAATGGTGAATGTTTCCTGTATGATGTAAAAGCGCTCTGAGTAGTCGCTCAGACTAGAAAAGCGCTATCTAAATACAGCACATTTACATTTTTATCTTATTTTATTTTCAGGGAAATGTTGCATTTTTACTCCTCCACATTTGTATTAAAAGAATGGTTACTGGTCACTTTTCAGATTAAGATTGGACATAAAAACACAAATGAAAAACTAATGAAAAGCATTTCCCGAGATTTCACCATTGGATCCTGTACTTCACAAACAAGCAGTTAGGGCCCCTTGTCGTGTTTCAGACGTCCACTATGAACTTCTCATATTATATCAATTGAATTAATTAACACGATGAGAAAAGGTCCATCCTCTCCCATTAAAGGTGCAGTAGATAAGACTTATAAAAAAAACTAACTTTCTGTCATATTTGCTGAAACTGACCCTATGTTCGAGTAGAACTACATAAATCAGGTAATTTAAGAAAAGGTTTTGGCTGCTCAGGCACCATCTACAGCCTGTAGTTTGATTTGCTGAAATCCACCGCTCCCTGTTCAGATGCACCATTAAGGGCCAAGGGGGGTCTCTGCTTGTCAATCACTGCTCATTCTATCTTAGGAGGGGCTTAGGAGACCGCTTTGGGCTTTAGCAGAAAGAGGGGAGGGTCTGAGAAGTTGTCAATGTTCAAATTCGTTGGCCTAAGTCCTGGATCTTTGCAATCCTACCAACGGCACCTTTAATCACCTCGAAACCCCTCAGACTTATCTGGTGACCTTTTGGAGGGGCTAGACCCCTAGACTGGGAACAACTTACTCTAAGAATAAATATATATTTGGCAGAGGGGACATTTTTACTTTTTTGATTTAGAATGTAGTGTGTTTCACTGGTAACAGAGTATTTTTACATTGTTGTGTTGATACTTTTACTAAAGTAAATTATGTATTCCACTTAAGGGATCTGTATCAAAAGAAACAATTCTTGGCCCACATGTAATTATCGGATTTAAAAAAAAAAATTCCAGAATCAGTTAGGCTACAGTACATTCTCCACATCACACTTGTATGCATTCTAAATAGACTCAAATCCAAATTGGTTTACAGCCTACTCAAGAAAAAAATCATACATATCATATGTGCACGTCTAACTCAGGTTTTGGTGAGCACAGAGGACCTTTCCACCTTCAGCAGATGTTTCAATCTGTGCACATAAATCATTACGTACAGTGATGCTCGAACACCAAGTGAAGAAACATAAGCCTGGATTTGTAAACACATACTGTATAATCCATTCCTTTGGTACTTAAGTGGCCAAAGCAAACTCCAAGTGCTCTAAGCAGAAACACCACAACATGACAAGATGTTAGAGTTAGGAGGAAATTAACCATACACGAGAGATCAAAAATGCCATGTCATCATTTTAAATAGAAAGCAGAAAGATTACCTGTCTTTGATTGGTTTTGATGTGTTCTTAGTTGTGATGAAAGCACTTGAACAGCAGGGGGCGACAAACTCCGCAGAGGGAGAGCAGCGCTGGAGGGAGCTGTCCTTTCAGCACCACACACACACACACACACACACACACACACACACACACACACACACACACACACACACACAGATCAGATCATCATGTGCTACTTGCACGCTTACATTACATTACATTACATACATTACATTACATAGAAGTCGGTCATTTAAATACGAAACAAAATAAAAGATGAAGTTGAGTTCACGAATTTAAACCCTCAACATCACCAAAATCGGAGAAGCCTACAGCTTCATCCTCGTTGGGAATTATCATTCATGGAGAATCATTTAGTCAGATGATGACACCTATTTGCCTTTAAAGCTGTGAGCCGCAGCCCTAAAAGAGAGATAAAAAAAAAAAAAAAAGAAAGCGAGATAAGTGAATCCGTAAATCGGACATTTAGTGAGATTAGGCCACTTCAGGGAAGACATGCGCGAGAGAGTGCAGCAACAATTGGATCGGACAATTATAAGCCATAAATGCATACATCTCAGCCTGTATGCACAAATACAATTCAGTAATCCTCCATCTACCCATCCAGAGAAAGATAGGGCTAGAGAAACAGAGGCACTCTGTCTCACATACACACACAAACACACAGATATATAGAGAGAGACAGAGAGAGTCCACCATCGCTAAACCCCCTCCTTCCGCCCCCTTCACTCACAGAAACGGAATTAAAAAATCTTTAATATCTTTCCAGCAACGAGCCTCCATTGCTGCAGCACACGCAAACACACACACACGCACACACGCACACACACACACATGCATATACACGTAGGCCTACACACTGTGGGTCTTTTTAAAACGAAGAAGAAAAACTATAGCCGGCAGAATTAGGAGCATCTTCTGCACATTGACATTACTCATCATCGGGCTGTAACCTGAATGGATTGAATGTATAGCGCTGCTGACATCGTGACAACACCAGCTCTGTCTGTGGACCTGTGCAACTCGTTCTCCTGATTGTGTAATATCTTCTCTTTTTTTTTCTTCCTGCAAGCGGCCAAAGCTGCATCCGAGAGGAGAGAAAGAAGAAGAGGAGGAGGAGGAGGAGGAGAAAACAGACAGGGGGTATTGCAACATTCATCAGAATTTATTTTTCTTCCTATTACATGGCGCAAGGGCTAAACAAACGGGACCGTCCTGGGTGTGATACTGCCACGGTGAATCTGGATATTCAAGCAGCAGCAGCAGCAGAAGCGGCGGCAGTATCCTCCTCCGTCCACGGAAGAAGCATCCTCGGCTGCGGCGGCGCCCACACCGACTCCCCGTCCTCCTCCTGCCGGCTCTATGTCGAGTGATGGTCGGCTTGCCTTGCTGGATGCTCCCCGCTCTCTCCGGATCATCGACGACCGAACCTCCTCTGACCGCAGACCCCCATTTTCGGCGGAAACCTTCCCAGAGCTATAGGGCTACATATGGAAACGGGGGATCAAAATTTTAGGAAAAAAGAAAATATACGCGGTTAATTTCATTTTTTTTTTTTTTTTTAGGTTTTTATCTGGTTGTGAGTTTTTTTCGGGTATTTTTAAAATCTGCTAATTTATTTATTTAGGCTATTTGTTGAGCGTTGATTTCCTCATTCCACAGTGTGTAGGGTTGTGAGAAGCCAGCGTGATATTTTCTTTTAAGCCCACAATAGGTCGTTATAAAACACTTGGAGAATCGCTTTTATTTCCCCTAGACAGGAGTTGAATTCTTCTTTTGTTTACTCTCTTTGGTTTCTACTAATATGATAGATTCCCCTGCTGTCCTTTGTTTCCCTACCCACTTTATTATCACCTTGCTTTTTGCCCTTTGGACTAACAAAGCACATTAGAATAATACTATTATTAAACATATTTAGGGTAGCTTTGGGTTTAGTTGTAATCTTTCATTCTAAATGATATAACCTCTGACTAAAGTAACTGTAACTCACTGTAACAGACATATTGAACTGTTGTACTAAGCCTGCTTTTACTCTAACATCGCCCCCCTAACCATCTCTGTGCTCCATTTGAGCTTATGTTCATTCAGCTCTGTGCTCAGCTGTAACCTTTACAAGTCAAGAAACAGCTTTTTTTTCTTTTTCTACTGCAGGCCTGTAAAGTACAAACCTCAGTGTGGTTTATCTCACTTCTATTTTTAGGCTGCCACTATAGGCTTTAGGACATAATTATTCCTTTTTTAGCTCAGTGTTGTGAGCCATACATCTGCAGCTGGAGGCATGCTGAGGTGCTGTCATCCTCTGCATACCTGATTTCTCATCTGTTTTGGGGTATAAAAGTAAGAAAACAACAGGGAGGAAGAGACATCTCTGACTCTTCCTCTCTTCCCCCCCCAAAAAAAAACCTCCATCCTCAGTTTTTCTCTTGTTTTGGTCCTCACCCAAACGCAACCATAAGGTTCCTACCGCATCCTCCTCCTCCTTCTTCCCTCTCCTTCCGCTCGAGTATATCCCGTTTTTTCGGTTTGGTTTGGTCCCGCAAATTTTCAAATATTTACTTCCTGTACATCAAGAGGAAAGGGGGTCCCCCTTTCATGGAATGCGGAAACATGGGTCTGTTCGACCGCGGTGTCCAGATGCTGCTGACCACGGTGGGAGCCTTCGCGGCCTTCAGCCTCATGACCATCGCGGTCGGCACAGACTACTGGCTGTACTCCCGCGGCGTCTGCAGGTCCAAGTCCATGAACGAGAACGAGACCAGCAAGAAGAACGAGGAGGTGATGACCCACTCGGGCCTGTGGAGGACATGCTGTTTGGAAGGTAAGAAGAAGGACTCTGCTGCCCAACATGGTTTCACTTGTGTGGTTTAAAGCTGTCAGTGCCTTCCTGGCAGGACACAACATACCATTTTATTGTAGGATGTCAAGTTCTTCTGTGCTTTTTCCTCCCATGCAACTCGCAGGGTAACTATGCCCCTCAATGCCTCTGTTGCCTCACCTGAAATGCACAGCAGGACTTGACAGGACTTTGTGTTTTAAGGCCATAACTGATAGGGGACGAGCAAATCTGACTGCATCCATAAAAAATACAAACTGTCTTGGGACATCCTTCAAGGGGTTGCAGAAGAAATCTTAGCAATCTTAGCGAACGACAGAAACAAAAAAATGTGTTTCGTAAAGACATTTTTCAAAGTTACGTTTTTGTTCCTTACAACATACATCACTTTTGGGTTGCTAGGACACATGCAACCTGTGACATGCTGCAGTCAAACATTGCTTCATTTACTTCAAAAGGTTGCAAGAAAAAGTTAGACTAAAACCTTCCACTTAAATCCACCCTAATACATTCCTGTTAGGGTGTTCATCTCCTTTAGGAAGGGTGAAGCAGGTTTCTGTTGTGGGACCCCTCTCAATGCTTTTATGAGCTTGCAGCATTATTCAACTAACAGAAGAGGAGGGAAACAAAAATCACTGTTTGGTTTTATATGACACGCTGGGAGACACTGCTTCATTTAATGGGTCACAAGACTAAAAAGACAACAAACTTGGATATCAACTATCAATACTAAAACTCTCCACCTAAATCCAGACTAATATAGTTCTGTTAGCGTGTTCCGCTCCTGCAGGCAGGGTGAAGCAGGTTGCTGGTTGCAGCCTGAAGCTGTTGCATAAAAGCCTCCCACACCACTCTGGAACAGTTTCTCTCGTCAGACATTAGAGCTTAAATAATGAAATAATAACATAATTCAGGAGCTGTAGTTAGGATGGAAGCTTCATCATATACCAGCCTGATATATGGGCAAACCAATACACTGGTCTAACCCTAATTAAGGGACGCTGCAGGGGTTCTGTCCAGTTAAAGAGGATGTGACAGAGGGCCAGCAGTTTGTACAGGGTGTTTATTATTTATAAAGCCACAGAAGTGAAGTCATGGTAGCCTGCTGATGTGCCTGACAACCTCCATGATGCCGGGGCTTGCCATGTGACCTTTGAGGTGAGATGTCAAACAGCCTCACATCCTGAGTGCAGATTTCGAGACAACCTGCCCTGTGAGATGGATGTGGCGCGCTTCCTGTCATGTTCCAGCGAAGGCGTTGGGGTGCTGGCTTGGAGTGCGGCACTGTAACCTTGTGAGGGCGCAGAGCGTTACAAATCTGCTCATCTTCTTAGCTGTGAGAGCCTGAAAAGCCTTCATGCTCTTCTGGCTCCTGTGATAAGCAGCCAGACTATGTGCACCTTCTGTTCAAAGCTTAATAACTGGTTTGAAGTCCATTTTAAAGCGGCTATAATAATTTTGTATATAAATTTTTTTATAATATAATGTATATAACCACACTGTGAAAACAAGTGGGGTCGTTGGTGGTTTGATCCCACAATCAAAAAAAGTTGAATTTGTATTTACCTCGACTTCTGATCACAGCATTTACACTTCAGCTGTTCCCGAGAAGCTGTTCATGTGTCAACGACAGAAACCTGGTTTTACCGGTACACCTCCAGATGGGAATGTGTTTGTAAGTTTGTGAAGGTGTCACAAAGTGTTTCTTGCTTGGATATATAAAAGAGATAACGCTGAATGCGGATGCTGTGCTCTGGTGTATTAACTGTTCCACCACACATGGGATTCATCACAGCTGGAGTGTAATTGTGATAGTGACTGGCCTTTATCCCTGCCAGGCCATTATTTAATTGGCAAACCAAACGTCACAGAGTCAAGATGAGATCAGAACATCTCAGCCTTGGCTCGGATGTGTGTGTGTATGTTGCTTTTGTATCGGCATGATGAGCCTCACTCTTTGAATCCAAGATCAAAATGGCAGGAAATAAACCCAGATTTGTCATTTGTGATTCATGAATGATCCCTGGCCCAGAAGAAGCAAGAGAGTGGAAAAACGGGGGCCAGGGCATTTACTTCCCGAGGTCAGATTCATTTAAACTCTAATTCAAATGACTTCCTGCTCAGGAAATTGGGTCTTAAAAAGCGAGTACATTTAATTATAGGTAGTTTGCACATTTTAAACCAAAAATTGGGGGGGGGAATTGAAAAATAGGAAAGTACAGAGCGGATGCAGCTGCAGAGAGGCAGAGATAAGCAGGCTGGAAATTCAGCCTAGATAGTCAGGAGGAGTGAAGTTTAACATTTCAAATGTTAATTAGGCTTCAGTTTGCAGCTCAGCTCAATTAATTCAAAGTGCCAAGCCGACTAGTATTCATCTTTCCCCCAGCTCCTCTTAAATAAAGCCTTACTGGTGATCAGGCAGCAACTGATGGTAGAAGCCTTATCGCAGCAGAGAACACAGACTGTGTGTTTGGCAGCGCAGGCCCACACATCCTGCTCACAGAGTGGACACAGGTGGGCGACGGTTTGTGTTTGTATAACCAGCTACTGGAGAGGAGAACCTGTGAACAAGCAAAATGGGAATACCCACACTGGGTGCTTCATCACCTCACCTCTGCTTAGATCACTGCTTGCAGAGAAACACAATAATCTCACTCCTGCATGGAAGACGAATAGATTGTATATCTGGTGCAAGGGCGTAGGTCTGGTTTCAGAAGTGGGGGTGGGGCAAAATTAACCAAATGTGTATACATAAGATGATGTCCTGAGTCGATGCTGCAACAATCAGTATCTGGGCACATTTTAATGGGTCAGTATCTGCTTTCTATACTGAAACCTACTGTGTGTTGTCCATCTCAGCCCGCTAGTGTAGCAGCGCTGCTCTCTTTGCAGCATTATGCAAGTCCATATTCACATGCAACTGAAAATGATGCTCAGACATTGAAGTTGGCAAAAATGCAAAACTCTGACACTCATCATTTGCAAATATCAGTGTACAAAACATTTAGGTAGCAGCTTCTTTTTTTTAAACATTTGGGTCAAAGTCTGTTTCCCCTTCAGATAGTGTTTCCCTCCCGTAGTATTTTGGGGTAAGAGCCTCAGTAAGGTTATGGTTAGGCGTAGCTTAGCATAAACTGGCTATTGTCGGGTTTGTGTGCTCTCCAAAAGCCGGTATATGACTCGTTAAAGATGCCCTTCGCTTTGTAACAACACAAGTGTTTTTGTAGTTCCAACAACTCCAACAGGGTGATATGTCTTCTCTTCAGCTGATTGTGTCATGTCAGTTTCAAGAGACGCACTGGCCTTGTAAAACTTAATTATTTTCAGTAAATATACTTTAGTTCTTCTGCTTCTCAAGTAGGAGAATGTGTTGCTTTTCTCTGTTTTATGTCTTTGTAAATTGAATATATTTGTTTTGGACTGTTGGTTGGACAAAACAAGACATTTGAAGTTGTCACCTGCTCTGGGAATAATGTTTTCATTGTCCTGATGCCAATAGTTTAATATCTGAAAATATAACATTAATGTGTTGAATTGGGTCTTTCCTACAGATGTTTTAATGTCAGTTGGACTTCCATTTTCTTTTGTTCAGTGTTGGTTTCCCTCCAGATTTCGCTTCTAGTATCTTCTCGTATAACTGGTTTAGGTGAAGATGGGAGTTTGATCGAGACATAGCAAATGGTTTGACTCCATGTTTTCAGCTGATAGATTTGATCCACTGCCAAAAGCCGGCAGCTCTTGACATTTGCACCTATTGTTACTCTGTTGATGTTGTAAAGTATTTTGGAAGTGTCCAATTCAGCCTCATAGTCTTGAAACTGTATTTAAAGTTCAGTGATCATGGTTCCACAGACACTGAGGCTTCTGACAGTGTGGGTGCAGAGAGAGATTCAGCCGGTGAGGCATGAGCGGTGCACAAAGTAAACATGCGTGTTGCTGATAAATTGAGCCCTGGGGGCTGTCGCTCCTCCGTCCTATCTTAGAACGTCTATAAGAGCAGTCGCTGTGGTGGCTCTCAGCCACGTGTAGCGCTCTGCGTTTGCTGCTAATCTGAGGCATTCATCTTCATTACAGCGCCGCCCTCAGGCTCCACAGTGAAGAGAGACAGAGTCAGGGAGGAGGTGTGGGACAGGAATGGTGGACCCTGTGATGAAGGAGGGACATTATGGTGTCTGATGTAATGTTCTTTTATTACCTGTTGTATGAAGCCTGTTAAGGTTCATCATTCAATGTGCTTCTTCTTTCCTCGCAAAACACAAAGAAACTAAACTATTATATTTGAAATGCAATGTTCTGCACGCCCACAGTGCACATGATAGTTTTTAAGTATTTAAGTCTTCAGTTTGCTTATTTTGTCAGAGCAACAGTCCAAAACTCAAAGATTTTAAGTTTACCATCTCTTGTCAAATGCTAACATGCTGGTGTTTTACGAGTATGTTTATCATGTTCCCTATCTTAATGTCATTGGAGGATTTATCAGGCTGGATGACCTGGAAACCATGAATGTTTGTACCAAATTTTGCACCAATCCATCCAGTGGTAGTTGTGATATTGTCTGATCAAGCATTGTGCTTTGCCAAGTCATCCTTTTGTATTAATAGGAATTTTATATGACTACGTTACTGTATTTGCAGAAAATACAAAGACTGTCTTACTGTCATTGTTTTTATTTATTTTTTTTATTTTTTTAAATGAACCCAACAAGTGCCACCAATCCAATGCAAAGTGCTCGCTTTGCTCATAAAGTTACGATAACAGTCAAAGGGAACATGGACGAACATATCTGCATTTTTCTCAACTAAACTGATGTTCATAATATAAAGTGAGACTACAGGATACCAAACTTTTGTGGAAAGTATGACCTTGTTCGCCTTTAGACTGTAAATTTCAACCCGAGTTGTAGCCATGGCAAGTCTTTCACTGTAAGCGCACCCAAGTTTTCTTCACCCAACAGAGATTAAGAAAAAATGTGCTTTCCTTTTTTATCAAAAATGGCTACCACTTCAGTATGGCCTTCCACAGCTGCTGTCAATCACCACAGATCACAGTTCACACATACTGCCTCATGATTTTATGTATAAGCTTGTGGGAGTATCAATGTAGTGTACATTCATGCATTTGAAAACATATGTGGGAGTATGTTGTGTGTGTGCGCTTTTTTGTTCTTGTGCTTGATATTTGTGTATTCTTGTGTGTACAGCAGGATGAGAGGCAGGCCTGAGATAAAAGCAGATAGCAGAGCGACAGAAGAGCAGGATTAGTCGCATAGTCCAATCAGATAAGGATTACCCAGCTGGAGTATGCCCACCCAGGCTAATGTTCCAGCAAATAAAGTGGCATTACACTGTATTATGACACACAATCCACTGTACATCCAGCTTCACGGGCCGGATTAGTTAGTCACAAGTTGAGAGTGGATAGAAAGTGTATTCAGTGGCCTTGCAGCCACTTGTTGGAGTAAAAACTGAGCCTCCGTCAGGATGGTATCTTCTCCCCCCCCTCAGCTGATGGCAGCTTGTGTAAAGTGACTGAGCTCTATTGCTCTGCACTGTCACTCTGCCCTGCAGCCGGCGATGGATGGGATTCATTTTGCCCTCCGCTGAGACTGCAGACAGTCACTGCCGAACACGACTGTTTTATTGGTTTCCACCTCTCCTTCTCTATTGCCCACTAAAGCCAAATTACAGGCCAGACATTACCAGATTAGGCTGAGGACGGAGACAGCCAGAGAACAGTGCAGGACTGTGGCCCTGGGTTGTGTTACTGTTGAGGTTGCCATTTGTTATAATTCTTCAGTTACAGCGCCGTGCATCAACAGACTCTGGTACCCGGGTATCAGTGTAGAGTTCATTGATTGTGTTTCGAGTGTAGCCTCAGGTCTGTTTAGGTTTGATACCAGTGTTGTTTGTGGTGTAGCACTTTAGACATATATGGTGTGTCACATTTTCTGTTAACAGTACTGTTTCATTATGTTATCTTTCATCATTGTTCAAGATGTTCTTCAAATTACATTTTAAATTTGTATCAGACTTAAACTTAATCTAAGAACATAATGTGTAGCCTGTGTGTAATGTGTAATGTGTAAATCTGCATTCAAACATATAAGTGACAGCAGGTAGAGTATTAGCTTTTTTTCAGGCTCCTAATTGGCCAACATCATCTTCTTCTTTGTAAGATTGGCCAATATGGCTTCAGGTTGAGGGGTAAATTGCCATCTGTCATGTGTTGTGTTTTAATTTGGACAAAGTTTTTTTTTAAAGTGCTTGTGTGGTTAAGATTGTCTTTTAAAACGATTTTTGATACTTGATACTACTTATTGGACTTTAACTTATCATTGCACCTACAATTTAGGTCATCCTGTACATCTCATCTGCGGTTTTTCCTGCATCCACTGTGTGTGATTGTGTGTGTTTATGTGTATGTGCAGCAGCCCCGCCCTCTGCAGCGAGCTGACAGGTTTGAAACAGCAGCAACTTTCAGCAACTTTATAGTGAAAAAACGTTACAGTGTACATTGATGTTATGTGTACATGTTGGCAGGATGGTCTGAAATGTTTACACGGTTTTTCGCTGTACGTTTTGTTGGTAAATGTGAGATGTTCGAGTCACACACGTCTTGTCTTCATATCAGAAACAAGAAAATAAATTTGACCAGTTCTCACTCCCGCTTAGTCAGTGGCTACACGTGGGACTGCTGGGATTGTCGCGAGTAATGAAAATGCGATAGAGGGCCCCGGCTGTCAATCAATGTCTTCCAGTGATGCGGGCAACTGCATACCCTGCTTACCGATAGTTACGCGTCTGAATCACTCAATTCTAATTAGCTACCAGCCAACGTGGCAGGTAGATTGACAGTGTTACCCGCCAATTGCAAAATTCACCCGCATTTGGCAGGTTTTGGACCTTTTAAAGACACCATTGTGATTCCCCCTCCTTGTATATTAATAGTCATGTCTTGGTGAAGCAGCGTTCGGCCGTCCTGACTAGTCAGAGAAATGGACAGTAGACGGGTGTGATGGCATGGTAATTGGTTTAGTGTATGATTAATGGCTCAGATGGCTTTGATCGATGGGAGTGGCTGTAAACTTCCGCGGCACTCTCCTATAAATGCTGTCACCCTCAGTGACCCCAGTGTGGAGATGTCTCCCCCTCCCTTCTCACAGTCTAGAGAGTAAGAGCCTCTGCTATAAATTAGAAAAAAATTAAAAATAAAAGCATTAAAGATAGGACATGCGTCACAGACAAGCATCATTTCAGTTACTACATAATAATTATCCCCTCTGACCCCCGACACATCGACATCAACACATCGACACATCGACACATCATCACAGCCAGCAGGACTCTGTGTGTGTGTGTGTGTGTGTGTGTGTGTGTGTGTAGCCTTGATTTACACGTGTTATTTTTAGCTGCAGTTTGTCCTGTTGGGTGGGGTCTGTTTTTATCCTACATGACCAGAGAACAAATCAATATCAAACATACCCTGGGCTAGTATTTGTGTAAGCATACTGTGTGGCACCACAACTCACCAGACCACGATAGGACCGTTACGACTGTTGACTGCCTTTGTGCACGAGCATTTCCAATGCCATCTTGTTCCTGCAATTCAACATATTTACATTTATAACAGGATTTGCACGGGACAAATGACTGTTTTGCCGCAAACACATGCAAAAGTTTGAAGGAGTACTTCAGTAGTTTTTTGAAAGGTGTAAGCAAGCAGTTGCAAGTGACCTCTAAAAAGAAAAGCAATAGCATTTAAACTCAGCTGTGTATTTAGCCATGTTTTGACTAATTTTGGCAGAAAAATGCCATTAGTGCCATTTGCCCAAACAAAATTCTGCTTAGGGCCGGCCCTGGGTTATGTACCCAACTCATTTTTGCCTGTGTCCTGTAACTTCCTGGTGTCTCTGCTGGTTGCCTGGCAACTTCTTTTCTCTTCTAAATCTTTTTGTGGGCTTGAACCGTGCAACGTTAAAGGTTTTTATAAGGTAAAATTCAAATGGGAGACTGGTGGAAAATCTACGATGCCATTATTGCCTGAAATATTTCCTATGCTGACTGTCTGTGATCAATTTACTTGTTATTCAAATGCAATAACATAAAAAGATGTGGTATTTTTATACTGGTAAGCTGAAACGATAAATCAATTATCTAATTAGTCAGAATATAAAGTGCAATACATTATTTGGTAATTAACTAAATATTTAACATTCTCTGATTTCAGCTTCTCAAATATGATGACTTTTCTCAGTCATATATAAAATGAATAGCATATCTTAAAGACACTGCCTTGGGATCAGGGGAATCAGAATTTTAAAAGTGTCACTAATTTCCCAGATTTTATGGACTAATTGATACTAATCAGCAGCAAAATGATAATGAAAACAAGGTCAGAGGTCAAGGGCAAAAATTGTGATCGGACTCCACAACCATGGTGTTGCATGTGCTCTCTGCTGCTGTCTAACAAACAAATGTTCCTTTGAAAATGTAAAGTTTCCATGTTAAATTGGTTTAAACAATCACTCGATTTTCAGTGACATTGCACTCTGATTACATGGAATTGATCCTCATACAATGAAAGTGTAATTACCAGCAGACCAATCTCTGCTTCCATCGCAGCAGAGCGCCTCTTGGTTCCACTTCACCAGCCGTGTCCTTAAGCTGTGGAAACATCCCAAAGAGACCCTATAGTAAATGATAATTAACTGCAGGTACAATCCATTCATTTTTAGGAGGTGCAATTCACCTCCCTTTTTTTTCTGCCATGGCACGGAGAAAGTATGACAATCTGCCTGTTGATTAATTGGTGGTCCGTGGTGCAGTTCATTTGCAATCTATTACACCGTATTTGCTTTGTGTCAGAATGCAGCCCAAACACACTGCATCATCTCAGAGTTGGAGGAAGGAACAGAAGGAGAGTTAGAGCATGTTTGGTGGCTTTAAACCAGTTGAATGTACCACTACCTGCTAATATTAATGATAATACCGATATTAATAATAACAGTAATGATTGTGTGATATATCAAGGCTGTAGGGATAAGTACTTTAACTCGGATTTATTCTGTCAGAGCTAATCTAGTGTTTTTTTTAAAGGTTCAGTTCACCCCAATCACACAATAAACACACTGACTTCTGTCTGTAAAGACACACTACTAATGAATTTATCAAATATTATTTTTGAAGATTTCAATCATAATAGAGCTGAATCAATTAGTTGGCAAATATTTTTCCAAATATTTTTATTACCGATACTACTGTTGGTTGGACAAAACAAGCACTTTGAAGATTTTGCGCATTTAACGGAGAAAACCATTAATCAAGTAATACAGAAAAAGAATGGTTAGTTGCTGTCCTAATCATATGAATACATCTTGTCATTGTTTTACAAAATTCTGCTGCCAAACTTCCAAGCAAATTTCATTAAAAACAAAATCTTTGAAGTTATTAAAGCTATTGTTTCACATAAAGTTTTTCTTTTGAAGTAATTCACAGTGCAGCACAGTTTATTGTATCAAGTTAACGTTTTTATTTGATCCTTCATACATGTGCATTGTGATATATTTTAATGTCCCTACTAGAGCTGAAACAATTGGCGGATTAGTCGATTAGCGGAGCAAAAGAAAACTTTTCTATTTTGATTAGTCGTTTAAGTATTTTTAAGGCAAAACTTTAGAAATTCACTGGTTCCAACTTTATTTATTGCCAAGTAAGTAAGTATATGTGAATAGTTTCTGTTCTTCTTTGTCCTGCATTATAGTAAACCAAATTTCTTTAGGTTTTGGACAAAAAAAGACAGGTGAAGAGGTCACATTGAGCTCTGGGAACTTTTACGGGCATTTTTTTTTTATTTGCTGACTTTCCAAAGATCAAACGATGAATCAATTAATTGAGAAAATAGTTGGCCCATTAATCAATAGTGATAACAGTTAGTTGCAGTCTACTTTATAACCTCAATGCATCAAACCAAAAATGGTTTAAATGGCTAGATAGTACTGTGAAAAGTGTGATTTGGGTGAAGTGACCCTTTAACGTGATTAATCCTTATTGTCACATTGTTGAATTATAATGCATGTGACGCAGTAACTAAATGGCATCGTAATACACAATCTATCCGAGCTGAATAGAGGCGACAGAGATGTTCCCACCTCTGCAAAGCCATCTTAGTACCCAGTGGGAGAGCTGCTGACAGCAGAGTCTCAGGCTTAGACCGAGGCAGGGGAGGGCTGAAGGTTCCTGTATCTGAGCCGGGGGTCACTGCCGGGGCTGAGTGGAGGACGGAGGAGGACGGCTGGAGGTAACGCCAGCAGGGGAGAGTCTGAGCGTGACAGATGGAGGAGAGAGAGCAGGGCAAGGAGGAAGGAAAGAGATAGCATGATGTACTTCTACAGTGAGGTTTAACAGCCGTTCCGAGAGGATAAAGGTGATCTGGTCCAGATGCCTCAGCAGAGCACAGGTGTGTAAAGTGTATACTCAAGGCTGTATAGGGCATTTAGATATCCAATGACTTTGATATCTGACATCCAATGTGTTTCCTGCAAAGAAACAGCGTTTTAATTTCAGAGAGACAGCTTAATCTAATGGAATTGTTTTTTTTTGTTTTTTTTTTACAGGTTAGGAGCCTTAGACAGTTTGCGTTTTGCTTCTCTTCCCCTGTAACCTCCATCCTTAGCTTACTATCTCGACTAATCTGCTGATTATTTTCTTGACAGATTTTTTTGGTGAATTTGAAAACTTGGAACAATCAAATGTTTGTCATTTTTCCTTGAAAAATGACATAATCAACTAATTAATGAATCAACTAATCATTGCAAACAAATAAACATTTAAAGTGTGAACAATCACTCCACCAGCACCATCAGTTTGGAAAAGAAACAGCACTGAAGACAATTTGTATCTCATTATTTGTTTTGATTTATTACCAATTAACATTGTAAAATATGTTTGAAACGGATTTGCCAGAGGATCACCAAATGAACTACATTCCGTCCTCTAGGGGACATGAACGTCTGTAGAAAATGTCATGGCAATCCATCCAAAAGTTGTTGAAGCAAAGTGGTGGACAGACAATAACAATAACTAGTAAACAAGAATTTGCACTACAAATCATATTTCTTTGTTAATACATTTTTTATTTTACTTTCACCTAAATATTTCAATGATGATTTGTTTATAAACATTTTAGAATTTATACACTTTATTGATCCTCTATGAGGAAATTACGATTTACACTCTGCTGTTGTTATTACACACTACACACAGGCCTGCAATACACACACATGCTAAGTACCTATACATGCACTAAAGGAGAGATGTCCTGAGTGAGTGGGATACCAGTGCTGTGCCAGCACCTTGAGCAGGGTTTGGTGTCTTGCTCAAGAGTACCTTGGCAGTGCTCAGGAGGTGAACTGGCATCTCTCCAGCTACCAGTCCATACACCCCCACTTTCCAGACTGATATTGGTAAAATAGAAAATGTCAATAATGAGGTATGTTCCTGGCCTTTGTGGCTGCTTGTCTGCCTCTGAAGACGTCAGAGCTGGCCGCCAGTGTGACGCTGCTCAGATGGTCATGTTTACTGCATTCCAGAGTGAGTATTTACTGCGGCCGACAGGGCTGGCAGACCCCACTGTCACTGCAAATGGTGTTGTTGGGAAAACAAACAGTTGTAATGACACTGTAGGATGTCTGTCAATTGAGACTGCTAAAAAGCGCTTCAATCCAAAACACAAGAGTGTGAGAAAGAGATTGTCATGTCACAGGGATGAGTTCTTATACGAGGTTCATCTAAGAGCAATTGAGTTTGTTTGGTGTACGTTGGGTGGATTTCCAAACCACGGAACTGCACGACCTGAACGACTGAACTGTATTTTCATTTTAGCAAATGTTTAAATGTGACCTAACTTTAATTGATTTAGACGTGGTTTGTTCTATCACTCAGGTGTCTAGCTCAAGCAGCTTGATAGAGTGAGTTGAGTGCTTAACCTGAAGGTTGATGATTTAATAGGCTTCCTACAGGAAATGATGTAAACCTGGTGTCTGGGAAAGGCTGACACTCGATTATTCATGTCTGTGGAGGTGCGTACTGTGACTCTTAGACAAAGCATCTGCTGACGATGCTGCTGATTTTTTTGCCGAGATATAAAGACAACAGTGCTCTAATCTGCAGATCAGAATAAGGGAATTTGTCAAAATGAAGTTGCCGCTGTTATCATATCTACATCCGGATGTAGGCGAGGATAAGGTGTTGCTAAGACCACTGAGGAGGATGATGTAATTCTCCTCCCCCTCTCTTCTGTCCCATGAGTGTGTGTGAGTGTGTGTGTGTGTGTGTGTGTGTGTGTGTGTGTGTGTGTGTGTGTGTGTGTGTGTGTGTGCGTGCGTGCGTGTGTGCGCTCACCTTCATCGTCTCAGTGTTTCAGAGAGCAGTAAGGAACAGGATGAATTTTTAATGAGCAGCAGCGTGGCTTCCCTTTGCTCCCTCAGATCGCTTTCCAGGACAGGGAGTCTCTCATGATCATAGCAGCATGCACAAGCAGCTCTGGGTGGGAACACACGCATGTAAGAACACACTTTCACCTGGAAATGACTGCAGATGTCATGCAAATATGAACCACACATGCATGCTTTTTTCTTTCCTCTCAGCAGTGGGACACACTCATAATGCATTACAATTTGTGTGTGTGTGTGTGTGTGTGTGTGTGTGTGTGTGTGTGTGTGTGTGTGTGTGTGTGTGTGTGTGTGTGTGTGTGTGTGTGTGTGTGTGTGTGTGTATGTCCATGACAGGGCTGACGCTGTGCCAGTCTTTAGGATAACTGCTTGAACAACTTGTGAAACTGAATCTTTTATTTACCCACAGTGTTCTTCATACAGCTTGCTGCGGGGCAGCTCGGCCACAGAAGTCCGAACACAACTATAAAAAGGCTGGGAAATTAAGTCAAACTGAATATAACAGACTCCAGGGGTTCCCTTTTCAATGTCTGTATTGATCATTTAGAGCAACAGAGCAACGTGCACACCCCTTTGTAGTCATGTTTTTATGTACCTGAGTGATCCAAGTTAGATATTCACTCTTCTTTTTGCTCTGCTTTGGTCTCCACCAACTGCAGAGAGGTATATCTGCCTCTTTAGATGTTTAACTAACTATGTTTGTTGATTGGCAGCCCTTATTTTTACATTGTTGAAGTCATGTCACAACATGGAGGTTACATGAATTTAAAAACTCGTGGTATTTCCCTACCCAGTCCTCCCGATTCCTGGATAGACGGTTTTGCTTTTTAGCGCTCATCAGGTTCCGGGACACAGTGAGCAGCTGATGGGAGCTGGCTGCAGGCCGACTCAATCACCATGAACAATTTTTAATGTTTTATCAGACTATAACTACTCCAGTCTGCTCCTGAGACTATGCACTAATTGTTGGGACAATTAGAGCAGGATTCAGGACAACTGCTTGGATTTCGGGACTGTCACAAATTTTTTGGGACGTCTGGTCACACTATCACCGTCATTGCTTGTCGGTTGTGGGTGACTGAGTAGCCGGGAAAGTGGAATTTTCTTGGTGTAACTATATGATCTTTGGTCAATGTGGTGGTTTTTGGGTATAGTGTCAACTAGTCTCACATTTGAAGCTACTGTTACACAATAGTTACTTTTAATGGCTTAAAATAAGCATATTTAAATCAGGGAAATAAAAATAAAAAAGTGACCTTGGTATTGGTAAATTCCTGAATTCGGGCCTGGAAATAAAAACTAAAACAGTGACCTTTATTGATCAAGAAGAGTTGTATTTCTCTTAGTTTACTTCCCTTTAATTCACTTGGCATATGTATTAATTGTATTAACTGTCACCGCTGCTGTATATATTATATGCCCTTGAAAGGTCACTTACAAAATGAATGAACATTTGCTGATCACATATTTACATATTTCATTTTTCTCACTAACTATATAGAGTCACACTCTCTGTGAATGTGATTCCAAAACAGCAAATGTAGGTCATAGTCATCTCCAAACGTCATCCTGTCAAAAATGTGCTTGTAGTACGCAGAGACGGGCTCGCCACTGCTAACCACATACAGGCTTAATTAAAATGATTACCCTACAGAATTAAGTGCCGATCACACGGCCTCTCATCTCCTCTAACCCGACCCCCCTCACCCTTTTTTTTCGGAGGCCATGATATAGATTTCCTCAGCAGCTACATGGGGATTAAACTGAACAATGCTTTTCCAATATGGGGGGGGTGGATGGAGGTGAGCACACACATAGATGCAAACATACCCTGCAGCATTTACATAGATGTAATGAAACAGGGTAATGGATGAATACATGTCTCCATCCAGCAAGCAGCCTTGCCTGCCCTCCCTTCCTCCTCCCAGAATGCCGCGTTGCTCGCCGCTGCAGCAGAGCAAGAGATGACATGTGGACACTGAGTGAATTACCAATCGCCACCGAGAGAGAGAGAGAGAGAGAGAGAGAGAGAGAGAGAGAGAGAGAGAAAGAGACTTAGGGGAGGTGGTTTGACGCATCCAGACTGCAACCATTGGCTTTTTTTCCCTACATTAAAGATTAGAAAAAAAGAACTGCAGAGAAGCACTACACTGAATACTGGATGTATCTCCCCCCCAACTCCTCTCTCCAAGTCTGTCCCACCTCACCCCTTTGCTTCTCTGACCCTCTCTCATGCTACTTCCCCTTCTCCCCCACTCTCTCCCATACTTTCAGCTCATGGATAGAAATCAATAGCCACAAATTAATCATTCTGCCTTGGGCAGTGCAAAGGAGGAGGTGGTGGGGCTAGTGGGGATGAGTGTGGGGCGCCAGAGAGCGGGGCGTTTAGAAAACTACAGGAAGGTATTAAAAGCGATTTCTCAAGGCGTTAGACACACACACACACACACACACACACACACACACACACACACACACACACACACACACACACACACACAAGACTATCAGAATAGTGTGTTGAAACTAAAGCAAAAATACTGTGAACTGGAGTATGGGGGGGCATTACAAGGAACAACAAACTGCAGAGAGTTTGCATTGTGAAAGTTTACTTTTGAAAACATAATTTGGGTTAAGTGTTTACCAAATAAAGCAAGGTAGTGCTGCTGATTTGATGGTAGGTGTGCATGTTGGTAGGTTAGAATTGGGACAAATAACGTTCATAATTAGGTGTGTAACGGTGCACAACAGTTGGATTCGTACCCCGGTGTAGGAGTCACAGTTCGTTGTAAATTTAGTCCAGTGGAAATAAACCCAAATGCATTAGAATACCTTTCATTTATTTTTATTTTTTAACAGACAGTAGTTAAAGTGTCAAAGAGAGAAAAAAAATCATCTCGCCGAGGACTGATGTTGTTACGGTTAGTAAGACCCAGAACCACAGAGATACAAAAGGCATGCAGACAGGATAAAGTTCAGGTAGTTTAATGAATGCGGAGGGGTTCAAACACTGGTGTAGACAGGTGGCTGGTCGGCGTGAGGGAGGAAGACAGCTCGGAGGGACAACGGATGGATCTACGAGGAGAGGTAGAGTTAGTACTATGCAACAGGAATAACAACACGAGCGCAAATGACTAAGAGCCAAGTTACCACAACAGTGCATGTAACGATCTGGCGCTGAAGAGGCAGTCAGCCCGCGTTTATGTATGGCAGTGGGTGATGAGTGATGAGGAACAGCTGAGTGGATGGCGGAACGTAGATGGAAAGCCACGCCTCTAGATCCCTGGAACGCCCACACGGCAAGACAGACAGGACACACAGAAGAAAGGGAAGACACTACACAGGTTGGGGGAAATGCAGCAGACCACAACAGACGTAACATTTAGCCTACCAGAAACTGTGGTAAACTGTTTTCATTATTAAAAAATAAGGAACATTTCAAACACTTGTGTACACTGTCCAAACACTTTCCCAAAAGGCAAAAGGTCACAACAGGCTAAAAAAACAAAAAGCACCTCTTATGCTATGAAAGTGAAAATACAAAATACTGGTAAAATTTACGATTACTTCTAATGGATTTTGGGTGTTTTATTCAATTGTATAGCATTTGGTTTCAAAACAGTATCCTGACTAAACTTAAACTAAAGTCTGTAATTCACTCAACATCCTATTAGTCAAAATAATTCATTACTTATGTTTTTTTATATTAAAAAATTAGGTACAAGTATACTGTATATAAATTAGGTTTAATGACCATGAATAATAAAAAAACATCGCTAAAAGTGACAAAAATGTTAAAAAATGCCAAACAAAAAAGCAACAAAATGACGGAAAAAGTTCATGGTCACTGGGGAGACAACACAAGGGTTAAATAAAAGGATGTCCTGCAAATGGATCGGGTCTGGTATGAAGGATTTGTCCAGTGTTTAGCTTCATACAACACAGATGAAGTAAGGAGGTCAGCCTGTCTTTCCATGATGACACACAGGGCGTTGTGGATGCTTAGCAGTCACTATTCATTTAGGTTTTCCTTTTTACGTATATTTTAAAATGTGCGTTGAGACTTTATAAAATAAGACTGAATAACTCTGTATTTTAGTGTTCAGATATATTATACTGCCACACACAATTCAATTTGCAATCCTGGGCATACAGCAGCTGTCTCCCAATGCTGGAATTTGTCTCTCATGCTGATGTGATGCCGGGCTGAGTTACAGCATTGCACCTCAGAGAACCTGCTGTAATTGGCAGAGATGGGAGAGGTGACTTTGATGGTGTGATCATGCATTTTCTGATTCCTGTTATCTCTATTTAAAAATTGAGCTCCGCTTTGGTGGGAAAGCTCAAATAGGCCTTTCGTTTGGATGAAGTCAGTGTGCAGTTATCTGTCGATGGAGCAGCTCCAGGCTGCATGTTTTGATGACATCAGAGTCTTTGGCTCAGAGAGAGAGAGAGAGAGAGAGAGAGAGAGAGAGAGATAGGTTCACGATCACAAATATTGATCAGACTGTCCAAACTCCCGCATCATGTGAATTTGTAAACGGAGCAATGTTTCCACTTGAGACATCCAATACAAGCCAAGACGGCACAAGATTTGTAATATTGTGTTTACAGTAAACCAGCATTAGTCACTCTCACAGGCTTATTTTCCCCCAACTGCCCCAAACTCCTGCTGTCAAATTCATCACTACACAAACGTAACTGCATTTACCTCACTTCACCTTTATTGTAAATTGCTACTCTGAGTTGGATTTTATTCCTCTCTGTGCGTTTGTCTTTGTGCTAAGACTTTACAATAACACCATATTTCAAACTGTGACCGTTACATTTAGATATAAGGAAACGCTCCTATGGGTCGATTTAGAGGGTTGGAATAAATTACCTATATCCTTGTGTGGTTTGTAGGACTTATTGATAAAATATATATATATATGAAAGAAACTTACAAAAGCTATAACTTACAACAATACTTTTGGTTTTTTGTCAACACACAAACTGCGTTTTATGTTAACAGAAAATATCTTTTGGAAAACTCCTTCCAGGGTGAAGATTTTCAGAATCTCTGTTTTCAGTGTTGTCGTACAGATGAGTAAAACTAAGTCTTTGGCTATAACGTCAGAGTGTGTGCTGTTATCTCCTTTGTGAAGCATCACAAATTAGACAGCATTTCGTGCAACGGAGGAAGTGGCCAAAAGCTAAGAACCTGCTGGTTTATTGTTGTCTGGCTATCACCAGACCAAGCCAAGCTCAATAGATTTGAGATTGAGCGTTGGCCTGGGGAGTCTGCTCTGTATTTTCTCTGCACAAGAGGCGTGACCAACGGGCATAGTTCAAATGATTCTGTATGCAATTGGATAGTCCTTCTACCGATCAGACCAACGATCCGGGTGACGTAGAAGCGACAGCGGCATCAACAGGTTGCTGCGGTTGCCGCGCATTGGTGGTGTTCGCTGGCCGCTATGTTGAATGTATATAAGAAGCTGCTTGGTCACTTACTATCGTCATCATGTAGAGTAGCGCCAGCAGCGCGTCAGGTAGATAAGCTAGTTTGTGATTGGTTCCCACAAAAACTGTGAACTGAAGCAACAGAATTAAACGTGCAGGTTTCCAGACCGAGCTGAAGGACAAAATCAAAACGCCGGCAGAGTGGGCGGGGTTTACCCTGTCTAATTGTTTGATATTCTGAGGTTTTTGAGTTAAGGTTTGCACCTGCCTGTAATGCTAAAAAAAAGCCTCACAAGATTTAGGTGTACAAAAGTAGGCTGAATATTTCTACAACTAGATACGTTGCATATTCTTGCACTGAAACGGGAGTATCACCCCCCCCACCCCATTTTGCCAGATCTCACTGCACTCTTTAAACTTTGTGAACTCACTTAAACTTTTAATGTTGTGGTATTTATTTCATCATTTGGTCTGATACTGTAGTTTTAATTTTTTAATTGATGTTGTTGTCTTTGTTGTCATGTACTGTATGTCAATTTCTTTGCTACTGCAGCAAAATGAATTGCCCCTCAGGGACAAATAAAGGTCTTGAACTTGAACTTGAACTTTTCAGAAGAAAAACAAAAACAAAAAAGTAGATGGTGGCACTCTACAGAGGAGAAGAGATCAAGGGCATTAAGATGAATCATATGCTGGGAGAAGAGGGGATATCAGGGGCCAAGCAAAAGCAAAGAGAGCACAGACACAAGGAAAACCTTGAGGGCTTCCTTATGAGCTCCAGGTAATGAAATGGGACCGAGGACAGGAGTAACTTAGATATTTAGTGTTGGCGTTCATCCTACTGAAAGAGGAGGCAACCACATAAACAAAACCTTTGGAAGAGCATTAAATGATTGTATTATTTCCTTTTTACTAAATTATTGGTTTAGTTTTGGAAGCATCCAAATAGTTGTGGAATAAGTACTCACATCCTTTAATTAAGTAAAATTAGTAATACCACAATGCAAAAAAAACTGCAAGCATTATGTAAACTCCTAATTTTAAAATTTAGAAAAAAGTACCAACTAGTGTTTTATTATATTATATATAGTCCATATCCATGACGTTCCACTTCAGGGATTTCTGGATGCTCTCATCACCGTTGTCCCTTCCGCTTTCTTTGTGTTAGCATTTTAAACTCCGGTGGATTTCTGAGGACTATGGTTAACTGCTCCTCAGATCTCTGCAGGGTAAATCCAGACAGCTAGCTAGACTATATGTCCAATCTGAGTTTTCTGTTGCACGACCAAAACAACTTTCGAACGTACACACGTTCCACCAAAACAAGTTCCTTCCCGAAGCTATTTTGTTGTGGTGTCGTGGCTCGGTACGATGCTTAGCACCACCCAAGACAATTGTGATTGGTTTAAAGAAATGCTAATAAACCAGAGCACGTTTTTCTCCCATTCCGAGATTTCAGCATGGCAATGCGAGACTAAAATATATATATATATATATATATATATATACAGTATATCCTATGTATTTTTCTGAAATGGGACATTCTGCATACAGTAATGAGTAGTTTTAAGTGTGATCAGTAAAATTGTAAATGCAAGATGTTTACTTACGGAGTATTTCTTTCACTGTAGTATTGCTACTTTTGCTAAAGTTGTGTTTCTCGCAGTGCAAGAGGAACCAAATTCAGGTCAGTCAGTCAAGTGATGTTGGATCCTTAGGAGCTGCAGTCATACAAAGCTTCAACACTACAGTAAATCATGAGGGAATAAGGAAACACTCACTGTGTTGAGCACTGGAACTATAATGCTTCCTACTGTGTCTGAACTTGTTGTGACTAACAGATTTGTGTTCTTTCTCTACCCTTGAGCCCATAAAAGGACCGAGAGCTCATTCTTGAACTTTAAAAAAAATCTTGCATAAGACCATTGATCACACTGCTAGGATTTATCTCTGCATCTCTCGAGGAGTTGGCAGGGAATGACGAGGATGTGGTGCAACGGAGCCTTTTTCCGGATTATGATGATGACTTATCGTTCCATGTGTTATTAGCGAGAGATGGAACACAAAACATCCTGTTTTCACTGCAAAGAAAGACTGACATATGAACATTAGAGTGAATCATAATCACTGTAAATGTAGCCAACTGTAAAAAGTATCTCTCACTCCCCCTCTCAGAGAATTTGATTATGGGCTCTAATATTCAGGATGGATAGATGCATTTTCAGCCCTTGTCATCTCTTCTAAAATACTTTCTGCTGCTGTACAGTACGCACATTTTTATTCTTTTTAAATAGCTGAAGAACTCAAACTCTGCTGTCGTCTAGACTGAAAGACAATATCAACAACAAAGATATCAGGTGGAATGACTTGGCTCTGGATGCTCTGTATGTATAACCTGATACTCCCGTTGGCAGCATCATGTTCCTGAGTGGTACATACTACTGTACCTTTATCACTGCTGTGTATGTGTACAGTTCAGGGATTTAGAAAAAGATCTGTTGACATGTACAAAACACATGCCAACTCAGCTGCTCAGTTGTTAACATGGCAGATCGCCTTATCTTAATCCTTCCAAAGTGGGGATACAGTTACAGTGGTTAAGGTCAAACAAATTGTCTGTAACGGCTCAAAAATAACAGGAACACAAAAACACTTACTTGCAAAAGCAGGTGAGGGTCAAAACCAGGAAGGTGTCAAATCATGCAAACTAACCCAAAGAGGTAAAGCAGAGAAAAGTCAGTGCAGGCGGAAGGTCAGGCATGCACAGAATGAGAGATCAGGTTCTGCTTGAGGGACAAGTGGAAAACAAGGGCTTAAAACAACATGGCCAATCTGGAAACTGACTGATAAAAATGGGCTGGTATAAATACTGACAATCTAATGAGGGAAATGGAGAACCGGTGAGCATGTGGGCAGAAAGGTCAGGTGATGGGAGTGGCAGGAAATGGGTAACTGCAGGGCAGGATGGAGTGGCAGGGTGTGAGAGTCAGGTGACTTGAGGAGGTGGAAAAGTCCCCATGACGAATTCTAAGTAATGACAAAAACACTGTCCGGCGCGTCCACATGATACAAGCCTTCCGTGATCGTGATCGTGCACCATGCCCCACCCTCATCCACACAGTTGCTAGTAGCCAAGGAGGACATGGAGGATTAAAAAAACATGATGGACTCTTCAGAAGAGGTCATTATTTTCCCTCAAGCTTCTGCCCCGGATAATCACTGGACAATCAAAAAGTTACGCATTAAAACTTTAAGTGAAAGTCTGTAAGTATTATCATGTACTATACTGTTGTAGTTGGTTGAGGGGGAGCTCATTTTGAGATATTAACTAATGGTTATTTTCATTATAGATTATTCTGCTGATTATTTTCTCCATTAATCAATTCATTAATTGGTTTATAAAAATTCTGAAAATAGTCAGAAGTGCCGTCACAATCACCCAGAGCCCAAAGTGACACCTTCACAATGTTTGTTTTGTCCAACCATTAGTCCAAAGCCAAAATGCACTACAATGTTTTAAATTAATAATAATAATAATGTAAATGTGCTGTATTTATATAGCGCTTTTCTAGTCTGAACGACTACTCAAAGCACTTTTACATAGTACAGGAACCATTCACCATTCACACACATTCATACACTGTGGCCGAGGCTGTCGTACAAGGTGCCATCTGCGCATCAGATAAACATGCACACACATTCACACTCCGATGACACAGCATCGGGGGCAACTTGGGGTTCAGTGTCTTGCCCAAGGACACTTCGACATGGGACTGCAGGGCCGGGGATTGAACCACCAACCTTCCAATTGGCAGGCAACCGCTCTACCACTGAGCCACAGCCGCCCGTAATAATAATAATAATAATAATAATAATAATAATATAATATAATATAATATAATAATAACCCATGACATGTCTTTGCCTAATAAAATGACAAATGATTATTATTCATTTTTGTTTCAGCTGTACCTGTACATTTTCATATTTTGTGTGTGCAAAAAAATCATATTTTGAAAAGTAACTAAAGCTGTCAGGAGTAATTTCCCTCTGAGATGTAGTGGTGGAGTGGAGTACAAGTATAAAGTGGCATGAAAAGAAAAGGCTCTAGTAAAGTAAAAGTACCTGAAATGTGTACTTAAGTTGAGTACTGGAGTAAATGTACTTGCACATAGCTTTACTCTATCCATCAAATAGATCATGATGACTGATAAAATAAAAAAGGCCAACATCAGCCTGCAGTACTCTGTCGGCTTGTGATCTCACTTTAACAAGGACTTCACAAAACAGGACCGCAGTACTCCTGTGATACTAGAGCGAGTGCTGGATAATCAAGTACAAACACTGCAACACATAACACAAAGCTAGAGAGAACACCTGTGTTCATGTGGTGTTTTTTATGCCAGTGTGAGATGGAAAGGGAAGAGTAGGTGGGCAGTTGAATACACACACACGCATACTTAGGTATTGTGTGCGTGTGCGTGTGTGCGTGTGTGTATGTGTGTGTGTTGCTGAGAGCTGTGTTGAAGTGCATTTAGCAGGCTGGGGGGGCAATCAGGACCCCCAACACCCTGCAAACACAAGAATGAGTCAGCCTACACTACAGGCCTGTAGTCCTGATCATTTTGTGAGGGGATTACACAATATGATAATATATAATATACATGAACAAACATACACATAATGTATGTACAAAACCCTCTAATGAATTAAAGTGAAAGGGATGTGAATTAATGTCAATATTTGGTCTAAAGTTGTTATATGCCTTTACATCTACCGATAATATAACAGGATTAATAATAATTTAGAGCATTTAAGGAGACATTTTAGTTTATTCCAAGTTAAACGTCCTAACAATCCGACGTCCTGGACGGTGGTCCCAGTTGACATACTGTCTTTCAGAGTCTTTGGTGGGTGAAGTGAAGATATTCGTATCATATGGAACTAAATGATCTAAGGAACCTAACCCCATTGCTACCAACCATGGCATAGCTTGTTGGGATAAGGGGGCTAAATAATGCTCCAAAGTTAGGCTACATTTTGGAGAGGGAAACACTGACATGTCTATTTTCAAAGTGGTCCCTTGACCTCCCACCTTAAGATATCTGAATAAAAATGGGTTCTATGAGTCTCCTTTTTAAAAATGTGCTTATCCCATGCAGTTTAGGGCAAAAACCATCCCAGCTTTCAGATGATGTACGCTACTTCTATGTGGCATATACTGTTGACCCTTTATACCCCTGAACATCCCTGTCCCCCAAACCAAAAAAAAGGGGAGGGCGGAATGCTAAAATTATTGGTTTTTCATACAGGTTATGGCATACATGATTCTTCTCCTGCTGAACTTTGGGTTTTTTACATTAATTAATCAATTTGGCTTTTAGAATTGTGTCATGCATACAACTACAACTTCATATCAGGCAGATCTAATAGACTGTGTCAAAGACATTTTCAAACGCACAAAAACCAACTAAACCATTTGACCATCAGATCTTCAGACTGTCTCTTGTCTGCAATATAATTCATAAATCACTATTATAAACATTTACCTTATAACATATAATGCTGGATAAATCTGAGTAAATATGAATTAAATAGTCCTTCTCTAGGCTTTTGTTATAAAGTTAGCAACTGCAACACATCAAATTAGCATCTGCACAGCAGAATATTTCAGGGCTTTATCATGAAAAATCATCCTACATTGTACAGTACAGAAGAAAATGGGAGACAATTTTGTCTTTCCACAATCGGGTTTCCTCCTGAAGAGTTTTGAATTGACCAACCTCAATAGCCAGACAAAGAACAGCAGCTCTCAAAGGATCTTTAAAGGACAATTCCGGCGCAAAATGAACCTAGGGGTTAATAACATATGTGTGCTGAGTCGATCGTTTTTTCATGCTAATCAAATGTGTCTCTAGCTTGAATTAAGCTACCGCAAACCGGTCGCTAGCTGCTAATGCTACCTTTCAGGGCATAGGGTTTATACCACTAACAAGGCTCAAAATTGCACCACACTTCAACGGTAGCATAATGAGGATCCCTACATGTAAACCGAAGCATTGAGAACTTTGTAAGTGTACAGACAGTTTATTAAAATGATAGATTATAAAGACAGTAGCGGCCATGTTTACGTGCAGGCACCATCTTGGAAAGCAGGCATGACCAGTCGAACCACGAATGCTGTGTTTGAGCCGTGTTACTGGTTAATGGTTGCATAAACTAGTACTGGTTGTATAAAGTGGTATAAACAGGTTGTGCAGTAAAGTAGTAAATGTCTAAGTAATGAGAACATGTAGCAGATGTGCATATAAATATACATAACAATACATTGTGATGTGTACAGGTATAGACAGGTAGTAATATATATATATATATATATATATATATATATATATATATACATACATACATACACACACACACACACACACACACACACACACATATATACTGAGATGTAAACAGGAAGTAACCAGATATGCAGGCAGGGTGGAGCCAGTGCAGTATAGAGTACAGTACCAGTAAGTATAGTAAAAGTAGCTATATAGTAGTAAGTTATATGACAATAATCAGGTCTAAATATCATACAGTAAATAGTTCATCTCTCTCTCTCTCTCGCTCCTTTCTGCTGTATTCTTGCAGCTCTCTCTATCATCCCTCCTCAGTAATCATTAAAATCAAGTCAATAGGCTGTATCGACTGTCTTTGATTTGTAATCTTTTTATAGTCGCCCCCAACCCCCCCCTTTAGATCTGTCCTCAAGTGTTCCCGCTGTTATTAACGGCGTTTGGGAATCCAGTTGATTTAAATAAGAGCGCTGCACGTTTCATAAGATCAATGTGCAGCTGTTTTAAGAGGGAATTTACGACGCCCAGGAACCGTCCCGCCGTGCTTACTGTGCAGATTTTGCACTGATATTATGAGCTCACTTCCAGGCTGTGTGATGTAAATCATAGAAAAAGGCCGGCAGCGGGGGGTCAAACCATTTAGGATCTCATCACAGAGAATGAGCATCAGCTATAACTTCATCATCACCAGCACAGAGAGGTGAACAATCCACCTCAGCGCTGCTGCCAGTTTATTACACTGAGCTGAATTAAGTGTGATGTTTTCCAGGCTGTGGATATAAACCAGAGGTGAGAAAGTTTAAATGACGCTTTGTTCTCCTGCTCGGATGCAAAGCACACACAAGGAGCAGAACATCACCCTTGTTTCCTTGCAACACTAACTTTGACAACAGCTATCTGATTAACTTCAGCTAACTCAAAGTAATAAAAGGGAAGAAGTTATAAAAAAAAAAAAAGGGACATGAATTGAGCTGTTTTGCTGCTGAGGAGGATGAAGTGTTCAGGGAGCTGACGTAGGTCTGAACTTGAAATACACTTACAACCCTTTGAGAGTTCCTCGCATGCTACATCCTGGACTAAGGATGCATGTAAAGATTTGTTTATTTATACCATCTCCTGTAATCAGTGTCCCTGTGTGCTCTTACTGTTCCACCTCACAGCAAACAAAGTCACAGCTCCAGACCTTATTGGTTGGAGCTCAGGCTGAATTGTTTTAAATAGAGTTTGAGCAGCAGAATGCAAAACTCAGACTACCGAATACGTCAGATTCTTGGTTTTGAATTACATTATATTACGTTCATTTAGCGGAAACTTTTATCCAATTATTCAAAAAGTGCATTCAACCTTGAAGATACTACCCAAAACATGCACGAAAGAATCATGTGAGTACACACTTCAAGTGCTATATTTTAGAAACAAGAGATAGAGAAAGGTAGACAAGTTTTCAGTCTGCAACTGAAGATGTGTAGGGTTATTGCTGTCCTGATGGGTCAGTAGGGAGCAGGGTGTATGGTTTGACCATGTCCTAGATTGCATTGTGTTCACAGCACGGTAGGCAAGTACCTGTGTCTTACATCTGATTCCAGCGGCCAGCAGTAGCCAGTTCCGGGTGTGGAGGAGTGGTGTAGTGTGGGAGAACTTGGGTGGGTTGAAGACCAGACAAGAACTGAATTTCATAAGCTTGTTGGCACCTTAAATGTGTAAGTGTAACTCCAGAGTGAAAGTTGAGTGTTTTGTTGAATAAAGATTAGAAAACTGTCTAATAGGGGTTTATGTGGTGGCACTGAGCCACAACTTTACATGTTTGTTGCATGTAGAGCAATTTATTGATTCATTGATTCATGCGGTTAGATGATGGCTGTGTCTCCTGACCTTGTTATTTGTACACCCTGTGACTATACATATCACAACATGTAAATAGGAACAGGTTAGCGTTATTTTGTCACTTATTGGGAGCAGTAGCTAGTTGGAACCAGTTATCTGCAGAATCATTGTTAAGCTAAAGCTTGGGGCGTCAAAAAGAGTTACAGCATGCACGGAGATGAGAAGGATATGTATCCACTTGTCTAACTGTGGGGGATACGGTGAATAAACTAAAGTCCCAATGAGTTGGCCTGTTCCTTTAAACTGTTGCTAGAACAAAACAAGCTATTTAAATATTCAAACATTTTTTTTTTTACAATTCATTCCACTCATTTCATCTCTCCACTGTCCGCCATAGAATGAAAATGAACAAATGATTAGCAAATGACTTAAAGACAAAACAAACTGTAGAATGTTTGCATTGAACCACCTTCTGCACATATTTTATTTCATTTGGGAAAAATAAAAATACGTGTGGATCATTACTGCCATATTTGCTCAGGCTGTTAGCATGTTGCTGTGGACTCTGGATGAGGCTTTTTTAAGTTGATGCCGGTTCTATTAATTCAGGTCTGGGGAATTAGGAGCAGGTTTGTTGGAGCGCGGCGCCGTGCTGCAGGCAGGACTCAGTTCATTCCTGCAGAGAGGACGATTTAGGTCCAACAGTGGCATGGCAAATCCACCTGATGGTTAGTTTAGCTCTGTCTTACAGCTCTGCCTCCTGCACAGTCAAATAGAGATGCATTACATCTCTTTTTCCTCGCCTTGGTCAACCGTTTTTAGAGGCACAATGTTGCTACTGACTGGCAACTGGCAAAGTTTGGCTGTCTGAGATCAAAGTTGACAATTGTGTAAGATATTGTCAACAGTCTACCGACAGCTACACTAAGACTGAATTCAAAATAAATTCAGCAACATGAAATGACACAATACACTGGCTGACACATCATTTTGTGCATGCTGTTTAAATAAAGTTCAGGAAAATGAACACTCTCCTTCTAACACAGACTACAACCAATATTTTATTGGAGCCATCCTGCAAAGTGTGACATTCAATAAACGTATACAATCGTTGTTGCACTAAAGGCGCCTTAAAAGTAGAAAAAAAGTGACGTGCAATTCAGAATGATGACATAACCTGATTTGAATTGTTCTGGCATTTTACTTTGGTTTGGAAGCAACTAAGGCAGGAGAACCAAAACTCTGTTGTCACGGTACACAAGGCTTTTTTAGCAAAGTTTGAATTTGGATTGGCTGACGTGGAGTCTGACGTGATTACAGACAGTAGCAGGACAACAGGCGAGCCATTAAGATTTAGAGTAGAGTTGTTTTAATTGAAGTCTCTGTGGTCCCATTATAATTTGTGATTTTGGTTGCCATCAGACTGCGGATGACTCAGTGTGGACTAGTTCAAACTCTGCCTTTGCATTCTAATTTTTATTCTGACGCTGAATTTTCATCTTATTTGACACCAGGCTTTGCAGATAGGAACCGGCACTGAATGTTATTTGTCGGCGTTGCTGTTAACAAAATTTTAACATGGAGAGGTTCAGCTCTGTTTTCCATTTTCCAGTGTTTACAAGCTCTTACTCACTTCCCTCTAGTTGATTGTCTTTCTCTTCACTGAGTCTGGCAATTTTCTTAAACTGGAGTCAATTCCTCTTTGACTCATTTTACTTCGCCTGCAGCAAAACTGAATCCATCTTGCTGCATTTGCATTCTTCTAGTGACTATGCGTGTGTTCATGCTGCCAATAAATATGGTTTCTCAGTCGATTTGGACAAAGCCATTCTCCAGGAAGGAAATTGCCAAATAAACACTAAAGCACTTTAAGCTGGTGAGTTCTTCCTCTCTGGTTTAAGTTGAGCTGGTCGATGTCACACAGCTGAGGTTGTTTCTAAAGTGCAGGATCACAAATAAATGCAAACCAGTTTCTTCCCGCCGAGCTGATTACATGATTGGGATTGGCGTAGGTGAGGTGTTGCTGTTGCACTGGCTGTCATTAAGATGAGGTGTTTACTTGGCCTGTGTTCTGGGAATGCCTCTCTCTGTGGGTGCAGCTGCTGAGGGACTCTTCTCAGAACTGGCGAGCTCTTGCCCCATCTGACCAGAAGGCTGTGACGCACTCTGCTGTGACACTGGCTGACTCACTGGTTCCCTGTTCCTGGATCTGTGAAATCTCGTCCTTCCCTTCTGCCCTGCTCCGTGACCTCGCATATCCCAGTGTGTCCACTGACTGAGACACTCGAGACGGACCACAGGCAGAAGAGAACCCTCCCACTCCCTCTGACATGAGCGGAGGGTGATGCTGCTTGTCTTGTCTTTGTTTATCAACTACTGACACCTTGCAGAGAAGCAGAGAGAGGAGGCCTGTTGTAAAGAATCAAAAGCACAAAAGGAGAAAGTGTTCTGAACTGGGGCTGAAAAACAACATTATATCTCTAAACAACCCATAATCTGAACTTGTGAGAACCCATAAGTCTTGGTTTTAGGTTCTGACTATGTTTCCCCTATGTTTTACATGAATTGACTCACTGAAAATATAGTCTATATCCACAACATTCCACTTCTGTCAGAAAATCCGCAGGAAGTCCTTCATTTCAGCCAGATGTCCGTTACCTTCCTCTGTCTTTGTGTCGGAATTTCAAACTCCGGTGGATTTCTGAGGACTATGGTAAACTGCTCCTCAGATCTCTGCAGGGTAAATCCAGACAGCTAGCTAGACTGGACCCTTGTCCAATCTGAGTTTTCTGTTGCACGACTAAAACAACCTTTGAATGTACACGTATTCCACCAAAACAAGTTCCTTCCCAAGGCTATTTTGCAGCGGCATCGTGGCTCCATGCGGTGCTTAGCAACGCCAGAGACGATTGTTATTGGTTTAAAGAAAAGCTAATAAAGAAGAGCACGTTTTTCTACCATCCCAGACCCTCCTCCTCAGCGCGTTGATCAATCAGGAGCAGAATTTTGGATTTACTCCTCCTTGTACATCCAGTTATCTTGTTTCTCTTTGAGAGTCGTTAAAAAAAATATTCGTTTGCCAATCTAACATCATTATTTCCATTTCCAAACAACAGTAACATTGAAAACAAACCTCCCCTGATCTTAAAAAAGTAGTCATTTGAACCAAAATTATGATATACCACCCTATACCAACATTAACCATAGCATTGTCACATTATAAAACTGATTTAAACAGTGATTTGTAACAATTTTGGAAACACAGACAAATGATGTCGTCCTGCTGATTTGTCCGATCAGAAAACACTTGTCTTTCTAAAGAGAATGAACAAACTATGCTTTTTGTCATTTAAATTGGAGTATATGTTGTTATTTGTCATGTTTGTTATTTGTGTTTTGGAGTAACACGTGGGAGCATTTCTGGTGTACTCTCTTTCCTCCAAACTGTCGACCTCCTACTCTGCGTGGGGCTCCTCTATTCATTTAAAAATACTGAAATCATGGATAAAAGTCATCAAATTTGAAAGAAAATTGGACTTAGTTCCACCTCCTGAGCAGTACTAAAATTTGGGTACAGGAATTTGGAGGGAAATACATTGGAAACTATGGCTACCAATAAGTTCCTTTAGTGGAAAAGGCCTGATACAGTATGGAAAATAGGAGACTATAAATAAAGAGTGATTTGAAGAGGAGTCGAGAAAGCAGCGGGGTGAAACGAATATGACGGAGAGGTTTCTGGCCTCCCTACAGGTTTGCTGTTCCTTTGGTGGTGGCTCACAGGCAATCCCCTCCTCCCATCTTATTTCTTCTCCATCAACACATCATCTCAGGGGTATACAGACCCACAGATCACTGTAGCAGCTCTCAGACAGACGCAGACGTGGTGCGGACATCCCAGCATTCAGGGCAGAGAGGAGCGTCTTTGTTGGGAAAGCACTCAGAGCTGAGCCGTGGGGGGTCAAATGACTGTCTAACATCTGTCAGTCATCCTCCAACGAGCCGAAACCTGACGGCACCTCGCTGCCTCCGTTAGTCTGCCTCCCACATCACCTTCAGCTACAGCTGTCGTGTTGCAAACCTGCCAACTTCCCCACGGCCTACAAGATGCATCTTTATTTACAAAGCTGCTAATATTGTCTTCTTCTTGCTTTGTCTTTTTACAGCATTAAGTACAGCTAAATAAAAGCTGTTTTCAGTGTTAAACTCTTAATAAATAATACCTAAAGATCTTTTTTATCATTGCCCATTTAGTCATGAACATGTAATGTTAAAAAAAGCATTGAGATTGACATCTCAATGGGGATGATTGAAATGAATGACTAGTACAGGTTACTGTATGAAGGGAGGGGCTGATGATTTTCAAATGCTGGCGCTTTTGCCTTTTCCAGAAAACTGTCTACCCCAGCTTTGACTTACCGATACAATGAGGCAGGTTATTGTTGATAACTTTTTTTTAAGATTATTTTTTGGGGCTTTTCTCTTTGATTCAACAGCGACAGCAGATAGACAGGACTGAGCCAACATGGGGTGAACACTCTTACTGGGTGAGCTAGAGGTCGCCCCTATTGTTGATAACATAATTAACATTATTTGCTTTCTTCATAAACAAGCAATTAACTGTTGGTTTTAACTTTGTTGGTCTGGATGTTTATAAATACAGTATGAATTAACTTATGTTCCAATTTCAACACCTAATAAAACACAAATAGCAACACATTCTGATCAGTGACCATGTGACTCTTATAACAGAAACATATTAGCTGATCCCAGAGCTGCGCAGGACAACTAAACTAATTCATGTTAATATCAGTCGATGGTTGTCAGCCTGCCGTGGAAGTGATTCTTAGTTTCTTCCAACTCTGTCAGTCCTTCATGCTGAACATTATAAAACTGCTGCAAAACGGACCACGTTCCTACTCACAGTGTAGACAGAAGTTAAAAGACAAAAAATTGGAGTTTAAACCATTCTGGTCAACAGATCCTATTTGACTTGGAAGCTCATGATAGGTTGGAGGCATGTCTGGACATCAGATTACCTTGTTTCCATTTCTAAAAGGGAGTCTAAATGACTTGAATGTATTCATTAGTGCCTCCTCCTCTAGCTCCTGGTGAGGGAGGTGTGAGTGGAGGCAAACAGCCCTTCAAAGCTGTAGAGCGTCATCCATTTTCAAATCCCTTGAACGATTTGATCGGAGGCCTCCTGAATTATACCCTGTCCGCATATTCTGTTTCACTTTTGCAATACGTCACATTACTTAAACTAAAGATGCTCTAACTGTCATTTCACTGTGTCTTTAAGGCCTCACACATCAGTTCTGCTGCAGCGCTGACATGAAAAAAGCATGTTTTCAGAGGCGGAGATGCTACATCTGTGTTGTGTGTGATGGGAGAGGGAGAGACGGTGTGTACGGGCCTCCCTGCCTTAGCGGGGTCATTACCAAGATGAATATAGTGATTATAAGGATGAATAAGGTGTGATTATGAAGACGAATAAGGCGATTAGGGCTCTTGTCACGGCTGCTAGGGCGGCTGTTCATTGGGGGGGGTGTCAGCTTGTAACATGCGTAAACTCATTACCTTTTCATCCACAGGAGATTTATACGCACATACCTATACACATACCTGCACATGAAAGAGCTGCAACGCCACACCAAAGGGGGCCATTTGTGTTCATTTGTGCGGTTTAATGACCCCTTCATGCAATATATCTCTTTCCATTGGCTGCTCGGTGCTATAATCCCACTTATGTGTTTGACCTAAAAGGACGCGAGCACACCTGACTGCAGGCTGCTGTGTGCAGCCAACGCTAGCTTACAGGCTGCTGTGCTGGTACTGTAACAGCAGCTGACTAATGCTGCATGTTGTGTCACTGAAGCCGCTGTGTGTCCAGGGGTTAAAGACACCTCACCAGCTCCATCCATGTGATCCTCCCCTATCCCAGATAGCTATATCCATGGCAACCGAAGTGAACGGTCCTGATGTCCACATGGCAACGGCTGCCGTAGGGACTGAGGATGGAGGTGGGAGGAGGGGGAGGTGGGGGAGGGGGGGTTCTGGATGCTGACGCATTCGGTGGCTGCCTGAAAAGTTTTTGAGAATGCCGCCCACTGGCGAATCAGAAGTGGGCTTGAATCTCTCTCTCTCTCTGTCTAACTCTTTTTAAAAGGCACCTCCTACTCAGTCAAGAGTCCTCCTCACGCCACCCTCCCCTTCCTGTCATGCACCTCCTCCATGCTTGTGTCTCATCAAACCTTTGTCTATGTCTGCAGCGCTGTGGCAGTTGTGTTCATGTTTGATCGCAGTTTGAAGGTCCTAGGTGTGGGCAGGCCCGGCCAGGATGTCTCTCTCCTTGGGCGTCCCAGAACATTCGTCCGGTTCTGCTACTTTTTATAGGCTACCTGTAGATATGTACAGTGTGATAATAACCAATGTGAATACAATTTAGAGAGAGGGGGGCATGCACCCTGGGTATGATGGAGTGTGCTGGATCTGACACAGACATAGTGGCAGTAACAGTAACAAGTGCAATAGCAGCACATTTGTTAGGGTTAAGCCAGTGTTGTTTATTGTTGCAATGCCGCTTTTTTAAGCTAAACGCTGAAGAGGTAAAGTTGCAGATTTTCAACTCTGAAGCGAGTGTCATCCAGTGGAGATTTACCGGCGGGTAAACGCAGACCTTCAGGTGGTGCCATTATGTATCAAAGAACCAAAGTTCCAATTAATGAAAATTGATGAAATGACAGAACACAATGAGAGGGTCAAAGTTCAAGATTAAAACAAGAACAAGTTCAGGGCAGACATGGTTCTGAGCCATCTATTCTTTTCATTCTTTTTCTAAGACACAATTTCCACCCAAATACCAATAAGTCTCTTTGGGTTGCCTCATTAGAATGAACCTCCCACCTGAAAACCTTGCACTCTGCACTGGTCACCAAAATATACCACACAGATGGGCAAAGCGAATTTCAAGGCCAGGAAAATACCATCCTGTCAGAGCGCTGCACCACCAAGAAAACACAGCCCAATTATGTTTGCTAGCCCTACAGGAACTTGTAGACACGTTGACAAATCTGGCTACAGATGAGATAAAAATATCATTAAAAAAAAAATAATAATTAAAAAAATATTATTTATTTATTTCAACTTCAGAAGTAAGCTGTTCAGTTGAGGCGATACATCTGTGAGCGTGTTAGAACCATGGACAGTGTTGGGAAAGAGAGAAAGCAACTGTATAACCACCTCTTACTAACAGCCTAATGATTAATAAAAACAGAAAATAAGCTATTGCACAAATAATAATCAGTAGGCAAGTTATTTACAAAAGCTTCAGCATAACACTTTCATGACTGTTTAATAGCGGTGAGAGTCAAGGAGGGAGACATGGGTTGTAGTTGCCTTAAAACCTGCTCAGCCTCAGCAGCAAGCAAAGAAGCGTCCCCGCTCAGAGAAAGATGGTAAGAAAGGAAATGAGGGTTTTCTTTTCCTGTTCCTGCCTAATAACCAGGAGCCAGGGGCTGTGCTTCTGGTATCAACAGCATTAGAAAAACCTTCTCAGCTGCATCATAGACCTCTCTCTCTTAACCACTCAACACCTAGACCTTGGAAGGCTTCCACATGAAGCAGAGCTCGGCCTCAGCTGGAGCAGCTCCAAAACCCTCCATGTATATGTGAACATCAGACCAGGGAAAGCTTCTTTAAAAAAAAAAAACATGAATAAAGACAATAATGACATCACCGGCCCATGAATAGCATCTCCTCGTGGTTGTGTGTTTGTACCAACGGCGGTCTGAAAATGGGCTCAACGCTGACCAGATAAACCCTGGGTCCCTCAGGAGCAGACCCAGAGCCTCGCTGTGGTGGATAACTATAAATCTACATCCCCCCCCTTTGCTTTTCCACAACAACCCCCTTCTCTCCACTGCACTTCACTCCTGAGTGCTTCTCTGTCTCTCCAGGCTCTGTGGTAATGAAGTGCTTTATGGCTGCAGAGGATGGGAGGGGACACAGGGGGCATGGGGTTATAGCCCATAGCTCATTCCTACTAAAGGGGGCTCAGTGGCCAGCGGTGACTGGGCTGATTTAGTAAGTCTGGACCCCTAACCCGAACACACACTCATACACATCACACCGACCCCAGGACAGCGGTCCGAGGGTGTTTGGTGATCGCAGCAGGAGAGATCTCAGACAACCTGCTCGCTCTCTAATGACGCCTCTACAAATGATTACTGCTTGATTTATAACGTTCGGTCAGGTTACGCTGGCTACAGTTATCATCTGGATTTAACAATAATTCTTAAACCTTGTTCTCGACGAGGGTTCAGAGTTTGGAGCGTTTCATTTTTTATTTGTTGTGTTAAATTCTCTAAAGCCCTCTGATAATGTAACAGCGATTAAAGGCTACGCAAGCCTAATTCGTTAATTCTTCACGTCATGTTTGTCTTTAGAGAATTACATGCTGATAAATGTGCAAGACCTTTGCCTTCTTGTATTATACAAACAAAACCTGACTGTATTTCCTTCCCACTGAGCTGATTTTTTTTGTTCTCAGGCAAACAGTAAAAAAGAACAATTTTATCATCACATCTTTTTGTTAAAGGTCCCATGGCATGAAAATTTCACTTTATGAATGAATTAATTAACATTAATATGAGTTCCCCCAGCCTGCCTATAGTCCCCCAGTGGCAAGCAATGGTGAGTCCTGGGTATCCTGTTCTGCCTTTGAGAAAATGAAAAGTCAGATGGGCCGATCTGGAATCTTGATCCCCTTTCTCTGCTTTGCACGCCCAGAGAATTTGGCCCACCTATAAGAGAGAGACATTAGTGCTAGTTGGTCAAAGCTACACCCAGCCACACATCCTAAGGAAAGCTCATTGTGAGACTGGCTCTACTGGCTGTAATTCTGCACCAAGGCTGAATTTTGGGAAAGAGACTTCAGATATGGCATTAAGGGACCACTAAGGTCTATATGAAAGAACCCAAGAGCATCATGTCATGGGACCTTTAAGTACACTTTTTGATTGTTTGTTGTTGTAACATCACACAGTCTGTCTAACAATTTGGTCCAGACTGAAACACTCAACAAGTTCACACATTAATTTGTCCTCAGGATGAATTGTAACAACATTAGTGATCCTCTGACTTTGACTAGCAAAGTACCTGTTAAACTAACTAAATAATTATATATATAATATATATATATATATATAATTGCTGTAGACTCATCAGTCCTGTTTCAGTGTCAAGTCCCTAAATCCGGATTCTTGTGGCTGCAATTTAAGATTACACAACATTTGGGATCTTTAAAACACTTCTTGCCCCTACATCTAGTTTCTGTCAGGTAAATGTGAAACTGCAAAAGCAAGACAGTTGACACAGAGCCCCTTTTAGTAATTCAGTGCTGCAAGTGTTGCTCAGTGAACACAGGTGTTTCTCAAAGTGATAAGTGTTTTGACCCACTACACACCTGTGCCTCCAGTAACACACCTCTCCATTCAACAGCGGTCCCTCTTGGCTCTTATTGGCCTGACGGCTCTCTCTAAACGCCTCGGCCTTGCGCTCACACTCACGCGGGGAGGTCTCTGAAATGAAAATGCCATTATAAAACATTCACCAGCCTGCTGAGTTTACATGTCTTACAAGAAAAGGACCGTTTGGAGCGGTTAAGTGTCACATAAATCTTTCAGCACGCTAATTGAAGTGGTTCCCCCAATAGGCCACTCTCCACAGCTGCTATTACAACTGTGGATGGGACGGCCAGCTGCAAACCAAATCTCACACCCACGTGATAACGTTGTTAAGACACACACATGGTGCTCTGTGGGTTGCTGCTGTTGCTAGTTTGTTCAGGCAGCTCCACTGGGAGCGTGCAATGTAGTTGTATGTAAACACAAGTCATCTTTCAGTGAAATGTGCTCTGAGAGGCAGCACAAGTGTGTTCTCCTCCCCTGGAAATACAACTTATCTAGAGCTTATTTAAGCAGGCAAGTTGAAGAGGAACATATTGTTATTTCCAGCAGAAGCCTGGGGGAGTAGTTTCAGGAGGTGGCGGGGTTACACCTACAGTTTGCACTAGCTCACACCTGAAAGCTGGCGTGCTACAGTTAGCGGCCGAGCATCTCCACCAAAGCTTCGGAGGATTACTTTGAGATTCATGCCACCGCGCTAGTTAACGGAGATCACCTTCCAGCTGATTGGAACAAGCCCAATTCTCTAATCTTCAGTCAGCCGCTGAAAGCTTTTTGTCATGTTTCAGATCAAGTTCAAAACTGTGCAGGTCCGGGCTTTTCCATGGCTCAGCAATTACTGAGGCTTAAACTGTGTCACTCAAACTTGATGTGTTCCACCTCCCACTCCATCGCCCCTCTCTGTCCTTCAAACCCTCTCTGTTCCATGCCCTTCATTTATTTATTCCTTCTTCCCATTACATTCTCCCTCATTTTCTCTGTTTATATCTCTCCTTTTCTCTTGTCCTCATTCCCAAAGAACCTACTGATGAAAATTAATGTTTTTTTTAATTGTGGGCCAGAGCTAAAGACAGTGGGAGAAATAAGTGGACACACACAGTAAGTACATTTCACTGTGCCCATTAAGGATTAGAGGATTTTTCACACAGAGGTTCCCACAATCGCCACTAAAAATAATGTAACAAAAAAAAAATATCCCAACATAATAAAGGAAAGGGGAAAAGGCAATATGAGCACTTTAATTCTCTTTTTTTTTTACTGATTTTCTGCTAAATATTGCGCCACATTTGGATAGAGAAAGTCCGAATGACAACGAGACAATCAAAAAAAATATTGAAATAATTATCCTGAGCTGAATCAGTCGACCGGCAGGTAGGTCCGACACAAGCACTGTACGCGGGTGAGACAGCAGATCGAGGCCGCTTTGATGGCTCGTTTTTTCCAGGTGACACTCTCTCTAATGTCTGAGTGGTCATCACCGGGGGGGTCCCCTCTCTTTCCGCTCCATGTGGGCCTCTCACACAGTAATAACCGCACCCAGCTGTGCCCATCATGCCTCACTGCCAAAACCTTCTCTGCAACACCTGACACGATGGTAACCAACACCTGTTCACCTAATTAGATGGACACTGGAGGGAGAGGAGATGAAGAAGTTAATGAAACGCTAATCTAGTCCAATCAAACGCCCAGGCATCTGCCTCCTCGCTGCAGCAGCAGCTCGCCGTAATGGCCGCCTTATGGGCTCCTCCCCCGCCACGCACCTTGAGTGACCTCATCAATGCCAAAACTCCGCAGAGAGGCTGCAAATAGAGGAAAGCAGACAGTAGGAAGTGGGAGGGAGAGGGAAGCCGGCATACTGATTCCTGGATGGACAGAGTAGCTGGACGACGACGTGTCAGCCAAATGAACGAGCATTAAGAGATGAGGTTCCCTGTGCAGAGCAGTTGGAGCGGCTCCAGGTCGCACCAGCTGCGCCGCTCGTGTTTACAAGCCGCCTCCTGCTGCCAGAGAGGCCTGGAGCTCAGGTCTGCTTTCTGAAGAGCATCTTTTGGTCTGCGTGAGAGTCGTGGCCAGAGAAAAGGGTCCTCTGGTCTGACACTATCTGTGCTGACAATGAAAACTGACAAATAGAAACTGGAAAGCGTTTTGTGAGTTACTGTTTGTCTTCTTGTAACAACTCCACTGAACCCTCGTTCTGTTTTTCCCCAACAGGAAACTTCAAAGGAATGTGTAAACAGATAGACCATTTTCCAGAGGAAACAGATTACGAAGCCGACCCATCTGAGTACTTCTTACGTGAGTATCTTGTCTTCCTATTTTCACACGGGGAAATCCTGTTGGGACATGAGATTGATGATAATTTGCTGTTCAAATGTTTGACCATGAACATCAGTTTTTTTTTCTCTCCCCCCCCCCCCATATGTTCTTTGGACATATACTCTGAATATTTTTAAAATCTGTCCCACTTTTTGCTCTATCTCAGACTGGAGCGCGGTGCCAGTAACTGCTCTTGGCCCGTGTGTTACTGCTGTCTCTGCCTGCTTTGAGCACGAGGCCGGCAAGACTGAGTCCTGCCAAGCAGCTCGTCTGTTTTTACTGCTTGGCTGTGTGTAACATAACGTGCAGTGTTACAGTCGGCTGTGTACCCTGTAAACACAGCCCATTGATTTCTGCTTTCTTTCCCTTTGTGCAAGCAAGACAGAGATGCTTGTCGAAACTCATTTGCCTGCTATCATGATGTACTGTTACTTTCGTGAGCACAATGCTCTCTTCTGATTGGCCATTTATTCGTGAATTACAGACTTGCAAACATCTTGTGCTAAAATAAATGAAAAAAGGTTTTATCCAATAAGGCTTTTAATATAGTCATAGACCCGACATGTTTCATTACTGGTTAGAATGAATGGTAATCTTACACGTGCTTATGTTGCTTAGTGTACAGTGTAGCCAACTGTTGAAGAAAGCCGTTTCTATGGTCACTGTGACATTGTAGCAACAGAAGAAAGTTTAAAAAAAGAATCTATGGTTACAGCTCTGCTCTGGTGTTGTGTCACTTACTGTAATACAGAAAGTAACCAGTTATAGATACCTTAAATAGCTCTTTATGTACTTGGTTTGTACACACTAAATCAATGAATCAACATTTACTTTAGCAGATTGAATTCAGTTTTAATTTCGGAAAGATAATAACTGAAATGTTGCCGTTTTGCTGCTCTGGTCCAATCAGGAGGATTTTCTTTTCTTCAATTTGGACGTCTATTTGGACCACACTTTATTGTGAGGCAATCTGTTAAAACAGCTTTGATAGAGAAACTTTTTTGGAAAGCATTACTGCATTTGAAAAGTATAGTTTACACAGACATATGTAACACAGTTGCAGTGTAAGGGATAACAATCATTAAATTACAGTTGCTAATCGGTAACAGTTTGTGAGGTTGGCTTGTTCCCTATTTTACTGGTAGCTTAAAGGTCCAATGACATGCTGCTTTTTGGATGTTTTATATAGACCTTAGTGGTCTTCTAATACCATATCTGAAGTCTCTTTCCCAAAAAGCAGCCATGTTGCAGAATTACAGCCACTAGCCAGTCCTACAATTAGCTTTCCTTAGTATGTGCCATTTCTGAGTCTGTAGCTTTTGGGGGGGGCAAGGTGGAGGCTAGGGGTGTGGCCTTGACCAACTGCCACTTTGCTCGTTTGAAAGCCATGATGTCTCTCTCTCATGGGCGGGCCAAATTCTCTGGACGGGCAAAGCAGAGAAAGGGGAGGTAACCTTGCCCCTTATGACCTCATAAGGAGCAAGATTCCAGATCGGCCCATCTGAGCTTTCATTTTCTCAGAGGCAGAGCAGGATACCCAGGGTTTGGTTTATACCTATCGCCATTTCTAGCCACTGGGGGACCATAGGCAGGCCGGGGGAACTCATATTAATGTTAAAAAATTGTTCATGCCATGGGATCTTTAATGTTGGGTTCATATAAATCTGGCCTGTGTTTAGTGGAGAGACTGATGCCATACAAGTTAGCTTGGACAGAATAGGAGAAATGATACTCCAAAATGTGTGTTCTCAGCGGGCTTGCTAATGTTAGCCTAAAATGCATCAATAATTCCTTGGTTTTGTTGAGAGTTGGAGGTGTGTGAACACACATCTCAACGTAAACTGGCTGCTTCCTAAACCACAATGTCTCATTTTTTATTTCTACATAAATACATTATGGAACATTATAGAGATGTTTAAGGGCAGTTAGGGAAAAACTATTAAAATCATATCAGAGATAACATCTTTTCCATTTCACACAATCTTCTTCCTTGACAAAACTTGGCACTCAACCGCCAACAGTTACGTAGCAGCAAGTACCAACAAGGGTCTCACTTCTTTCTACCTCCACACCAACAGATTCTTCAGCCTCAACCAGCGTTGACTCAAGTGACATCACTTGCGGAAATTTATCAGACATCAAACTGCTCCCTCTGGAGACACTAAAGGCTTTATATGTACTTTTTTTTTTTAAAAGTAACACATATCAATCATGTAAAATTGATAACATTTTGTTTGCTATATTTGATAAAATGTTACCAAAGTAGTCAACTTTAGTCCCTGTTGACCCTAGATGTGGCATGTGGTACCCTCAGGGGCGTCGGACTGGGGGGAAAAAGGGGACTGAGTGCCCCGGGCCCTCATGTGAGGAGGGCCAAAAAGATGGTAGAATGAATAGCTGTGGATGTAGGGAGGGGCCCATAGAAAATGCCTTCCTACAGGGCCCGGAATTTTGTGTTACGCCCCTGGGTACCTTCCCCCTGCTGCAGCCTGCGGTGGTTTGAAACTAGATGTCACAAAGTGTCCATCTCCTCGTCTCCATCAGCGGGGACAGTTACTGAGGCTTCTCAGAGAGCCAAGCCCTGCGTGACAGTGCTGGAGATTAAGCCCAGCCAATTAGGCTGTGTTTGACTTAGCGCTCTGAGCGGTTGTTCCCCTCCATATGTGCCAGAGAGGACGGTTATGATAACAGCTCTGGTAATGATTCTAACAACGCCAGAGTTCTGGCGAAGGCAGCTCTCTCTTCAGAGAGAGCCGTCTCTCAGGCTGCGGATCATAGGGTCAAGGGGTAGAGTACCGACTCGTACCAACGCCCATCTGCATGAGTGTGTGTGTGTGTGTGTGTGTGTAACCTCTTCCTAGACTGTGATTGGAGGAGAAGGCCGCGGTGCTCCCAGTGGCTTGCCAATTAGGACACTCACATCCATAAATATTTCAGCCTCCTTCTTATATAGGTCAGGCCTCTCTCGATTGCTGTCTCTCACACTCTGCCTCTCTTCACCATCACACCCGGAATATTTCATGTCAGGAGTTGTGTAATTCCTGTTGGATTGAAAGAGAGACCTGATGATGTACTAAGCTGTTCAAAAAAGGTGCATGAAGCGGTCACACAGGACATATTGGTGGGTGTCTCCATATTAAACCTCTGTGATGTATTTTTATATCTGCCCATTTCCATTTCATGGACACACACACACCTGGTATTTCCATAATGAGGAGTTACACGGCGCCTCTGGGTGGCCAAAGACAGGGAAAAGCTGCCTCTGCACTCACATGCAGGAGAGGGAGAGGGGGGGTTAGTTATGCAACAGAACTGATGTCACTTCAGGTGAAGGGCCTAGCGGAAGTGACATCACCGGGGAGCTCGCCAGTCCAAAATTGAGGGGACACACTGGTGATGTCATCAAAGAGCGTAGAGAAGAGGAGGAGGATGTTGGGTGTTGAGCGGAAAACACACAAATTTGACTATATTCTGCTAAACATGCACCCCCGCTTCATCAAACACACACACACACACACACACACACACACACACACACACACACACACACACACACACACACACACACACAACATATCTGTAGCTTCTCCTTGTTTGTGTGTCTGTTCCGTGTGCTTTCCAAATAGCAAGGCAGTTTGCACATCCACACAGGGTTATATAAGCCAGCTGAGGCACACTAAAGCGCCAGTGGGTTTTTAGATCATGCCGTGTTGGAGCTCCCATCATCCACTGCTCTACTGGGCGCTAAGCAGCTGAGAGAGAAGAAAGAGGGGAAGAAAACGCCCGGTTATGCAAGCTACTAATACTAAACTGAAATACATCAATTCACTGTAATGTAGAGAGGATGATCATGTGAGGGGAGGAGGGGCTTGTGTCTCTGACTGCCATGGATGCATGCTGGTGCATACATCTTCTTTGTCGCCACTGTCAGTGGATCGAAAATTAATAGCAACAAAAACAACTATATATATCTATTAATTACAACTATAAATATCTATTAATCAATCAAGTAACTTTTCTGGCTTTTCTCTGAGAATAACTTAAGATTTTGGACTGCATTCATTCAACTTTTGCTTTAGAAAATTGTGGAGACATTTTTTGCAAGATTTATTGACAGTAGATTTATTGATAGATAATTTTTAGTTGCTGCCCTAGGGCTGCAACTTCTGATTATTTTCGATATAGGCTATAAAGAACTGAGTCTATAAAATGTCAAACAGCAGTCCTGAGTCCAAGGTAACATCTTCAAATGACTTGTTTTGTTCCAACAACAGTCCAAATGCCAAATATATTTACTTAACAAATATAATAAACCGAGTAAAGCACAAAAATCCTCACATTTTATAGGCCGGAACCAGAGAATATTTGGCATGTTTCCACTATTTTAGCTTGAAAAATAACAATTAATCGATCTTTCAACTGTAAAATAAAAACTGTGTGCAGAACCTCTTCTATCATTTAACTGCTGGTTCATAATGCAACTTGTTGTTTTATGGTTTTTATCAAGGTGCGTGTGCGTTTCTCCTGGCCACAGCATTTTCTGCAGCTCCAGCTTGTTGTCAGATCGCAAAGCGCTGCAGCCCACTAAAAAGAATCCCCCCCACTCTTGTAGTGTGTCCCACTTCCATACTATAAACATTTAAGTATGCACTAAATTCTGATGCAGTATTGGGCCCATTTTTACCCACTCAATTAACTTTCTTATGAACTTTCACGGGTGTTACTGCCCCGAGCCAACGTTAATCCCTGCCTTTGGTGTTTGCAGGCGTTCATCTGAAAGTATTTGCTGACATTGGTGACAGAAGGGCAGGCCTGTCACAGCCTGTGTCACCCCGAGGCCTCTGAGTCTGGACACTGGCCTGAACTGGCTTTGGTGCACCCAATAAAATCAATGGGTAAGGGGCAGGACATGCACGGGCTTGTAGGGCAGAGCAAGGGGGTGGCAGCAACACTGGCTGGCCGACCACTGCAGAGTCTCTAGTAGCAGTTTGTATACGAGGGGTATGTTAACATCCAGCCCGCGCCCCTTCTGTTTGCTTTATCAGGTTTATCCCTGGCAGTTGACAGCAGTGACATTGAGCATCCTTTTCCTCGCACGGTATCCAAGGCAACAAATAAGGAATATATCGATTGATACATAAAAACACAGCACACAGACATGGTCCAATAAATTAAAAGCCAATCATTTTTTGTCCTGGTTGACCGAGTGAGTGCTAGCACTCTAACTTTATATCTTGTTAACAGGGGGATATAGAGAGACGGTGCAGCTTGTAAAACACAGAGGTGAGAGAGTGTGTGTCCTCATATTAAAGGATTATAATATATAGTGTTCAGCTGTCACTGGAGCATCATCAAAAAACGGCTGCACCCGCTCTGATCAGTTTTTACATTCATTCATCATCAGTCGTAACAGCCTGAAAATCCCCACCGCTGTGAAAGCAAACAGCTAATGATATGCTTGAGTCCTTTTTATTCTCCAAACATGAAGCAGTAGAGAGTACACTTTGACCGTTTGTGCAAAACATATCAAAATAAGAATAGTTTTAGTGTTGCATAAAGAAAAAACAACTGGCATACACAACAGATTTTGCATGAGATACATCATGGAAATGTGCTTTGTGTGCATATTTCTAGGTCACAGATTTTGATTCACTCCTTGTTTGTCTGCACTGTGGCAGATGATTAAAATATTGTTGTGCCATTCGACCTCTAATTGTTGTTTTTAACCCTTTGTGGTTGAGTGTGCTGCTATAGGAGGATGATACCGATCCACTTAAAAGGTACCCTTGTTTTTGAGCACTAATTAGTCCTTCCAGGATTTCACGATGTCGCGATCGAGTGAATTCACGCACATTCAACCAATCACCGAAACGTTTTTGCAAATTTGACCAATAACCGGAGTTTCCCGTGACTTCAACCATCCCAGCAGTCCCATGTGCCAAACTTTGTATCAGTATGTGACTCTGGGAGCCACTGACCAAGCGGGAGTGAGAACGGGTTGACGTCACACGTTTGTCGCCAAATTCATTTCCGTGTTTTTGCCGAGACGTGTGTGACTCGAACATCTCACATTACCAACAAAATGTACAGCAAAAGAGCATACAAAACATGTCAGACCATTCTGCCAACCTGTATACATTTTAACATCAATGTACGCTCTAACGATTATTCACTCTAAAGTCGCTGAAAGCGGCTGCTGTTTCAATCCGGTTGGATCCAGTTCAATCCTTTTTGGTAAAGTTACTTGGAAAACTCAGTCCAGAGTAGTTTTATTCTCCTCAAATCAAGTTTCCTTTTTATTTTTTAAGAACTATACAAAAAATAATCGCAACTTTTTGGGCAACTTTCCCTGTCTCCCGCAACTTCATTGCAACAAACATCCAAAAAGCATTGCAACTTTTACCGCAATATATTACAGAAGTTCCAGCAACATCAGGCATTTTGGGCCACAAAAATCTCAAAAAAAAGGCTGTGAAATCTTGGAGGGACTGACTAGTACTAGTCAGCACTAGGGAGTAATGTTTTATGCGAGAGTCCCCGTTTTGTTTTGTATTGAGCTATTTCACTGATTGTTAGTTGCTGGCCTTAAACACCAACGAGTGTACCAATATGCCAACAAAGCCAGTGAAGAAGACATGGATGTAAATGGTGCAGGATTTCAAATATATAGTATATGGCTTTGCAAATATTTCACAGGGGAAAGAAAAGCATTCAACACGTTGACGCATTGTTGTGTAGGTACTAACATTGGTTAGTATCTTTCACATAAGTGTATTATGATAGGGATGTTTCATACTCAGAAATCGCAATTCCCATGTAAATAAATGATTACTAAACTTAAATTATTTAATTTCACCATTCTGTCACTGGGAGGGTCTTCATATAGTTTTTGAAAATGATTCCATTTTTGTTTCTCAAACATTGATTTAATGGGACAATTACTGTATGACTTCAGTTTTTACATTAACATATCATTATCAGGCAATAGAAATGATCACAATAATTTATACTTCATATTTTTTATTTCTGAGTCTTGTTTGATGTATGGTTTAAGAGCATGTTGAGCAGAACAATTGTGTCTATCAGTTTTCCATAATTGTTATATTGGTGTAACCAAAAGATAAAATCTGTGCTAACGTGCTTAGTGTGGCGTTCACTGCCCTGCTGATGTGTGCATGGCTGTTACGTAGAAGTTCCGGTGTGATCTGTGGGGACATCAGCAGAGGAGTGGAGGGTAATTACAGTAATTGAAAAGTGTTCTGTGGATGGAATTTTAATTGTCTGAGCGAGCCTGTCAAGTGAAGAGATTTCAGTGTGAGGGGATCTCTCCAACCGTGTTCCACTGACCTGTCTCTATGTGTGTGTTGTGTGTGTGTGTGTGTGTGTGTGTGTGTGTGTGTGTGTGCGCGTCCATTGCAGTACTCAGTGGGATGACTACAGGGCTCTAATGGTGTACCTCTGTGTTTGTGCAGGATCATCCATGTACATCCAGTGTTGGAAAAAGTATTAAAATCCTTTACTTAAGTAAAAATACTAATACCCCACTTTGAAAGTATTAAAAGTAAAATTACTCATTGCGCAGTAAAACATTCCCTGTTTAGTCTGATTTAACATTACTGCTGCGTTAATGTGTATGTTTTAACTGCTGTAGATGTTTACGGTTGTGCTCATTTGAACTCCTTTAGATGCTGTTGGCTGGTTTTATCAACAGCAGTGCATCATATTCTATAAGATCATCATATGTCTGCAGCGTGGCTGTCCTGTGAGAACCATGCATCAATAAAAAGTCAACCGTTCATGGTGTCAGAAAAATGGTGTTTCCAGCTCTGTGACGATGCATTTTCCCGCTGATCCAAGAGGCTTTTTAAAGACTTTATTGAGCTTAAAAAGTAGGAAAGGAATACTTCATCCTTCAGTTTATCACAAACATGAACACATCTGGATTTACAGTAAATCTGTTGATTACTGTGTCTCTTCTCTGTCACTTGGAGGGGATTCTTTTTAGATAAATGAGTAATTATCCATTATAAGTTATGGGAAATGGATAAAGGACATGACTAACAAAGAAACTGCCAAAACAAAATAATCAAGACAACATAAATGAGTGTACATAAAAACAATGAGACACAACATAACTTGTTAATGAATTCCCAGAAGCGACTTAAAAACGTCAAATCTGAACATCTTGGCTCTCACTCTTGTTAAATGCCAGCGAGGGGGACTTTGCATTTCTTTTCTAATCAATTCAAAGTCAAATTGCATTCTGCCTGCGCGATGTGTTGTCAGGACACATAAGACTTTTAGATGCAAGCTGAACGCTGTGTAAGCATTTTGAATTTAGCCACCAAAGCTAATTTCCTTTGTTTAGGCACACAGCTTCACACATTTCAACACACTCGGCAGCCTCTCCCACAATGTTTTGTAGATGTTTGATGCCAGGGTTGATAGGAGGGAAAGTTGGGGGGGGGAGTTGGGGTCGGGGGGCGAGAGAGTTGGGGTCGGGGGGGGGCAACAAGCCTCTTGGTCAAGACGAGGACGATGCAAGGGCTCAGTATTGAGGAAGAGGAGGTGTGGAGGGGATTAATAAGCGTTTGTAGTATTAAATCAATGTGCCTGGGAGCTGAGGCACCTGATTAGCATGACCCTGTCCTGCACATCAGCACATTCTGGGCTGGGGGAGGCTGATTAAGAGCCAATGCTAATTTCCTCTCAGCCCTGTCAATGAAAGAGAGAGGGAGAGAAAGTAAGTAAGACAGAGAGGGAAGGATGGAGGGTGTAGAGGGACGGAGGATAGTGTGCAAGTTATGTTTATGGATGTCAGTGGAATATAAAAAGATGGGACACAAGCTATAGTTTGCCAAAAAGGGGTTTAAACATGACCTTGTATTTTATTTCATTCTAATAGAAAGAAAAGCTCCACAGAGCTCTGGAGATGTCGTGGACAGGAAAACAAAAATGCAGTGGACGATTAAGTAACTCTGGTCTTGATTTAGGCTAACTTTACCTCTATGTACCATTAGTATTGTCTTGTGTTTCCTGTTCACACTGTCACTACAGCTCCATCTGCTCTAATAGCGTTTGAGATATGTGGATTAATACAATGTTGTAATCTTATATTCAACAGGAAAATTTGACTGTTTCCTGATTATTATTTTTAATAATACGGCCAGTGTCATTTACTCCATAAACAAATTCCACTAATTTACTCAAGTTTTGTACTCAGTTTTAAGGTACTTGTATCTTACTTGAGTATTTCTATTACATGGTATCTCATACTTCGAATTCTCAGAGGGAAATAGTGTACATTCTTTTTTTTCAGTTTGACGTTTCCAAGTTTGACGTTACTTTGCAGATTTAAATTATGCAAAATATAATCAACTAAGATACCAGCTTGTTTATGATGTAGTTAAAATGAGCTCTACCAGCTGCAACAATAAAGTGATGAAACATAATGCATCAATAATCATAATCCAATAATAGTGCTTTCTGATATGGGCCATGCTGCATTATGAGTACTTTACTTTAAGTACTTTCATTGATGCTTATAACGTTTTTGTAACAGCATTGTATTTCTACACTGTACTGTATTGCTAGTTTTACTTACAGGAAGTATAAGTAAAAAGATCAGTACTACTAACCCATTGGTGGATTGACTCTTCTGCTCCCTTGTGAATTTGTCTCCTGGTGTTCTTGGAAATTAAAGCAACAGTGCGAGTCTTGGTTGCACTACATGATTTAAATATTCAGATTATTTACCATAATGTTACTCAGGTTGCATGAGTGAAGCCACAGTAGCATTGAGGAGGACTAGCTGCTGCAGAAACCCCGCCACGCGGCCTGCATGGGTGTTGAGTCTCATTAGGTTGTTTGCCAACCAGCGCTGAAGAGTGCCAGCGCTCAGACACCAGCCTGAGCTGCAGCCGTGCCAATCAATACAGTACACACAGTATCCGCTATCACCCTGTGTCTCTGGGAGCAGGTTGGCACGCATGCTGGCAGGACGAGGGCTGTGGGCGAGGCTAACCGGCTTCCGTCACTCAGCTCCTCCTACCTCGGTGCAGCCAAGGAGGTAAGCAAGCATCCAGAAAGCGTACCTCCTATGGGGAGTTTCTAAGGCTAACAAGCCAACACCTACCACTACCATACTATTGACTGCCATTCATTTTGGCATCATTTTGACAATTAATAACTTTATATCTGAAGCTATTAAAGGCTCTATTTGTCCATTGTTTATTTCTAAAGAAACACGACAATGTATAAAAGGCTCCATTACCTTGTATCTCACGTTATGGCTCCGTAGCAGACATTTTTGTAAAAATAGGCTAACGACTGTGTCATAGCCATGCAACAAATTTATGTATTGACAGGAGAAGCTTGCAGGCAATCCGGGGGGACATGGAGGCATACAGTCAAGGGAGGAGCCCATAAAGAGTCCATTAAAGCATCGGAACAAAATATTTTATAAAATAAAATAAAATATTTTAGCAACGTGATGCAACCCTGTGATGTTGTACTGTACAGAGCTGCAGAAAAAGACAAAATGCAGTGGGTGTTACTCAGTGTTTGGGGTTTATTCACATTGTTGTCAATAGTTAGATAAAAAAATCGATACCACTCTATCACCACACTATCTGTACGGGAAATATGAATCAACTGCCAGCAGCATGTTAGCTTAGCTTAGCAGAGAGACTAGAAACCGGGGGAAACAGCTAGCCTGGCTTTGTCAAGAAGTTAATATAAATCCACCTACGAGCACCTCTAAAGCTGACTAATTAACACTTTAAAATATTTGTTTTATCTGTAGGAACATCAAAGTATGTAAGTGAAAAGTTGTGTTTTTAACGGTTGGCTAGCCTTGCTAGCTTTTCCCAATATGTTAACTATTCCTTTAATGTATGATGCATTTCAAAAGTAACCTCATCACTGTAATGTATTGTGACAATCAACATTAGTTTAAAGAGGATTTAATGTGTTTTTTTCAAACTGATCAACAGACAGGTGATCTAAATAAACCACAAAATACTTTCCCCTTTAGTAGGACACACCTAAATCATTACTGGTGAAGCCAGAACTTTAAATTTAGATTCTGACTTTCATTCTCCCATCCTCCCTTACTTTCTCAGGGGTAACTACTCGCCTACTTTTCCTACATGTGTATTTGAAGGATCGGGGAAACCAAATACTGACAATACTCAGTGTTCTTGCTCAATAAAACCAAAGTAAATGAGATTTCCTCCCATCTGGGTAAACTCGTGTGCCAGTTCTCATTTCAGCTACTGACAGGAAAACCACCAGTGATAGTGGTGGTAAATAGAAAGTGCCAATCATCACAAGGCAAACAGTATGAATAGAAATCAGTTAAGAGTTGGAGAAAAGATGCAATTTTGTTTTTCTTTGCCTTCAAAGATTCTGTCTCATTTGAGTTGAACCTTCCTGGTATTTATCCTATAAATGTAAATGCAGCTAAACTATTTTCCGTCAGTAAAAAGATGCGTGAAGTTAGACGCTGTCTGTCAAGCTTTCCACTCTAAGCGTGGCATATGCATTAAATCTAGCATAGGTTTAGCGGGAGTTGGAAATGAAGTGTCACGGCTGGTGTAAACGGGGCAGCAGGGAAAGGACCCAAATGATGTCAGTGCAGGCAGACTGATACAGTTCTGGGATATATTAAAAAAAACTGGAGGTACATAAGCTTACAGATTATTGAGGCAGGAAGGGTCAAAACCAGAAAAGGTAAACAAATGCGGGCAAGTGGGAAATCCATATTCCAAAAACATCAGGCAGAGGTCAAAAACCATCAGGTCACATGTTTCAGGTTTCAGGTTTCAGGTTTCAGCAGTTAGATAGCAAAGAGAAGAAGCGACAAAGCATATTTGACAATCTGAGGCTGGTTAAATATCTGCAGGTGCTGATGAGGAAAGTGGGAACAGGTGAATAAGTGGGCGGGATCTGGGACTGGAGGGGATGGAATCGCTGCAGGGCCGCAGGGATTGGCTGGATGTGGGCGTGAGGAGTGTTAGCTCCCATGTTCCAGTCCTAAACATTTTTCTAGCAAAACCTGTAACCCCACAAAATAAGGTACTTAGTTGGTTAATAGCATCCCTTATGTCTTTGGAAGTAACGCAAGCAGTTCTCAATTTTCATTGGCTACCCGCCATTGTGACAGCTAGATTGACAGTTTCATTTGGTGCGTTGGCGGGTGTTAATTTCACTTTTGCACGTGTATTTTTAGATTTTGGAATGGTTAAATAAAAGACACTACCGTCCAAACTCTTGAGAATTCTGAGTATCTCTGTTATTTAAGTTTCAGTGCTTGACAGGCCTTGCTGTGTTACAGTCGCCAAGCTAAGATCGGGCGTTGCAGCTCGGAAAAGGGGGTTTAGCGAAGATCGATGATTTGCATTAGCTCTACATGTTGAAACACAGTGTAATGTGTAACCAGCCGAATGCAGATCTGGTGTTCAGCCCCAGAAACACTTTTTAATTGGGTGTCACATGAATGTGGGTGTCACGGGGGGGAAGAAACCGAAGATGCACCGCTCACTTTGTTCGCGACCTCGACCCGAATCAAGACGCAGACCTTAGTGCTAATCACAGGGCTCCCTGGAGCATCCTTTCATGTGGGCCGAGGCGAGGGCTTCAGAAACACAAGATGCTGCGGAGGTCGCTGCTGTCATTAGCTATTAGCACCAAGGTCAAAGCTTTCATTTGGATGGGGTTGTTGTTTTCTAGCAGCTGGAGATTGACAGTGTTTTAACGCACAGGAGTGTTGCCACAACTCTTTTCGCAGGACTGTAGCCGTCCCAGCAGCTCTAATATACTTATGTAATTCTGGGTGTGGACGCTCACCCTTCTCTACACACTGTCAAGTTGTTACATGTAGGATACAGTTAATACATATCCACAAGGTTGTTGGAAATTCATTATTAGGAATAAGCCTTTGAGATGATACACCATAAATTCAATTCTATTTTTACTTCAGGAAATTATCTGAATACTAAATTACTTAAATAGCCTACTTAAATACTAAAAGACATAGTTTGCTGAAAATCAGCCCAAATGTGACCTTCTTTTGTATTTTTTTTTAATGATCAAACAAAAATAATGTTTTTTTGTAATTTTAAGTTGCATACTGTACTAAATGAAGCACAAATGCCCTGTGTTTATTAATGTATCTCAGGCTTAAAAAAACAAACATGAAATTATGCATTTTTTGTTATTTTGTTCAAATTATCCCCCCCTACAAGACTAAAGTTAATGTAGGCTTCTTTTTATATTTTACCTTTTAATTGGCGTTATCATTTATTTCAATTAGCATTGAAGTCGTGAGCTGCTAAAACAAGTCAAATAAACCAAAGGGGGGGGAAAAAATCCCATTTCATCGCAGGTTTTTGTGGCTGACATTATAAGCCGAAAGCTGATGTTTAATAAAAGGTCTACACATCAGCTCGATAAATCTACAAATCAATATATTTGTCTCTGTGCAGGGCTGTTAAACACAGAATAGCATGGACCTGTTTCTGCACTAAACCATCCACAGCAGAGACTTCCCAGTCTATCTGTCAGCCTGTCAGTCTAACCCGCCCCCCCCGGGTGCTGCTATGCTTAAACATCCCTCCAGGCAGGATCCAAAACTCTGACAGCCGCTCCTTAAAAGATGGGAAGTGAAGATGTGCAACCTCCTGAATGTGTTGAGGAAGGATTGATTTTAAATAGGTGGCCTCTCTGATAGAAGCAGCCTCACTGCCTCGGGGCATAGTTATTGTCCCGTCTTCCTTCAACAATTCGAATCGTCGGCCCGGCGACAAGCAGCCTCGGACACCCGGCAGTCTGAGCTTTATACGTGCGCTACGAGACACACTCTGCAGCCAGATAGAGCAAGGTCTGACAAACCAAGGGGCAGCAAACCCTATCCCAGGGAAGGAACAGTGCATGCTGGGAGGCCACTGTGAAGGCCACTGCACTTTTTAAATGTGCTGCTAAAACATGGATGATGTTAATACAGAGAATGCATTGGACCGGAGAAGCACTGCGGGCCAGCCGATCCTTGAAGGCACGCAAATGAGTTGGATCCTGTTGGCTCGGAAAGTTCCAACATCACAAGAACCCATCGCTGCTTTCAAGATTTCTCAGATGCTCCCAAACCTGAGGCACTCGTTCTGCAGAGACCAGCTGCCACACAGAGTTCTTACATACACCACAGAGGCATTCTGGGAAAGGCGAAAAAAACGCTCTGGGTTGTTTGCAATTCTTTAAAAGGTCCTATATCATGCTTATTTTCAGGTTCATAATAGTGAAAACATTGAACCCCTCCCCCCTTTTGTTAAGCGACCTTGGGTACCATGAAAGGTGCTATTCAAGTCCAAGTTATTATTATTATTATATCTTTGGATTTAACACGTTTTTTTTGAGAATGATTCCAATAATATGGGCTGTATAAAGTGGATGCTGATCTTCATATAATTTTCATATTGCTACCACCTTTTGCTGGTGAGTGTTATTATAGATAGCTCAGTGGGAGGAGAATAAGAGTTTAGACTAACATGGGACACTATTGACAGTTATTTAGCATTAACTGTTTATGGCAGTATGATCCAGCATCTACACAATTAGTTAACAAATAAAAACAATATATAATACATACAATAATAATACTATTTTGCGGTTTTTGTTTTTCGACTTAAAGGGACATTCTGGTATTTTTTCACCAGGGATCTTATGCTCTCTTTGTGGCTGTAATGTAATGGATCCTAGTTACACAAAGTAGGCTACAGGATGAGGCTCTGTTACATTGTGAAGGCTTAGCAACAACTTAACGCAACTAAAACAGACAGCTGTTAATTTGGAACAAAATGGACAAAATTAAACATGTTACCAGTACTATTTGTGGGCTAAATCATGACCACAATGAGATCACATTTGGTGAATAAAATGATGCATGTGAAGGTCAGCATAATGGTGAAATAAAATAATAAATCCCCTCATTGTAATCAGGTTTAAGTCAAACAGCTGGAATGACACATGATCAAGTGTTCAAACAGTTCAAACCCTTTTGTCTCTGCATTTGCCTGCAACAAAACCTCTCTGAGGTTTCTTAAACTTTGGTGTCACCTTGAGATCAGCCCCTCTGTCAACAATCAATATATTTAGTCCGGCCCTCTATTTCTCTTCTGTCTCTGCAAATGAAGCTGATGGATGAAAAATAACCCCTGTGCCTTCTCCCAGGTAATGTGCTGTGAACAACCATGTCAATATCTTCAGGGTTGACGGGATGGAGGCACAGACGGGGAAAGAGTGATGCATTTAGAGTGGGACACAGGAGCAGGGTCAACTCTCAGGACAACTTAATATTTAATCAATTTACCTCACCGGTAACCCGAAACCCCACAATCCCCACTGGTTGCACATGGAGACATGTAAGAAAGGGGGACAGGGAAGGACAGGGGTAGGACGAAACCACACTTTATATTTGAAATTGTCTTGTGCTTTGACTGAGTGTGAATTAAGAGGAAAAAAGAGGAAAAGAAAAGAAAAAATTTGATAGGTGGCAAAGACGGCAAGACGACTGTGTTCAGCAGACAGCGACAGAGCATTAAAGTCTTCTTCATCACACAGATTGCGACGCTGGGGCTGTTTTCGTCAAGGTTCAAGAAAGTGATGAGCACAACATGATGCTGAATGATGACATGATGAGAACCTGCGGCAGAGGGAGCAGACCCATTAAGGTGTCGGGTCAAAAATACATTCATAAAAGGTGCTCGCTAGTGATGCAAAACGTTCTTCGGCTTCCATCCCATTATGATAAAACAGAGGGATCAGTCCGCCGTTATTGTTGAGTCAAGTTTAAAGGTTTTATACACAAAAACACACAAATTCAAAGATAGAATAATTAATTTAAATAATAAGTATTGCACTATTACAAGAGTAATACTAAATTTAAAAAAAGCCATGAGTGTGGCAGACCACAAGCGTCATGGTACTACAGCCCACATTACAAAATTGTTTGACAGAGTGATCGTATGGATTATTCACTTCTAATCATTAGAGATATTCCGATACCAATACCAGTATCGGTATTGTCTCCAATACTGCCTAAGACACTGGTATCGGGAAGTACTGGAGTTTATGCACCGATCCTCTATCACATAATTAAGCCCTAAAGAAATTATATGTTAAAGTGGTTTATTTATGTTCTCGTTCCATTATAACTGACTGTCAAACTGGATAAAAAATTACAAGTTCTGTGGCGTTCATTGTTTGTGTTTGTTCATGTTTCACAAAGAGTTTAACTTGAGCCAGACCGAAAACAAAGATAGAAATCATATCTCATCCATACAGGGATAGAAGTATACACCTGTTAAAATATAATCAAATATATATATGACACAATGGGTGCCCTGACAGCTCAGTTGGTAGAGCGGGCGCCCATATATAGAGGTTTACTCCTCAACGCAGCAGGCCCAAGTTGCATTGCATATATATATATATATATATATATATATATATATATATATACCAATATTGGATCCGTACTCGGTATCGGCCAATACGCATGTATATAACCATCAGGTATCGGACCATCAGGTCTTGCCCATTAGAAAATTAAATATCTTGTGTGCAATCCTCTGGAACTCATGACTGTGGTTAGTACATTTCATGTTTATCTCTCCATGAGATTTTGTTATTTCTTGTGCACGACAAAATATCATTAGTATTCTGGCTCATACGCCAAAGAACCGTATGAAATTTCACGACAATGTGGTCAGTAGTTGGACCAAATGTTGGACAAATAGATTGATGTTACCAGTCAAGACCATTTCACATCATGGCCAAAAATGAATATATAGTCTGTGTTCTTAATTCTTAATGTATGCAGTTTTCACACATGAACATGAATATAAACCTGTGAACTACTGACGCTTCCTTCTGTACAGTAAGTATGAGAAGAATCTCTGTAGCCATCATCTACGTCAATATTTCTTTCCCTGCTGCCTTATTGCTATAAATGCCTCAGAAACAGCATTTAGATCATCATGGGACACCAAAATCTATACCAAACAACACATCTTTTTCAATTCAATTCAATTTGAAGATGTCACATAAGATGCTAATCGTGGTCCAATATGCAATTTAGACAAGAGTGATATTGGAACTTAAGGAACATTACAGTCAAGGAAAGTATTTTAATTGGCTTACAACACTAGTGATTGGCGAAAATCAACAAACAAATCTTTTTGAACAGCTCTTTTTAAGTGTCTGTTATGTACCCGGTCAGCCTGTCGAACGTACCTAATGCTTATGAGTCACACTCATTCTGCCTACGCACTCGCTGTTATCGTAAGGTACTGCTCACGCTGCCTGCCACAGGGGTGCCACAGAGTCACCGTCTCGATGCAGTCAAATCCCATTTCTGTAACATCGTATTGATCTTACATAGCCTACCTACATTCAAATGCGATGCTGAATCAATGCATTCAAATGTTATCTTATGTAAAGTTGTACATGATGACTGGGAATGCACTGAAAAAGGTGCCACAGAGAAACTGCCATATTTAAAATTTCTAAAGGTTTGATTTACATTCAACTCAAAGGACCCGCTATTGTAAAAAGAATCTGTTTCATTTGAAAGGTTTCTGGGGGGGTTATTTTACTATTATGTTCTTGGGGTAATTCTCCAGCCTTGCCCTCTGGTTGCTATATTTAGGGTTCCTGACCCCTCACTTGCACTTAACCCTACACAAAAGGACATTATACCTTTCACATCCTGGCTAGCAAGGTGCTCCTGATTGTTACATTGGAATTCTGCTAAGTATCTTTCTATCTCCCAGTGGCTTTTTTTTAACTTAAATACACATTGAGAGGATGTACAGTCAAATTTTTCCATAAATGGCAACCCTTTATTTCCTATTTCACTAATTTAGAAGTACTACCCAATTGAATGTGTGCATGCTTTTGCATAAATAACCAGTAATATGTGTGTTGGTCGTGGTGAGTTGAGTGGGGGTGTGGGTGGGGGGTTGTTCATTGTTTGTTCCACAGTATTCTGATTTAATTAAAATATTTTCTCCAACATTCTTATCAGAGTGTTTTTGTGTGTGTCCTTGTACACATGCATACATGTTAAAAAAAAATTGTCTATTGTCTGTTTATCTGTGACTGGAAGTATTGTATTGTGTATTTCCAATAAAAATATTTTGAGAAAAAAAGAAAACAAAAAAGAAAAAGAATAGTTTCACCCATCACGGCAAAACACGTCTCAACCAAAATAATTTTTTCATTCCATTTTCATATTACAACACGGCTGGAGCAGGTTTTATTTAAAGGTGCTCTAAGCAATGTTGGGTGATGCCCCCCCCCCCAACCCAAATCCTTCTTGACGGTTATTGGCTGGAATTGGAACTGTTTGTGTATGCTTTGTGGTGCAGGTTGGCCAGTTCATTTTTGTTGTGTTTGTAGTGAGGAGATGTTTGCTGTATGTGACAAAAAATGTTGTAGCCTAAATATCGCATGACATCGCTCAGAGCACCTTCAAAGGGGATATTATAAAAATGTTTAGTCTTTACGTGCTAGCATTAAAGCCACACACAAACACAGTGCTGGCCTTCCCATTGAAACAGTAGAGCTAATTAATAATAAGAATTAATAATTATGTGAATAGCATCTTAATGTTTGGATGCATGCAGCACAATAGCACATACAGTATGAAGCAGCACACGGAGCCATACAGGAACTGGTCTCGCTGTGGTTACTATTGAGAACCCACTGGAGGGTAAGAGATGATCCAGCCAGCCGTGGCCACCGCTTGGCGCTCTCTTCCACTGCAGCTGTTGACTGCTGCCTATCAGCCTGCCTGTGGGCTAAGGGTGGCTTGCCCACCGAGCCGGGTGCAACAAAGCCTTAGGGTATTGTGGGTGGGGGTAGAGGATAAATAGAGGATAAGTGAATCCCTGTGAGAAGGGTTACTGGGGTGGGGGTGGGCAATGAATGACAGCAGGTAGGCAGGCAGATGGGCCGCCAAGAGCCTCGGCGGGTCCCTGTGGGTCCTAGCCCGGCGTCAGCAGTTTGGGGAGAAGCTGGGAAAGTGCTGAGGCGGCAGCCACGTGGGGAGATGAGATGAAGTGGTGAAAATTTAACCAGCCTGATGAAGGTTTAAGTGTGCATGTTAAACAGGAGAGAGGGGGACAAGATGGAGGGGAGGTAGTGTATGAAAGGATGGCTGGAGGTGACTGAAACAAATGGACAGGTTGGGGGAAACTTACTCATTGTTTCCCCACAACTGTCTGCTTCTTGAACTCAAATATGACTTAAATTTTACCCGACACCTGTGGGCGCAGCTCTTTTCTGACCCTGGCTTGACCTCAAAAGTAACATCATACTGTATTAATCTATGGGCTCTGGCATGTACTCATATCCAGTACATGCCAGAGCCCCGTAGCACTTCTGTTGACTGCCATTCACACAATGCTACACAAAGCAGCCTGTTAGCTCTGTGGTCTGCAGAGAAGTGTGCACAGAGAGAGAGAGAGAGGGTGGGGGGGAGTGGGGGAGAGTCAAGCGGTGTGATTACATAAGGTTGGGTAACAGGCTCACTGTGGGGATACACACTCACTAGACAGTGTTGATGGAGTCTGATGGAGTCTTTCACAGGCCTGATGGGGTGTTGATTAGGATGTGCTCACAACAAGGAGCAGATGCTGAAATGGATTCTAATGTGTGTTTCTCTCTTTGTTTCTGTACACTCACCGTTTCTTTCATCCCTGAACTCCCCCCGCTGCCATTTACCCTCTTTCGTTGTTCCCCTGTTGGCTGTTCTTCTCATCACCAAAATTACATCCCATTCTCCCGTTGCACTCCTACCACCCTTTTTCGTCTGTCCTCCGCTGATTTGCAGGTGCGGTGCGAGCCTCCAGCATCTTCCCCATCCTCAGTGTCATCCTGCTCTTCATGGGAGGCCTGTGTATAGCTGCCAGTGAGTTCTACAAGTCACGCCACAACATCATCCTCAGCGCAGGAATCTTCTTTGTGTCTGCAGGTGAGGCAAACCACCTGTTGAAAGCGCTTCTTGTGTCTTTGAATTAGACCAGTTTTATGGAACGTCTGGTCGTTAGTGCGGTCTTGTCCCTTTATCTCCCCCAGTTTCCTGTCTGCGTTAAACTATTTAATCAAGGAAAAAAATACTTTTTTCAACTTCCACGACTGCTTCCAGCAGTGGCTTCACAATAGAAGCCTTTCGTTGGTTCTAGAATAGCAACTTACAAAATGAAGACCAAAATTTATGAGCCATTTCAGATGGTGGTCTGCTGAATGTAGCTTAATATTTACCTTACAGACATACAAGTCAAATAAATCCTCCTATATTGTCAAACTCGTCCTTCATAAAGTTGTAATTACTCACTTCTTTTGTGATTAACATTATATACCAACAATAAATTAAAAAGGCCATGCACCGGTCGTCACTTGTACTGCAGTGACAAGCCACTTCTTCTATTCTTCCTTATCTTGTCCTCTTTTCTTTTCTCTTGATCTTGTTGCTGGGCTAAAGTCATCCATTGGGACTCATCTCTAAAAATACAGTGTCCCTGACACACTTTCCCCACGATCCATCTCCCTAGATCAAACATTTCTCCATGTGTGACTTAACCAACAAGTCAAAGTATATATATATATATATATATATATATATATATATATATATATATATATAGTGAGGAAAATAAGTATTTGAACACCCTGCTATTTTGCAAGTTCTCCCACTTAGAAATCCTTGAGGGGTCTGAAATTGTCATCGTAGGTGCATGTCCACTGTGAGAGACATAATCTACAAAAGAAAATACAAAAATAACAATGTATGATTTTTTAACTATTTATTTGTATGATACAGCTGCAAATAAGTATTTGAACACCTGAGAAAATCAATGTTAATATTTGGTACAGTAGCCTTTGTTTGCAATTCCAGAGGTCAAACGTTTCCTGTAGTTTTTCACCAGGTTTGACACACTGCAGAAGGGATTTTGGCCCACTCCTCCACACAGATCTTCTCTAGATCAGTCAGGTTTCTGGGCTGTCGCTGAGAAACACAGAGTTTGAGCTCCCTCCAAAGATTCTCTATTGGGTTTAGGTCTGGAGACTGGCTAGGCCACGCCAGAACCTTGATATGCTTCTTACAGAGCCACTCCTTGGTTATCCTGGCTGTGTGCTTCGGGTCATTGTCATGTTGGAAGACCCAGCCTCAACCCATCTTCAATGCTCTAACTGAGGGAAGGAGGTTGTTTCTCAAAATCTCGCAATACATGGCCCCGGTCATCCTCTCCTTAATACAGTGCAGTCGCCCTGTCCCATGTGCAGAAAAACACCCCCAAAGCATGATGCTACTACCCCCATGCTTCACAGTAGGGATGGTATTCATCATTCTTCTTCCTCCAAACACAGTTAGTGGAATTATGACCAAAAAGTTCTATTTTGGTCTCATCTGACCACATGACTTTCTCCCATGACTCCTCTGGATCATCCAAATGGTCATTGGCAAACTTAAGACGGGCCTTGACATGTGCTGGTTTAAGCAGGGGAACCTTCCGTGCCATGCATGATTTCAAACCATGACGTCTTAGAGTATTACCAACAGTAACCTTGGAAACGGTGGTCCCAGCTCTTTTCAGGTCATTGACCAGCTCCTTCCGTGTAGTTCTGGGTTGATTCCTCACCTTTCTTAGGATCATTGACACCCCACGAGGTGAGATCTTGCATGGAGCCCCAGTCCGAGGGAGATTGACAGTCATGTTTAGCTTCTTCCATTTTCTAATGATTGCTCCAACAGTGGACCTTTTTTCACCAACCTGCTTGGTAATTTTCCCGTAGCCCTTTCCAGCCTTGTGGAGGTCTCTAGAGTCTTTGGACAGCTCTTTGGTCTTAGCCATGTTAGTAATTGGATTCTTACTGATTTTATGTGGTGGGCAGGTGTCTTTATGCAGCTAACAACCTCAAACAGGTACATCTAATTTAGGATAATAAATGGAGTGGAGGTGGACATTTTGAAGGCAGACTAACAGGTCTTTGAGGGTCAGAGTTCTAGCTGATAGACAGGTGTTCAAATACTTATTTGGAGCTGTATCATACAAATAAATAGATAAAAAAATCATACATTTTTTTTAGATTATGTCTCTCACAGTGGACATGCACCTACGATGACAATTTCAGACCCCTCCATGATTTCTAAGTGAGAGAACTTGCAAAATAGCAGGTTGTTCAAGGACTTATTTTCCTCACTGTATATATATACTGTATGTGGATGTATGATAAGATGTGATGATTATGTTATATACTGTCCCAAATTATCTGCATCATGAACGGAAGCTGCCGTTTTTCTCGCTGCAAGGGCAAAGATTAGGAGTCTCACATCAGTCATGTTGGATGGAGAGTTGGCCAGGATTAGTACACTGTGTACAGTGCATGAATCAAACCACATTTGGTATGATACTGCATTGGGTTAAGCATAAACTAAGAATAACTCGGCCTATGCGCTCATCCTGACTGATACTTTGTGTCTTGTTTTTTTTGTCCTTTTCCCCACAAACCCATTACCCATAATCCATCCCCCGCCATCCTGCACATCCCAACCCTTCAGGCCTGAGCAACATCATTGGGATCATCGTGTACATATCAGCCAACGCGGGGGACCCTTCAAAAAGCGACTCAAAGAAGAACAGCTACTCTTACGGCTGGTCCTTCTACTTTGGTGCCCTCTCCTTCATCATGGCTGAGATGGTGGGCGTTTTGGCTGTGCACATGTTCATCGACCGCCATCGACAGCTCCGAATAGGGGCGCGCGCAGCCGACTACCTCCAAGGCTCGGCCATAACACGAATCCCCAGCTATCGCTATCGATACAGACGTCGCTCGCGCTCCTCCTCCCGCTCCACAGACCCGTCCCACTCCCGCGACACCTCGCCAGTGGGCCTCAAGGGCTTCAGCGCGCTGCCATCCACGGAGATCTCCATGTACACGCTGCCCAGGGACACCCTCAAGTCCTCCGGCACGCCCACCGCCACCTACAACTCTGAGAGGGACCACGGCTTCCTGCAAGTCCACAACTGCATCCAGAAGGACCTGAAAGACTCGAGCCAGACCAACACAGCCAACCGCCGCACTACGCCAGTATGAGGGATTCGACACAGGCCAGGGCAGCCCGGCGGAGACCAGGAGACACGGGAACCCCTGTGGGCACAGTACGTCCCAGGATAAGATGGATTTCCATGTTTATAGACATTTGTTCTTTTTGTTCAGCTTGCATGACTTTTCCATTACCATTGTTGAGAGCGTTGCAACAAGTCTGCTGTGTTCCTGGATTGAATAGCAGAACAGTGAGAATGGGTCAAGGGTGCTGAGTGAGGGAGATCTGTAGTTTTTTGCGCAGGGTTTGTTTGTGAGGTCTGGGGCACTGAAAGGCAGGGCGCGGGAGTCTGGGCATTTATGAGATATAGATTTCATGATTTCATAGCCCTTTGGTTTAACAGTTTTGCCCCGCAAGTTTGGTTGGAGCAACAGGTCAAGCTCCCCCTCAGCAGGCCCACCACTCAGATTCACACTCTTTTATTTATAGGCTCATTTTTTTGCATTAAAACTGTGAATTGTTACAGTTTGGGATTCAGTAAGAATTAGCCCAATCTGTAATCTCTAACAAAGGTACTATATATATATATATATATATATATATATATATATATATATTATTTATATATATATGTATGTATTACTTTTATAAATAAATTATTACGTTAATAATCAAGAGTTACAGACTTTACCGAAGCAAAAAAGAAGAAAAACCAAGTTAACTAAACCAAGTGCTGTTGGTATGAGAAAAGACTCTTTTAGTATCTGTTCGTTGAAGGTTGAGAACAAGAGAAGGTGCTTTAGGTAGCAGCAGTACGCGGCGACTGACGCCACCGAAGGCAGGTGCAGATAGTCAACAGTAGAATAATATCTATTCTTTTAAAAGAACCTTCTCGTCTTTTTCTCAGTCCCTGTTCGCTTTCTTTTTTATTTATTTATATTTTTTTTTGGGGGGGGGGGTCGTAACGGGAGAGTTGAACCCCTTTACAGAAAGAGCCAGCAGAAGGGGGTCAAAGTTCACAAAGACTCCAAACACGACTTCTACAAAATAAAAAGGAAGGAACAGAGGGGAAGGAAAAGAAGAGGACGCCAAACTCAAAAATAAAAAACCAAGTTACATAAAGAGATAGTACAAGAGAAGCTAAGTGACTCACAATTTCAGAAATTAAATGCATGCTATAAAATTACAGCAAATCTGCTCTTGAGAAACTTAAGTTTTAAAGGTGAATAATTATAAGGGGAAAAAAAGCAAAGACGCTAAAGTTTAACGTATTAATGTTTTCATGTGTATTTTTCTTATGTTTTACTTTTTTATTTATTTAGTATATTTTATCTTATTGCTTTTGTGAGACAAACCAAACAATCTACATTGAACAAAACTGCTTTTTTAAATGGTTTGGTTGATTTCTTTATAAATATATAAATATATGTATGTATGTATTTTATTTTGAAAAACTCACACAGCCTTAGTCATTTCTTTGTTTCTTTTGATTTTTAATGTGTTGTTCAAATTGAAAATGAAATCTTTAAAAAGGTGCCAAAACCGAATGATCCTATACTTGGATGCATCAAGTCCTGATGAATAAAATATGAACCCTAGGGGGAACAAATCACCACGTTTCCTGCGTGTCTCTAACACACTTTACCTTATAACACCTTCTTGTTATCAGTACTAACACTTGTCTGTCTGTCACATCATCACATCTGCAATGTTGTTTCCATTTCACAGACAGCAAAAAACAACTAAATTGGGCTTGAAAGTATACTAATTGTCTTTATGGTAAGCAGTAGAATAGAGTCCTCCTAAAATCCACTTCATCACAGGTACATACACGTTTCAGTTTCAGACGGTTTCATTTGAAGGATTTTAAGAGGCCTGAACAAGATGAGCGAACCCAGTGTCTCATCAGAAGAAATAAACTGAATTTGGACAAATTACTCTGAATTCAACGTTCACTTATTTGCTTTTTAAGAGTGTTCATCTTTTGGTTTTGTCCTTCAACTGTATTGCCTTTCAACTCTTATGTGATCAAAGTTTCACACCTAGATCAAGTGACGATAACTCCTCCACACACAACTAACTCCATTTGCTGATGAAGACCATGAGATGCGGTTGATAGCTCTGGAAAAATCAAGTAAGTTGATGTTGAGTTAAGAGTGTAATGTCTGTTCCTGAGGTCAGGCATGAACTCTGGCCCTCAAAATAGAATTGTGTGTGTGTGTGTAATAAAAATGTGTTTTTTTACTCTTATCCCTTGGGGCCATAAAAAACATTTGGGTTAGTATGTGTGTGGACTTGTATTAATCATGTCATGGGGACAAAAGTAAGTTCATATAGTCACAATGTGGGGACTTGCCTCTTTATTTAAGGTTAAGACTTTTCTGGTGTTACAGTTGAGACTTTGTCAAGGTTAAAGTAAAGGTTAGGACTAGGGATGTCAATGCTGTGTCCTCCCAAGTAAAGTCATAGTTTGTGTGTGTGGGTGTGTTCTTGCGCTTCTGTCCAAGTGAGGACCAAAGAAAGTACAAGGTCCTATCCACAACTTTCGCTAATGAAAAATGCAGTGGAAAAGTTTCAGACTTTAAGGGCAAGAACATTTTTGCACAATAAGGACATTACAAACTGGTTCTACCTTCTTTAAAGTGGCTATATGTAACTTTCAGTTTGTGTTGATTCTAGCGGCCGCTTTAGACAAAAGCGGCAGTGTTTGTATCACACCTGCTGTCGTTAAGGTCTTTGCGGTGTTTGGTGTTTTTTTTGCCCCCAACGTCTCCTTCCAGGCAGCGAGGTTTTAATTGCTTTTGGTTTAATTTCCTTCTTTTCTGTGATGGTTCTGCCCCAGCATCAGCCATAACTACAGCAGATAACTCCTAAAATAACTTTAAAATACAATTAGACCTATTTAAAGAAATCTCCTGCTTACTTTTACCTGGATGGATACAGTAACACAGGCTTTTTTGGTGTTCTGCCAAAATCTGTGACCCATCAGAATATGTTACTGTAGCGTCGTCTATCTGCCGTAAATCATTCTGTGACTACGTGGGGAAAAATCAAACCCAAGCAATGGCACTAATAAAAATTACGTAAAAATCATGTTCTTTTCACCGTTTCTCAGTCTTGTTAGCTTTACAGGTCATTTAAGATAATTTTTCATATAATGGTCTTAGAGTTCTAAGAGTTTCAGAAACAATAAAAAGTTACATATACCCACTTTAAAGGACTTAAGGACTTATTAAGCTTAGGGTTTGTGTTGGCGTTAGGTTTGTCAGACGGTAGAACATTGTCTAAAAAACCTCCCCTTTCAGAGGGCTTCCTTTCAGACATCAGAAATGTGTGAAGCTGCGTCTGATGATTTCCGTAACTGTCCACAATTAACAATTCAACATTGAGTCTCACTTCATACAGCGACTGGCCAGGTGTGCACGTGTTAAAGCAAGCAGGGGAGTAATTCTGTGTCAAATCAGATAGAGATTTTTGTTTACATTTGGGATTTCGTTCAAACTTTATATATATGCTGTATATTTGACACCAAACAAATATTTGGATGAATTTTTTGAATTGTATAGTTTTTTTTGGGCCACTGGGAATATTCAAAGTCTTCCAGACTGATCTCATGAAATGGCGTATGTTTGACATCGTAAGCCATTATTGGCGTGTTGTCAAGACACATACTCGCTTTTTAGCGTGTTTATCAACGCCGTTTGGCCTCCATTGAGTTACACGATGGCATGTGAATTTACGCCGTAGCGAGTCTTATGAAAGGGGCAAAAATTCGGACTTTCACCCAGAACACCGGGAATCGTTTCCCACATCACGGTTCCTAAACTCGCTTTCTTCTTTTACTAAAGCCAACCACGTTCTTTTCCTAAACCCAACGGTTCTTCTTTTCTTGAACTCAGCCGTGGCTTTCTTCTCGTGATAACATGGCTGAGCTGTGCTGTGCTGTGTATGTGTACAGCGTAGACAACCCTTATTGACGATGTTTACAGTAAAACATTGTGAATGACGATGATATCGTCGTCGACGGGTTGGGGAAGCACTTTTACTTACATTTTTTTTCTACTACTATGGGCTAACAGTTAACATAGAAACAATCAGACGTGCATTTTAATGCCCTCTAATGTAAATAGACAGTACTACATGGCTTTGCTGCCGCCTGCTGGTAGGAACAGTGAATTACAAGTTGACCTACTTCCTCCTACAACCTTAAAGCGTAGACTCAATCAGATGTCCGTGACTTGCGTAACGACAGTACAGAGGAACGTTTGCCTTTAAAAGATAGACAGTAATAACCTAATATACCATCATTACTGAGATTAAAATACATTCTCGGTTATATTTGCACTGATTAACGCATTCGATAAACAGAAACATTTGCAGCGCACATGAACAGATGCGCAATATTAGCTCACACATAAAATAGCACCCTCATGTATTAGCTTCCTGTTGCTAACAAAGATTCATAACTCCTACATAACATCATCATCAGACTTACTTATTGATGCAGACACACACACACACACACACACACACACACACACACACACAGTAGTGTCAACAAACTTGTGGACGGGGGAAAGGAAAGTGTGATAAGCGTTCCACGTTAACACCCTTTCTCTCTTGCTCGAGACCGCTGTGTCCAAACTGGGGGGCAGAGCTTACAGCCTGCTGATACGTTACAGTCTATGTACGTTCCTAGTCCAGGTAGAGCAATTTAATTGATGTTATACCAAATTTAAGGATTTTAACTTAAACACACTCTGAGATACTTATGGCAAGTATGACAATGTGAGATATGGCAAGTATGACAAGCCAAGGTTGCAGCTGCTCCTTTAAAGTTAGGAAAAGGGAAAGCATTATGTCAGTAAGGGTCCTCACATGAATGGCAGTACTAAACGTGTGTCTGTGTGTGTGCTCCTATACTTCTATGTTAGTGAGAACTGAGTTGGCAGAGACATGGGATGAGGAAATGCTTTTAGAAAACTGCTTGTTTTAGTCTTGAAAATGGCCATTTTTTCCAGACACTGAATATTGACACAAAATATTGGCTTTTGGCAACTTCATTCTGAAATACTGTATATTGGCATCAGCCTTCATACAGCCATAAAAAGAGCTGAGTTGTCAGACATAAAACTATGTGTGCTCTGCTAAAACCACGGCCTGTGCCTGCTGTTGTAAAATGGTGATAACACGCTGTAATCGACCACAGGGAGTCACAATCCAAAAATATCACCACTGGCCCTCAGATGCTTGCAAAAATGTCATGACATGAGTGTATTTAAAGTTGATTAATAGAACTAGAAAACATCTTTACCATAACTTTGTGTCAATTATACAATTTAAAGACAGAGTTTAATGTATGTATGAATACTTCAGCTTGTTTTTTTCAGTATAAAGCAGCTCAAACTGACAATCTATCAAGTAGAAATGTAATAGTTTTGACTCCTGCTGCACGGATACAGCTCTTTTACACACCAGCGAGCATGTATTTTCTCTCTCTTTTGACGTAAGAAGCTTCAGAAAAGACAGCATGTAAGACACAGCCAGTCATGGTATCTCTCTAGACATCCCTGAGAAAGAAACACAGGTTTGCAAAAACACCACTAAGTTTACTCTACCGGCAGTTTCCCTGTAAAGGGAACATCCAACACCTTTCTACACCGCTGCCCTAAAAGCATTGCTTTCAGGGCCTAACATACTGCTGTGAGTGTGTATACGTGTGAGGAAGGGCTCAAATATGCAAATACACAGCACATCTATTTGTGAGACAAAAGGGGTTCATTCTACAGGAATGTGGTGTGTTTTATGTTGTGTTGAGTGCAGAGAGACATCTAGAAAAAGACTAAATAAGTACATGAGTACAGTTCTGTATGATAGTATGCGCGCAGATTCATCAAATAAGAAAAAGCTTCCTTTAGAAAAAGTGCTGAGTTCCCGATTTGCCATTGTCTAAGTTCACTGACACAAGCTACTCTACATAAATTTGATGGGAAAATATGTCAACGTAGCAGTCTAAATTAATAGGTCTTTTTATGTATAGCCATTTTTATTCAGAATTCTTAAACAGAAGTCATTTTACAAGCCTGGATTACTTTAAAGGGGAAGTGTGTGCGTGCGTTTTTTAGATTGGTGCAGCCTAAAATGCACTGTATGTTTGTTGCAATGAAGTTGCAGGATAAAGAGTAAGTTGCAAAAAAGTTGCGATCATTAATAATAATTCATTGAATTAATCAAATTTGAACTATGTGTTAGTGGCTTTACATTCTTAGTTAATTTCCTGTCCTGGGCTGGGACACACATTCATACGGTTTTTCCTGCATCCACCGTGTGTGATTGTGTGTGTGTGTGTGTGTGTGTGTGTGCGAGAGTGCGTCAGTCGCGAGAGGAACTGAGCAGCCCCCCCCCCGCAGAGCTGAAAGGATTGAAACAGCAGCAGTTAAAAATTGTTACAGCGTACATTGATGTTAAAATGTATACAGGTTGGCAAGACGGAAATGAATATGGCGACGTATGTGTGACGTCAACCCGTTCTGCAAGTGACATTCATCTGTATTATGTTCCTGCAACTCCTGACAGGTTGATTCACTGTGTGGGATGAAGATACTTTTCCTTGTCCTCCTCCTCTGGCTCCTCACAAGGGAAAAGCTGGAGTCCAGAGAAAGGGAGACATGCCCTTGAAGAGTCAAAGCCTTTTTTCCTTTTTTTTTTCTTTGGCAGGCTGACAGAGTTGGACACTGCTCAGTGATGTCAGGGAGGGTCAGGGCGAGAGCTCTACTAATGACATTATAGCGCTGGAGCTCTCAAAACTAATGACAGCTCCACCCCCAGCCCTGTAATGCACAGAGGCCAGATTTCCATGCTGTGTTTGCTGGAGGGCACAAAGTGTCATTTATTGGAAATAGGACAAGAGGAAAGAGAGAGGGCAGGGGAAAAAACTCCCTTCTGGCCTTCTATTGTGTTTTTGTGTGTGGATGTTGAATTGTCCTTCCTTAACTTTTGGGCCTTAAAAGGCCTTGGTATTTGAATATATATATAAAACAGTGTTTTGGAAGGTTTTTTTTTAATGGTTAAATAGTACCTTAAAGGATAACTCGGTTTTGCTAGCATTTCTATCTTTTGTGATAATAAATGTACTCACCTGCTTACGTAATTACTGCTGACATCTGGGGACACAGATGTGATGGAACAAGAAGCACATTTTAAACCCACATAAAATTTTATTTATTTGGCCACTTGGGGCAGTAGAAACAAATCACCTTTTAGGTTGATGTGTTGAACTTGTCAGCAAACACTTGCCAATTTACCAAACCCGGAGATAAGGAGCAACATTGTTTGTGTACTACCTAGTGAATATAAGTTCTCTCTCTCTCTCTCTCTCTCTCTCTCTTTTAGCTCCATTTTTGGTCTCTACCATCTCCTGCGGGAAATATCGGCCTCTTTAGCTGCTAAATGCTTTACTCTGTTCACTAACTTGTGTCTATCTAAAATTCTATCTAAGACTGCAGTAAAGAAGAACTAGGCCTACTACTGATGTTTGGCTTGGATTTGAAATGAAGGGGTTTAGATAAGCTGACTAAACTTTCAACATTTTTTTTACAAAAGGCAGTATGCTCTTCTGACTGCTCATGTTTGATGCCAGGTCAGACTTTATAGTGGCGCTGTCACCGTTTTCCCAGATGTCAATGACTTTGGTGACCTCAAAATCATCAAAACCAATAGAAAGTAGAAGGCCCTCCGCCAAGGCCATGCTCTAGCTCGCAATGTTAACAAAAGTGAAAACTAATTTGTGTATCCTCTGTGTGATTCAGATCTGCTCCAAAATGAAATGGGATCTTCCTTGTCCCACACCCTTCCACCAAGTTATTCTTTATTCCTGCTGACAGACAAGCAAACTGAACCTCCTTGGCAAAGGTAATGATAACTAAAGTTATAAAAAAAGATTTTTTTAAATCCTTTTAATATTTTTTACTTCACAGCTGTCTGGGCCTTCTGTCCATACATGGTTCGACGCTTCAAAAATTAGGAGAATTTTGCTTTAAAACAGCAAATTAATGATTTCACCAGAATTTTTTTTCCTACTTTTCAAGATCATAAAAAGAGGCCCCCCTGACTTGACTCTTGATTTAGTCCAAAACATCCCCTTTTTAAGTCCTTAAATCTTTGCAAACAATTGAGAAGTTCTTAACTCTTCAAGTGAGTGGGGGAGTTCTGAGATCTGCAGTTTGGTGTGCAATGAGATGGGAGGAATTAGCCTTCATCAACAGGACCACTGATCTACCCCCGCCCCCACCTTTATTCTCTCTTCCTATCATTCCTGCGGTGGTGATCAAAGTGTCTCTGCAGTGCCGTACGATCAGAGAAGTGAGGGGAACAGCCTGGTGCTGGGTGTTGGGGTGGGGGTCACTAGATTAGATTAGATTAGATTAGATTAGATTAGATTAGATTAGATTCAACTTTATTGTCATTACACAGGTACAAGTACAAGGCAACGAAATGCAGTTTTAGTCTAACCAGAAGTGCAATAGCAGTAAGTGCAGGATATACAATGGTTCCATGAGTGCAGGACATGGATATGTACTGAATAAGTATAGAAATGAATAATATTATAAACAGAATTTTACAGATGGGTTTGTCCTATGAATATAAAATATAGATAACAAGTATTGTGAGCAAGATTTACAGCTGGATATGTACTGAATATAATATACAGGTGGATATTACTATAAGTAGAAATTTTACAGATATGTACAATGAACATAATATGAGCAAGATTTACAAGTGAATATGTACTATGAATATATATACAGGCGGCTATTATAGACAGAATTTTTACAGATACATATAATAAGTTAGGCTAAAATGAGCAGTATAACAATGATTTAAGGTAGTACAAATAAAGTTTGGACAGAAGCTATCCGAATTAAAGTGCAGTGGAAAGTAATTGCATATTACAGTTAAAGTACGGTATTGCAGATGTATATGTAAACAATTGGTACTGTAAATAAACAGTCAGCAGTGCAAATTGAAATGTAAGTAGTGCAAAAAGGTAAGTAGTGCAAAAAAGATGCAGATATAAACAGTTGTTACTGTAGTAACAGTCAGCAGTGCAGGTGAACATTATAGTATTGCAGATAACAAAGATCACTAGAGGGGAGGTATCGGGTTGAGGAGGGGAGGCCTGAGAAACACTGGCTGCGGTCGAATAGTCAAATTTGCTTAGGTAGGTTCCTAACGGAGTGAAATGGCCCGGACGTAGTTAAGTGGCTCCCATCACAAGTGCTGTTTGAATTCTCCAAGTGATAAGGAAAGCTTCATTGCTTCCTTTGTTACCTTCTTTAGTATAGGATACACTGGACCATCCTTTACCAAAGGACAGAAGATAATGCCTTCCCACAAGTTTAAAGCGAAGCATCACCATTTCGCCGTTCGTAATCAGCATAAGGTGAGCAGAAGCGCTGTAATCCTGTGAGACATAACACATCTAACAGGCCTAATAATGACAATGTACTTTATGGCACTGTTTGAGTTGTTTAATAAACCGGTTAATGCGAGAATTTGTCTCTCCTTTCCAATGCGTAACATGAACGTGAACAAATGGATCGCTGATAGAGGAGAGCTCCATCTATCTATCTTTCTATCTTTCCATTTTGTGTGCATCCATGTCCCAGAAATGCTTGTTACTAACCTAGCTCTGGGGAGTCATTCCCCGGAGTCCTTTTGTTCTTTTTCGCCCAGCATGTTTCCTCGGATCAGGGGAGGCTCCAAAATCATGTTTGCAGCTGTTGCCATGGTCCTGCTACATGTTCTGCCATGCCTTGCTACGTCCTGCTACGCTCTGCTGTGCCCTGCTACGTCCTGCTGTGCCTTGTAATGCCGCACAGTGCCCTGCTATGCCATGAACTACTACAAAGAACTACTACAAACTACTATTTTTTGTGACTGTTATTGCCACTTTTCATTCTAACCCCAACCGGTCGTCAGACACGGCCTACCAAGAGCCTGGGTCTGTCCCAGGTTTCTGCCTAAAAGGAAGTTTTTCCTCGCCACTGTCGCACTGTTGCTTGCTCTGGAGGAAACTACTAGAACTGTTGGGTCCTTGTAAATTCTGGTGAATGGTCTAGACCTACTCTATCTGTAAAGTGTCTCGAGATAACTCTTGTTATGAATTGATACTATAAATAAAATTGAATTGAATCCAAAGTTATACAAGGCCAGAGCAGTGTCTGAAACAAGTTACCTGCTTATTTCAATATATATGTTTTGTTAAAAACTCACTACAGATATAAGCTATGACTACATGATTATGACCATGTGTAAAAGTAGGAATATTATGTGAGAATGCGCAGATCGGCTCTGATGGCATTCAAATCAATTACATGATATACCCCACCCACACCAACACAAATACGTTATTTGCACCCTTTCTACAGTCTCTGTAGGATATTGCTTTTACATGATGCATTGTTGTCATGTATCAGTGTTTTCTTCAAAGATTTACTGTAATGAGTGAGGCTGTTTTAAGTATCTGTAAATGTTTCCATGCACACAGTAATCCACTGCAGTGGATATCGTGGGACATTTAAACAGCAAAACTAAAAACTGTAGTTTTTAAGTTGACAGAGAAACCATTACTCAACTTTTAGCACACGTAACAAATATTGTCATACATTAATCCTTATTGGGATTCATGAGTGGACTCATGAATCCCAATAAGGGATCTATCTCTCTCTCTCTCTCTCTCTCTCTCTCTCGCGTTGAGTTTCTGGCAGACTGTGAAGTTACATAACCTCAAACCGACAAATGACCCTTCTCTGACTTTACTGGACAACGTTCTGGGACAAAGGGAGCAGGCACCCATGGGAGCTGTGTGGGCGCGTCACCTGAAGCCCCCGAAGCCACCGCCAACTTTAAGTCACTGAGGAGGAGGCTGCAGCGTTCGACATTCACTCTTTGAATTACAACTCTGGCAACAAAATGCTAAAGTGGATTTTTATCAGTGGAATGTTTCTTTTTCCTGTGCGTGCAAACTGTACATCTGCATGTGCAAAATGTGTGTATGTGCCGCCTGTTTGTGCTGACCAGAAAACAGTTGCTGACTGCGCTCACCCCGGGTTATTTTTGGGTCATGCAGAGTTGAATGGCAACAGAGAGCTATAAGCACAGTCAACAAACTGAGAAAGAAAAGAAGAAAAAAAAAATCATTGGAGCAAACATAGTCTGACATGACACATTCACATCACCCCTCTGCTGATACAAGCAGTATGAAGCTTCACCATTTCCTGAATAAAAAATATATGCACTAAAGAGTCTGAGCTATGTCACTGCTATTTTACAAATTATCTGAAGCTTTTAGATGCAGCTCTGAATAGAGGGCAGTTTCCAAAAAAAAAAAGAGAGATAAAGAGGAGGAACCAAAGTAGGCTGCAGCACACAAAGTGCTCTGGGATGCGTGATGCGAATGGAGCGCCGTGCTCTGCCCTCTGGTGGTGTGATGGGAGACGGAGTGCAGGGCTGCCTCCGTCAGCTCAGGGAACGCTGTGTCCAGGAACGGGCCTGGAATACTGATGCCACAGTGCAGGGGTGCAGGAGCTGCAGTCTGGCAGGCCCAGGAGGAACGCTCAGATTCACTGTCCTTTACATAGACACACAGGGCTACTGCCTCCTTTGTGATCAAATAAAGCCCACGATATGGATGGGGCTCTTATGATGCGTATTAATAATTTCCACCGGTTTACATCTGGATTTGTGACTTGGCTGTGACAAATGCTCAGTTCTGGTATAAAAAGCGTGAAAATGTAAAAATATCTTCTTGTTTGGAGTGTAGCCCAAAAGACTTGTGTTCAACAATACAAGCCGTAAAACATGTTCTAGTGTTGAAGCCATTCATCTCTGTAACAGATAAATATATAAACGGAGCATCATCTCCAGCTCCTCCACCCTGCAGCAACCTGTGGTGCATTCAATTCCCCTTAGCAGAAATAAAAGACTTCCACTGGGGCTACAAATATAGATTATTTGTAGTTAGTGATTAATAACCAGTTCTGCAGATAATGATTGATTTGGTTAACTGATTCATTATTTAGTCTGGAAATGTTCTGAAAACATTGACAAAAGCCAATCCCAACTTCCCAAAGCCTGCAAAAATAACAATAGCTTGTTTTGTCCGACCAAAATGATATTCAATTTACACTGGTACAAAACACATAAAAGCAGCACATCCTCATATTTTAGGAGTTGGAACAAGCAAATGTTTAGTAATATTGCTTGATAATGTTAAGTATTTCTCTATAACCTTGATTATGAATGACTCAAATTGCAATAATCAAAACTTAAGTCTTATTTATTAAGAGCACAACTCAGCTAATCTGCTTCAAACAACTGTTATCAGATTGACGTTTGAACGTTGCTAAACCCTGATTGGTGCATGGAAGTGCACGACATCCCCTTTGTCTCACTGACTTTAGTCAGGCATTCCTAGACCTTCCTCCACAGCGCTGCGAAGGAGGGTATGTCTAGTCCACACAGCATTGCGAAATGAGAGAAAAATGTGCTGTGGTTAATTGGCATTTCATTTACCAATCACAACCGTCTTGGGCGGCACTAAGCGCCCAACAGAGCCACGGTGCCGCTGCAAAATAGCTTCGGCAAGTTCCTAGCTAAGGAACTTGTTTTGGTGGGGACGGTAGGGGTACGCACCTATCACATTTTGTCATGAGTAATTTTGTACCCACCACTTTTTTTTGAATAACCTCGAGCTTAGTTTAGTTAAAACAAATAAAAATAAAGTTCATAGCATATATAATTCTTGAGCAACAGATCCCAACAAATCTCTTATGCTCTCTTATGCCATCATTCTCCAGTCAGAACGCTGAGGTCAACAAATCAGCTGCTCTTGGATGTCCCTAGATCAAAGCTAAATGGAACCTATGGAACAACCTCCCCATGCATATTAAAGCTGCACAGACCTTCCAAACGTTTAAATCACTGCTTAAGACGCACCTGTTTGCTGTAGCTTTTAACCCTCGTTAACCTGGATTCTGATGTTTTAAAGTGTTGTTGTTTGTCTCCCTGTGATTCACTTTGGTTGTAGTCATTTTTACACTTGTTATTTATGTATTTGACATCGACCCTGTTCAGAACTTCGGACAACAGTTGTTGTTTTTAAAAGTGCTATAGAAATAAAATTGACATTGACATTAACAAATCCACTAAAATATCTTTATCCCCACAGGAAGGGACAGACACAGGCGTTCTTTCCTTTCGGAGCTCCTCTCTCCGAGTCTGATGTCACGTCATGTCACACTGTCAACATGGCACATGGATACATAAAGCAGAACATAGTGGCTAATGCTTATGTCTAATGCTTTTTGAAAAAGTAAGGCTTTCTTCTTCATAAAACGTGTCGGACATCATCACATTTTTGTAGACATTTTTAAAGACAGCGTCTTTCAAAATATGCGAAAGAGAAAAAAAAAAAGGGAATGCGTTATTGTACGCAGCACTTCTAAAAATGCCCTTCTGAATGCTTCTCTGTCTGGATTTACCCTGCAGAGATCTGAGGAGCAGTTAACCATAGTCCTCATGAATCCACCAGAGTTTGAAATTCCGACACAAAGAAAGTAAAAGGTAACAGACATCCGGGTGAAAGGAGCTTGATCCGGCGGCATTTCCGGCACCATCGGAGCAATCCCGGGAATGGAACGTCGTGGATATGGACTACACTGACTTTAAATCAGTGAGAAAAGCACAGACATGAATACAAATACACAATAACTTTTTTTTATTTTTTATTGTGTGTTCATGCAGGAGCCCCCATCTTAGTAAGATGGCCATTGAGACAAGCAGTCAGATAGTCCCCATTGGACCGGTAGTGGCCGGGCCCGTAGCCTCCATCGTGTGTAATAATGGTGCTAAGTTTGTGGTCGTCCCCTCCCACAGTCTGTCCTCCTGTCAGACACCGCGCTGCAGCCCCACCCAGGCACTTCCCTCACTCTGCAGGACGGCCTGCCTCTGACTCTGTGCCAGCCGGCGGACCACGATGCCAGGACACACACCAACACACAGATGCACACACCTACTTACACGTACAAGCAACTGCACACACTCACATAAATCAAATAATTGGCCCTTCTCTTTGCTGTCCCAGCATGCATCCTGGTAACCTGGCTGCTGTCCCACTAGCAACAGCTGCTACCTCAGGACTGGACCGGTGTATCCACTGCAGGATCTCACACACGCTGCACCATACAGTTTTTTTTATGGGCAGTGCAATATTAACTGGCACAACATACATATCACGAAAGGCTGCAACGTATCGCGATAGACACACAGTTAGTTGAAAGAAAATAACAGCAGGAAATAACACGTTTTAGTAGTGCCTTATATATTAAATTAATTACCACACACAAGATAAGGTTCAACCCAGGTTGGATCACTTGTTACCGGGTTAATCGCCATGATAACTTATGCTGAACACCTAACCTGGTCAGGAGCAGGTTATGTTGGAGATTAGAGATCAACCGGTGTAAAAGCACCTCCTACTGAGCAATCAATACTCGACTGATAGAAGAGCCGGTGGAGCGCGGTGCGGGGAGAGAGAGAGAGGTGTGCTCAGAGACCAAAAGCCTCGTTGAGATTCCCTGATGTTTTTTTTTTAATGAAAGATATAGATTTAAAGCGGAGGAAATTTCGTTTTGGCTATTTGTCGGCTTCTTGATCCGTGTGTTGCCAATGCACGCATCGGTTTGAATTAAGTTTTTATATTTTTTTGTTTGCTCTCAGATTGCTTATCACTGCCAGGGTTGCAACTGAAATAATAGGCTGAAGCAACGACATTTTATGGAAAGCACCAAAGTGTAATCACGATCAGATCTTGTGCCTGACTGGGGGGTTGACTGTATTGTTGTTATGAAGCATTGACTGTATTGTTTGGCCTTTAAAACCGTGTCTGTGTTCTTCATATTTATGCAGATTTATAGTTTGCTCTTCTTATGTAAAACATGCGTCTCTGGTAGATGTTGGTGATTGGTCATGCTGTACAAACACCGCCTCTTTTATGTGAACGCTCGCGCCGCTGGATTGGGGAACTCTGGGTTGATTGAACTAGTAGTTAACCACCTTCGTGCCACTGCTTATGTGGGACCGGGGTTGTTAGATTAGGTGAAGCCGGGTAACTGAAATAAATCGTTAAAGATTAGCCTAACCAATAAAGTAACTTGTTCAAACGGCACAACAACAAAGGTTAGCTAGCAGACTAAGCTGCTATAGGCTAACATATAGCAATAAGCACCCCACACCAAACTAATACATGTGCAAGTTAAGTAACTCCGGGATGCACGCACAGCTGTCTTGATATATCTAGTTAATTACTTTTTTTTAACTTTACTGGTATTTCCGTGCTAATTAACTCACTTACTAATTAACTCACCTGTGCCCCAGAAGAGTCAGCTCGCTCCCTTGTTGATTCCAGCATGTTCCATACGGGTGAATCGTTTGACCCCCTGATTGGATGCTCAGTGGGCAGCGTGCTGATTGGCTAGTCAGCTCAAAATTCGTTCTCGTAATGCTTGTAACTTCAGTGTCGCACACGAACATAGGACATTTGTGTTTCCATCGCTCAGACTTTGTGAAACATTGTTGAAAATATTCCTCCACACATTTGAATTACACATGCATGAGTGATTTAATCCAATGCACGCATACAGCTGTCCATATTTACAACAAAAAAATAGCAATGTTAAACAATGTTGCTTATGAGTTGTTCATTAGTCTCTGGCTCTGAGGAAAGCTCATTTGAGATGATGGAGGACTGAACTAATAGGGGGAAATGGTAGGGACAGGCCTTTATGAAAAGTGCACAGAGATGCTGTTTGGGCAGATCTACGGGGTCATAAAGAGAGCGTGCTGAGACACCCAACCTCACCTGAATGGGACAGAGGGAGCGATTAATGGCATCCTTCTGCATTGTTAACAGTCCCATTAAGCAGAGGGGGCATTATGTAAAGCAGGGCTGTGTGAGAGCTTTGAACTGCAGCTCTGCTGCAGGGCAGAGGCCAGCCCCAGCGCCTCTGGAGGTTCTTATGTAACAGCAAAGCCATCTCCATGACTGTCCTCTGGCCACAGTGACACAGGCCTTCATCCTGCTTCTTTCCTCCCGCTGCTCTACATGTACAACTTCTTTTCAGGGGCTCGGTTTATCACAACATCCATTAGAGGATATGTTCTGCTTTGGTAGAGAAAATCTCAAACTCTTGAAATGTTGCTCCACGGAGAACAATTGTCCTTCAACTCCCTCGACTGTTTGTTAATGGAAAGAAGGTGGGACCTTGAAAATCCTTATAGGAAATCCACATTTCTGCTAAGAGTGCTGAATATTATGCAGATATGTCTCAGAGGCGTTTTGTAGGACATCAAAATGGCCTGTGGAGCCCTCTCAGGGTCCTTCTCATTACCTGCTGAAGTGGAGGTTTTAGTTTTGGCAGTGATGAGTCAGAATGGATGATGTTGGGCCTTAATTACTGTCCTGTGACTGCTAGAGTTCTCATGTCAGCCGAATACAAGCCTTACAGCTCAAGGACACATGTAGCCAGTTAAAACATGCAATGTTAGCTAAACTACAGTACGTGTCTTGCTGCCCATCAGTTCTGCATAGGTAGCTGCTCTCATCCCAGCTGACGTCGAGCTTTTAAACCGCCAGACAGGAGGCTGGGCTTGAGTCAGAACACGTGTTACAAGCTCGGAGTAGTAACTATGCTCAAGTACTGTGTATCAGTACACATTTGAAGTACTTGTTCTGTTGATTTTCATTTCATGCTACAATATACCTCTGAGGGAAATATTGTACTTTATCTACATTTGCCAAATGTAGTTACTTTACAAACTAAGATTTTAGATCTAAAAGTAGTAGTGTAATAGTCAGTTAAAGGCACCATTTTGGCTCTGGTGAGTAGTTGGGATTTATCCCAGAGCTACAATGGTTACCTCTGCATTAATGTGCGTACACAATAATGCTTTCAAAAAAATCTCGTTGCCACAGGAGACAATTTATCTGCAATCCAGTCCCATTACTTCTTAGAATGGAGTTTCTCTTTGTGCTCTATATACACACACACACACCTACCACTTATGTTCACTTGTGCTGCGGCTTTTTGTTTTAAGACAACTGCGTTATCACAATAGTTACACATTCCACATTCAGTGTGCAACTTTCATGAGCCAGCTTGACTGAAGTTAATCAGATGCCTTGCAGTTTGTAACCCATCAGTTAATAGTCCAGGCAAAGTAGCTCATTTTGAGCTAAAAAAATAGAACTAATTGTAAAATATATATTTTTCAGCTTAGATCATTTCTATAAGATGTCCAGAACAACATGCTAAAAGTCCTGAAAAATCTTAGTTGAGGAAATATGTTAAGTTCTCATCAATCCAAAATGTGTGCCAGTAAGGCACAATACACCCCAATGGGGCTGTTTTCCCCTTTACTCCTATCAAAATAAAACTTTATACAATGAAAGTCTGAATGAAATTTAAATATGCAAATGAGCACTATACTAATCAAATAGGCCCATAATACACCCTAATGGGTGTTCTCCTTTTACTCTTATCACAATCCAACTTCACAGTGAAACAAGTAAAATGTTTTCTTAGCATCTTGTGAAACAAAAATGTAGTTTCCATTTTGAAAATGAAAATGAGCTCAACACCAGGCCTACTTGACCTATGGCCAACAAGCCATAAAGGCACAAGCAGAAAAAAAACCTATGCATAAACACGATTTTAAGTCTTAGGAATAGGGAATGACAGTTCTCAAACAAGCTAAAGGTGTTCAGCAAGTCACAGGAAAACTGGCATCATTGCATTAGGTGAAAACGCTCTAGGATTACTGTATTAAAACAGATATGCTGAGATACAGGTGATTCTGTGATAAGGGACTCAAAAGTCCATTCATCTCCAGTCAAATCTCAAACTCAACAGCTGCATAAGTCCAGTCTTTGGGTCTTTTACCAGATGGAAACTTAGGCAACTTTTACTTGTCATGGGTACTTAAGTTTGATTTTTATGCAAGTAAAAGAAGTTAAGTTTTCCTCAACTAGGATTTCTCAGGACTTTGACTCTTGTTCCGGGCACAAGAGAAATGATCTAAAGCTGCAAAAATAAATAAAAGTGTCATTAAACACTACCTTGCCTGGACTAGGTGCCAAATAAATAGAAGTATAAACCTGCAACTTCCAACATGCTGACTCAAGTGTACATCAACCAGCTGACCACATTTCATTCCAATGTCCTACACATTTTGTATAATATGCTTTAAAAAAAAAAAAAAAAAACCCAAGACACATCCTCAGTTTTGTTTTTTTATTAAACAGTAATGAAGATCAATGCAGCAGAGACATTGGTTGTGGACTTCAAGCCGTTTCTTCCTTGGTGATGCGGTCCTTCTTGAGTGGTCCCTGTGAGAGAGAAACAGGACAGCTCAGTTGTATGCACTCATCAGTCTGCTGCACATGTAGTCCATGTGTTGGCTCACAGCAGCCAAATGTTCCCAGAGAGTGAACAGGGAGCGAGCACAAACAGGCACTGCTCCCCTGCCTCACTGGAATTCACTATGGCACTGGAATGGAACCCAGAGTTCATACTGAGACTGAACCAGGTTACGAACAGTGCGGGAAAACTAAACATCAAGGCTGTATGAAATTAATGTCTAAAGATTTTTAGATTCATCATTAGCTCAATTTGTGGCAATGCTACATTCATCTGAGGATTAAGACTAAGTGTTAAGAGTGATAGAAATGTGCATTTCTCCTTGATCCTAAAAGACAAGTCTCCTCAGTAAGTCACTTAAGAAAAATTGGCTCTCAGTACAAAGTCTTACCATGAACGCCTTCTTTTCCTCCACGGTCTGGAAGCGGCCGTGACCAAACTTGGAGGTTGTGTCGATAAACTTGAGGTCGATCTTCTCCAAGGCACGACGGCTGGTCTGCACCAGAAGAGACTGTTGGGAAAGGAAACAACTTTTAGTACAACACTTAAAATTCATGTTAGTTCTAAATGGTAGAATAAAGAATTTAAGTCCTAATTTTTGTCAGTTAACCAGGAAACTAACAGGTCAGATGTAAAACTAACCTTGCGCAGAGTCAGCACCCTCTTTTTGGTCCCCACAACACAGCCCTTCACCATGATAAAATCATTGGTCACATCTCCATAGTGGACAAATCCACCCTTTAAAGAAAAAAAGAGTAAGTCAACTGTTCCACTTCAAGACAAGATTTTATCAACAAGAGTACAGGTTTAACGACTCACCAGGGGTTGATGCTCTTGTTGGACAGATCATATTCAGTGGAGGCATTGTTCTTCACCAGCTTTCCATCCTTTGTGTGGTAACCCTGGCCAATCTTGTAGATCTTCTTGTTGATCTCTGTACGGTGGTGGTAGCCCTTCTGACCAGCACGGGCCACAGAGAAGGCCACACGGGCAGGATGCCAGGCTCCGATACAGGCCACCTTACGCAGACCACGATGGGTTTTGCGGGGAAGCTTCTTTGTGTGCCATCGGCTGGTGACACCTGGGAGAATAAGGTTTGTTAGAGTCCAGACTGAACCAATTTAACCAAAAGTGCATGTGGCAACCTAAAGTAAAGCAGCTTTTACCTTTGTATCCGTGACCCTTTGTGATACCAATCACATCGATCATCTCATCCTGAGTAAAGACAGTGTTGATAGCGACAGCCTGCTCCAGCTTCTCACGGGCCCAGTCTACCTTGTCAGAGATATTGCCACCATTCAGCTGCACCTCCATCAGATGAGACTTCTTCTGCCTCAGGGGCAGCAGACGCATCTGCACAGATAATGCAATGAGAACACAGAAAATACACACACCCCCATAATTAACATGTACAGTGAATAGTTAAGCTGTGTAGTCTCAGAAGGAAGGCAGCATGGAAGGTATCCTCATAAAAATCAGGCGCCATGCCTGACGCAAGATCCGTGGTCTCATCACAGACAGAAGCAGTAAACCTCTCATTGGTAATCTAATAAACATGCTTACCTGTGTGTGGGCAATGATACGGATGACCTGGCAGTACTTCTTCATGCTGCTGAAGTCCTTCTCCAGCTGCTTCTTGCCGTCATCATCCTGCCATTTCTTGCAGTACTTGGTGAAAGCCTTCTTCTTGGACTTGTACCTGAGAGCACGCAGTGCACAGAGAACATAGGTTGGCACAGGTCCTTCATAACCCCAAAGGGCCAGCGGAAGAACACTGTGCATAGCTGCTCGCCCTCCCCTCCATGCGGACGGGGATGCTGCATCAGCTAATGATTTCGGCTCATGGCACAGTTTCTAAGAAGCTCTTTCCACTGGCCAGAGGAGCCCGGAGCTCATCAGGGCACATGGCACCTGAGCGGAGCTGCCACAGGGGCCACCGTAGTGTTAGACTCACTCAGTGAAAATGCAAATCTTTCAAGTTTCCACTGTGCAACTAACACCTGCTTCAAACACTAGTATATTGGTTGTACAGTGTCTCACCAGTTCTTGTAGAACCGACGCTTGCACTCATCACTGACATGCTCAGCGAAGATGGTCTTGAAGGAACGCAGGCCTCTGGGTGTTTCGACGTAACCCACAACACCAACAACAATCATGGGTGGTGTCTCCACAATGGTCACAGCCTCAACCACTTCTTTCTTGTTGACCTCTGCAGAAAAATTACAACCATTAAACTCTGAAAATTCAAAAGCTGAATTTTTCCAAACTGCATTTTGAGAACCATTTCATGTATAGACTGCGCTCAGTGCTCGACATTCAGCAAGGAGTTTAACCCCATTATGTCCGCCCGTCGAGAGACTCATCATAGGCATAACACCATACATTATACACTACCCCATTCATATCCCCAACCTCCTCAGTCAAGTAGTTAATGTCATTCCACTCACTTGAGCCAGGTCTGTCAACCTCGCGGACGATGTGTGTCATGCCGGCCTTGTAGCCCAGGAAGGCAGTCAGGTGCACGGGCTTGCTGGCGTCATCCTTGGGGAAGCTCTTGGCCTTACCACGGTGACGACGACTCCTCTTGCGGGGCAAGAAGCCCAGAGATCCGTGGCGGGGAGCCGAAAATTTACGGTGAGACTGTGGAGGGAAGAAACTGTTAGCTTGACAGATTTTATAACCAAGATGTTCAAATGCTAGCTAGGTAGCTAGCGACAACATTAAAGTAAATATAGCAGCTAGGTATCGAATATAGCATGGACATAAAGTTACGTTGTTAGCTGCACTCAGTTTAAAAGCTGAGGCAAGTTAATTTATAAAGTTAATGAAAAGGGAACAGGAGTTGGCCACGTTGTTAGCATGACTAGCTAACGTTAGTCTATGCACGGCTGTAAAAATGGACTAAAAAAATAAAGACGATAAATATTTAAGTTTTCTCAGAAGCCAGCAAATGCATAAGACCAGATTATATGCAATCAATGTTTAACTTATAAACGTTACTTAGAAATTAACAGCGGCCTATGTCAAGTAGACATTTTGGATCCTGAGTTGCAAGTATGGTCATGTTTGAATCAACAAAAAGCGCAATAAAGGAACTAAAATGTCACAGAATCTATTTAAGATATTACTAAAACATTCCATCAAAGTAATCTGAGAGTCTGACATAAGTCAAATGTAAAGGATGCCTCCGATGTGAGCCCGATTCCTGTGGGTCGAACTCGCTTACCATTCTGTCTCCAATCCGATTCAAAGAGGCCTTTGGAAAGGAAGCACACGTTATATATACAAAAGCAAATATCGCGGGACTCAACGAGACTATTCTCAAAGATGACCTGCCCCTGGTATTTCACCCTGAAGATGTTATTAAACTCAGCAGCCACTAGATGTCGCTGTTTGGCGCTACAAATTATCTGCACAACAATTGACAAAATATTTAAATATTTATTTTTTACTTACAGTACAAAAGGAGATTTGTATTTTAATTGAATATTTCTGATTTGCATCTTATCTATTCCTTTATACTGTATTTAACATAATTTAGTTAGGAAACAATATGAGACAGACATGGACAACTGTCTTTGAACTTTTGTGAATTTGAGAAAATGTTCTAGTTGGCGTTTGTTTTGTGAATTTTATGTTTGTTATCTTTGTTCATATATGAAATACCCTTTCTCTATCATAACTAATGTAAAATTTTTTAAATGATGGTCATTTACAAACTTCTAAGGAATGAATCACACAGTATAAAAATCAAGCTGTCTTAACATTTATTTCCATTTCATTTATATAAAACAATTTAAAAAAGAAAAGAAAAAGCAAGACATTTACACCTTTCAGTTTAAGGCAGCAATGTTTTTTTTTCTATGATCCAGTGTTGTAACATTTTTGGATGTTATGTATATAATAGGTAAAATACTCAAAGCATTTCATCACCAGCATATCAACAAGGGGAAGTTTAGGAAGTTTTCTTTATTACATAAAAAGTCTTAAAAATGTTTAAACTAAATCTGTGTGCTCTTGGGAAGCTGGCTACAGCAACTTTCACAAAATGTTGACTTATTTGTTGTTAAAAGATTAAATTAACATACCAATGAAAAAAAATCTTCCAAGACTTGTTTTAATTTCTCCATCAGGCCTCGTGTTTCATATACTGTGTTTTAGCGTCCAGTTATGAGACGAGAGGAGACATACATTCAACAAACATAAAAACATGTACTTATCTTTATGATTTCATTTCACAGCGCTTGTCACAAGTGATCAAATCTATCCAGAACACAAAACAGATGTGTCAGTAATGTTGTCAGATGTCAAAATTGCCATGCTTTACCGCTACAGGAATGCAGGAGAATGCAGTAAGGGGAAACCAGCGCACCTGGATTCTGTACTGAAGAGGGTTGTACTCACCATGCAGTTGGTCTCAGGCAATGCAAAATAAATGCCCGAGTGAGGACATTGTGTCCATGCTTCAGTTCTGATGCAGTTTAGCCCTTAAGAGGGTTTACATTTTCCCATCAAGCATTAAACCACACACCACTGTCCTGAGCAGGGTTATCATTTAAAATGTTCCCACAGGTGTGATCCATATAATTTGTCCCTTTGCTTAAGCACTGGAAAATTCTTTTATTTTTCAAGATACAGGTTTAAAATTTACTAATCAACACACATTAAGTCCGTGGCTCGAGCTCCAAGCTTGTTATTCAGTTCATGGATGTAAGGTGTGTCGAGTCTGATCAGTCTTTGTTTATTTCCAGAGAGCAGATTTGAAAGAAGAAACATCCCTGATTTGTGTGTGAATCTTCATATTTTATGTTCACACAAAATCAAATGCAGGCCAGCCTGTTCCTCAAGCTTCTGTCTGAGAAGACTTTGTCCTGATAGCAGTCTGAATGTGCCGCTGTGAACAGTCACCCAGCACCGTACAGACAGCCTTCAGGATCCCAGTCCCTCGCGATCAAGGTTCATCTTTTGGAAGAAGGTCTTTCCAAACTCATAGGTGCTTATCATGACAGCGCAGGCTGGGGCCACTTTGATCACCCTGGGCATGAAACCTGGAGAAAATACAATTGTTTCCACTTCTGAGCAAAGCAAACATATTCTCACTTGCCATAAAACAGCATAGAGTGTGTTTACCTGCAAAGAGACCCCTGTAGCCCATCTCAGCCCATATCCCCTTCATCATGTGCCAAGTGGATGTGGGTTTTTTTAAGGATGCTAGGGGAATCAGAATAAGTTACGGTTTAGAACATTCTGCATACATAAGTTAATACATTTCACAAAACATAAATATAGATATAAGTACAGACCTCCCAGAGTGTCCATTTCTCCTAGCTGGATCTGTCTCCGTGTCTTCACCACGTCAAAAGGCAGCGTCAAGATCGCAGCAATCTGACAGACAAAATGTACAATACACAGGTGCCGCCAATCATTACACTTCAAACTGTTAAATATTATGTGTGCATTTAGAATAATCATTCATTTCAGAAATAAGTATAACTGGTGGCCTAAACATGAACCTGTAGGGCTGTTACTTTATCCGGGAGAATCCTGTGTTTCTACGTTGAGTAACATCAACAGGGACATTATTACAAGAAAACAACAGAGGACAGGTGAGTCTTTGGAGTAAAGCGGAGTACTCACAGCTCCAGAGATGGCTCCCGCAGTAAAGCTGATGGAGAAGTTGGCCTGAGTCATTCGGGACCGTTGACACAGCCGGGCCTTCACCAGTTCATAGTTGAACCAGTACAAAGCTGCAAATACACACAAACAGGGACAGCTACGTCACCTCAGGCTCCACGCAGAGCTTTCACTGTAGCCTACGCAAGCGGCCTGAAGTTTATGCTTGTGCGTTGGTGTGTGCGTCGATCTCTTTAAGAGAAAAGCAGAGCTGGTGTGTATGTGCGAGTGTGTGTGTGTGGGGAGAGCGAGTGAGAGCGTGACGGCGATTAGCTCTGCAGCGAGTGCCGACTCGAGAGGCATAGTAAGAGAAACAAAGTGTCTCCCCTCTGCTTTCTGACCGCGGTGGGAAATGTAGTAGCGGGAAAGGTTAACCCTCTCCATGAGTTCATGTTGTTTATGGAGAAGGAGAACCAGGAAATGAGCAACACTACCAAGCCACAGCTGTGCAATGTGTGTCACCTCGACGTGTAGGTACATTTTCGGGAGGTGCACGCCAGGCTAAGGCATAGAGTTTGGCGAAGCCAGGGCATAGATTTTACAATACAATACAATATAATGCGGTTGATACAATACAACATGGTTTAAAGGTTTGTTAAAGTTTGTCTTTATCAGAATCGAGAATCAGGACAGAGGGTGTCGTATGCTGTGCAGATTGTAAAGTCCCTTAAGGCAAATGTGTGTTGCATGATATTGGGCTGTATGTATAAAATGGACTTAGCTAAGACGTTTTTAAATATTTGCATAAACTTCAGGGATGCAGACAGTAAAACACAGTAACCGTGTATTCAGCTATGATATGAAAGAACATATTAACAGGTTTGACCTTAAACCCTCATGACCTTTGTCTTTACCCTCAACCAAGAATCGGGAGATCAGGACCAGGCTCCTCTCTTTAGGGTTATGCTGTAATGTTTTTAGACAGATTGGACTTCCTGTGACACACCTAGTTCCCTTATCTTTCTAGGCAAATGTCCCAGTGTTGTTACTAACCTAGCTCTGGGGATATTGGGTTCTTTTTCCCCCAGTATTTCCTCGGATCATCCAAAATCAAGGACTGTAGCCATGGTCCCGCTAAGCTCTGCGATGCCATGTTTTCCTGCTATGCTATGCCTTACAAAGGACTACTAACAACTACTATTTTTTTGGGATTGTAATTGCACTTTTCATTCTAACCCCAGGGATCAGACACCGCCTACCAAGAGCCTGGGTCTGACCGAGGCCTAAAAGGAAGTTTGTCACTGTCTATGAGGAAACTGTTGGGTCCTTGTCAATTCTGGAGTGTGGTCTAACTTACTCTATCTGTAAAGTGTCTTGAGATAACTCTTGTTGTGAATTGATACTATAAATAAATTGAAATTGAAATTGAGAGAAATATGCTGCAGGAGAGGTTTGACTAGAGGAAAAGATTTTCCAGTGTATTGTAATTGTTTTGTTTTTTTAAGTTAACAAAAGGCTTGATCAAACTGGATAGATTGTGCATTTGTTATCTCTGCATTCTTTGGGGCAGCTCTCACCAGAGAAGGGTACATCTCTGAGAACGGTGGGTCCCCAGCCCCTCCACAGGGACAGCAGGCCGTCCTGAGCCACTGCGGAGCGGATACACACCCGCAGCTCGCTGTAGGACAGCCGGCGGGACTGCATCTTGGTCCTGACCAGCTCCAGAGGGCTGATCACCGTCACTGCCCCCACTGCAACCCACACACAAACACACAATCTCCAGCTTTTTGGCAGAGACTCAGACACAGTTGTCTTGGATGGAAATACTACATTACTACAGTCTTAAATCGATGCTTATATAAGTAATACATATTAGAATATCTAATTCAAAGATATTTAATTTCAGTTGCATGTTTTTGACTGTCATCTTTTCCTGGCATGCACTCAGGGAGTGTAAAAGAGACACGCACACACGCGTTAGGCTACTATAGCTAGGGTATCTATGTGTGCTTTAATGGACTTACATCTGGCCAGACCCCCGGCAACAAGAGGGATGTGGCTGCCCTGGAAACCCAGACCGTATCTCAGGAAGTCCCGCAGCTGGTCGTAGCAGGTGAAGTAGATGATAGTGGCAGGTACAGCCATAACCCTGCACATACACATAAAATAATGGCAAATAAACCAAGGACAACATTGTACACTGTGTGTCATAGCAATAGAAAGTTTCCATATTAAAAAAGATGCAGATATGTCACTAGAGGTAAACTGAAGAAGTTATTTCACATGCAAAAATGGCAGAAAGTGTTGTTTTCAGCCCCTCATATATGGAGACTTCCTGCTTCTTTCTGTTTTATATTATTTAAAATGAATATCTCCGGCATCACCAGCATCAAAACAGCATCACCTTGGACTTTCTGTCTACAGTAAAATTAAATTCTAATCTAATCATTTGTTCAAGACATTTGGTAAAGGATTGGCTGTTCTCACTGCAGGTGCATGGCTGTGCAAAAACTCAACCCTCACAGCATTCAATGAGTCCAAATGCTGTTTGGATTACATTTACAGAGCAACCTTCACCCTTGTAATCTTGGCAAAATACTACACATCAGAATAGAACAACTACTGGCCACTTACATCAGTGTCTTTCCCACCCAAATCTGAATTTCAGTTCCTACACATTTATTCTACAAGTATTTTTTTGGACACTCACAGTGTTGGTGGTAGTCCACTCCACAGAGACCGGAGTCCTTCATGTCGAGAGATTTTCACAAACGCATCCTATGGAATGTACACACAAAACATGCGTAAACACATTTTGGTTCATTTTGTGGCTGAAGCGAAGCTGCCGATGTACTTGTACTCACAAGTGTCCCACTGAAATGTGTTGGTGTTTTGTACCAGCTGGTGCAACTGGTTCCATTCTGACACACGTAGATGTGGTCCATCAGTCCGTTACAATACAAGAAACATTTCCCTGGGAGAGACACAACAGCCAGTTCAAAATGCTGCGTGACACAAGCCTGCCCAGCAATCCCCAGAGAATTAAAAGATATTCTGCATATTAGTATGATTCAATCTGTTACGTTTTCTAAACTGAATTATCTGATCTTTGACAGAAAAGAGAAATGTGACCAATAATAGATGGGATGGCAATGACCACAGAGTTACTGCGAAGATAACCCCAGGGCTGTCCTTGTCACTGCTTACTTTGTGTGTTTATTTAGAGCTGGTAGAAATGTTAAATAAAAAAAACTATTTCATTTCACAACCTGCTCCTACTGCAAATTGTACCCTGTGGAAATCGCAGAAAACAAAAAACAAAGCATTTACTCGGAAAGGGTATTGAGTAAGTAGTAGAGCTGGGTAATATATCGATATTATATTGATATCGCGATATGAGACTAGATATGGTCTTAGATTCTGGATATGGTAATATGGCATAAGTGTTGTCTTTTCCTGGTTTTAAAGGCTGCATTACAGTAAAGTGATGTCATTTTCTGATCTTACCAGACTGTTGGAACTGTTGCATTATTTGCCTTTACCCACTTAGTCATTATATCTACATTACTGATGATTATTTAATATCAAATATTTTGTGAAAGCATCAATAGTAAAGACTACAATATGGCTGTGGTATCAATATTGAGATATTTGGTCAAAAACTTTGTGATATTTGATTTTCTCCCTATTGCTCAGTCCTAGTGAGCAGGAGTAAAGAATGTGGTCTATGAAGAAAGGTTGACTGTAGTTAGGGAACGTGTGCAGTGTTGTTTTGCGTTTCTTGAAGCTACCAAACTTTAGAACATCTACCAACATAAAATGATAGTTTAAAGCCAAGGTTAAAAGTTCAACCTTTAACTTTAAGATATGCATGTTTATGATGGTAGAGATTCAATACATCTAAGCTGACAGAAAGCATTGGACTCTGTTTGAGAAAGGGCTTATTGGGTTTCTTTGGGACAAGATGTTTGTCGGTTGAGCCTGTGTCTACACACAGAAAGTTGTGCTGGACTACAGTATTTTTGCAGCAACAGTGGGTCAGATACTCACACTTGGACGGGCGGATGACGCCCCCCCACGGAGCTGATTCACACGCTAAAGCTACAAAACAAAGCAAAAAGGCAGGGCAGAGAAAGGCAGAGGTCAAAGATGAAGAACAGGTGTTGTGGGGTTAAAAGCATCAAGATACACGTGGCAACCACAAGTAGCTGTTAAAAGCAAAGCCATTGCTTGGTTACCTTAGTTAATGTATGATCTAAAACCACAGAAGAAGACAAGCCTACCTTGGTGGAACGGTGTTTGCTGAGCCTGCAGCCTGATCTTAACAACGTCCAGCGGTGTGACTGTAAACAAATACATTGACAGACTCAATTATTATTAATGGCATGCAGTCAGATGGCAGTTTATTGGGTACACCACGCTAAAACTAATGCTGTGTGATACAACACGCCTGCAATAATCCTCCCTTCATGAAAGGTTATAATGTTCCGTTTCTGTTGAAACTGTTTTGGAGGATGTAGTTTGTGATGGCGTTAGTTGTTTCATAATACTGGCAGATGTTTCTATTATTTTGTCCAGCCCATTTATATCAATAAGAGTAGACTCCCCTCTGGACTCACAGGTGGTGATTTAAGTGAGTCGGGGAACTTGAGGGGTCCTTTAGTTTTTAATTGAGATGTGTGAACGTTCTTTTGTGGTTTTGAGGTTTCTTTTGATCATTTCTATGTAGCGCTGCAACAATTAATCGATTAATTGTCACCTTAAATCGCCAACTATTTTGATAATTGATTAGTCGGTTTGAGTCATTTTTTTTTTAAGACAAAAGTAAAAATTAATTGATTGCAGCTTTGTAATATGTTGTGAATATGTTCTAGTTTCTTCTCTCCTCTGTGTCAGCAAACTGAATATTTTTGAGTTGCAGACATTTGAGGATATCATCATGGACGTTTGGGAAACAATCATCCATATTTTTCATCATCGTCTGACATTTTATAGACCAAACTACTAATCGATTAATCAAGAAAATAATCAACAGATTAATCGACTATGAATATAATTGTTAATTGCAGCCCGACTTCTATGATTTCAACACTAATTTGATGTTCACAATGTAGCCTTATCAGGTCAAATACACAGCGTAAAGGTAAAAAAACAGTGGGTTTAACATTGTTTGAGCTTACTGCATCCTTTCAGATTTTACTGCGTCAGGGTAGAAACTACTGCAGAACGATTATACTCTCTGTACTGCAGTAAGCTCCAACAGCACCACAAAGTACAAAACCTTCAAAATGATCGCACCGTTGAATCAACTCATCTCTACAACCGAAAAAACTGAACATTATAACTTTCAAATGTTTGCAAGTGTACAAGACAAAACATTGTGTGACACTCCAATATAAAATATCAATTACACTTACAGGTATACAATTTTCTTTTTTCTGGTCTTTGTTTAAGGGCTGCATGATATAAGGAAAATATCTAATTGCGATTACTTTGACTGATATTGTGATTGCAATAAGAATTACAATAAGGGAGGGAATGATCAATTTTGAATCATTATTGTCATTTTCATTGAAAAATATTAAAATGAAATTGATTATAGTGTGATTTTTGCGGGACTTAAGCCTGTTAGATAGGATTTGTAGGCCGGGACGTCTGCAGCACCACAATGCTTAATTCAGAATGGTTCGAGACATATTTTGCCTTTAACAAATATTGCGCCTCACCTGCGATTTAGATATTGCACTAGTCCATATTGTGATTACGACACATTTGCAATTAATTGTGCAGCCCTACTTTGTTTGCATGATCTCACCAAAAATGGATGTGAGGAGGGCTCCGGTGCCAGAAGCCAGCATCTGCTGCACTGGAGAGATAGCAGCCACCGAGCTGCTGACGGCCCGCTCCCCCATCCTGCCCACCTGTCGGACCACAAAAACAATACCAAACCACTTCACAGTGCGAACAGAATGTACTGCAACTTAACAGAAATGTCTTCTGACCCTGATGAACTTTTGAAGACAGGTGTCTATTGTCTCCTTGTTTAGTAACAACTATAGAGGAGTGTTGGCGTCCTGCATGATCAGAAACCTAACACTGACTTTATGTCCTTGTATATCAGAATGCTGATTGTGTGACACTTGCTCCAAGATGCTCCAAGTTATTAGTGAGAAATTAGTGTTATTGACTACAAAATAAATAATAATAATAAAATAATAATAATGTATATTTTTTAGTTCCACAAGGGGAAATTACAATAGTAATTACAAAAACAAACAGGTTAAAGTGTTATTTAGTGCAATTTATACTGGTGTCCTACAGAAATACCACTAAAAACTCAAGATTATTACAGTCTAATAAAGCAAGGGGTAAGTCTAGGCGTTGTTGTTATATTGGGGTCATTGAAACATTGTGATAGCTTATCTACAATGTGCATGTCAGCAGACAGCCAACAAGATCCCCACCTCCCTACCCCCTCCTAATTGAGGGAGGGGGGTAGTGGCAGATAACATTAAATACTGGAAAGGAAGCAAAACTAATGAAAGTAAATCAAATTATGTCCCTAGGAGTGCACTGTTTAAATAAGTTGTTCACATTTTTAGGAGATTATGAACAACGCCAACAAATGCATCACTAGAAGCCAAGATGGTTTGGCTGAATATTCTTAACCCTCGCGTTGTCTTCCTGTACCAACATTTAGTTTTTCTGGGTCAAAATGTTATGTTAAAACCTCGTTAAGACACTTTTGTAACATTTACCCAAAGTTATTTGTCAATTTTTTTGGACATTTTTGTTGTTGTTTTGATAAAGTTAAGAAGCTTTGTTCAACATTTGTTGACACTTTTTTATGTTTTCTAACTTTTACCTAAGTTCTTTCTCCCTTTTTACAATGTCTTTGTTGATTTTTTCTATGCTTTTTGGGACATTTGTTATTTTTTCCCTACATTTCTATCACTGTTTTCAGTGTTCTTAAAAAAATTTCTTTTCTTAAAATGCTATAAAATTAAATAAAACACCCAAATTCAATGAAAATAGTGAACGGATTAGTTATTTAACTTGTGAGGACGTTATCTTTTTTTTTTTTTACAATTTGGTTGAAGGAAACCCAAATTTCCGATTTAGAAACTGTTTGAAAATGGGTCAAAATTGACCCGGAGGACAACAGTAGGTTACAGAGATAAGTAACATGTCAACCTTTCCTGTTTCCTACCTGTGTGGTTCCCTCTGGCTTGTCCTATCTCTGGTCTTGATAAGACTTAAGTGGGACAGTTATAGCAACTTGGCCCTCAGTCTTGTCTGGCCAATAAGCTGTCCTAAACTGAGAGGATGTGGTCTTCCTTCATGTAATTACACAACGTTGCAAGAAGAAGCATAATCATTTCTCAATCTGAATAAACCTAGATAACATTCATGTTGAATGGACACAAGTTAATGAAACAAAAGAGAGAAACAACACATTTCAAATTCGATAAGACTAACGTTTCACTTCATTCTGCAACTCAACCAATGAATTAACCTTATTGTACAGTGCAACGTTATGGAAACACTAACTAACTGTAAAGGTACACTCTGTCCTTTTTGTCCACCATTAGCTAGCTAACAGTATACACAAACAAAATGCATGTCTTGACCCACACATGAGAGGAGAAATGTTTGGATTCAAAGTCAGTAGCCCAACGTTATAATGTAGCTAGCTAGCTAACGTTATAGGTGACATTAATGTGAAATATAGCTGGGTAACGTTAGCTAACGTGAGCTTTCGAGGCAACGCTATTGCGTTTTAATGCCAAGCTAATTTTACTTACCTCTACTTTAGCTGCCAATATGGTTGTGAAATAGAGGCGTCTTCACCCATTTTAGTTATGTTGCCACATTTAAGAGCCAACGTTTAAACCACTCTGTCGTGCTGTAACTTATTCGGGTTCTCCATTGCTGATAACCCCCGTAAACATGTTTTTTTTGGAGTCGGGCTAAGCTCGAGGCGGAGAAAGCATAAACAGTTGGGCGGGGGAGTCACAAAATGTAGCTGACCTTCAAAAACTACGCTTAGCAATTGCCGTTTGTTAGTGATTCAGCTAGAGCGTGCGCATGTTGTAGAGATCTGATGTAAAATGTCAGGGACCGTCTGGCCCCGCCCCCCGCTCTCTGCTGCGGCCGTAGCTCTGGCCCCGCCCCCACCATCTGCTCCTGCCGTAGCTCTGGCGCCGCCTGGTGGACACGACGCTGGCTGCGCCGCAGCTGTCGCATGTAAACGAGTGCAACCTGTTCAGTAACCGCTAAACAGGACAGGAGCCACTTCATTGAACTTTAGCAACAAAGATTTCTTTAAAAAAAAACGATTTAAAGGAAGAGGCCAGGAAAGGTGCAAGATATTCTCAGAAAATAAGGATTTCCGCCTCTCTCTCTCTCTCTCTCTCTCTCTCTCTCTCTCTCTCTCTCTCTCTCTCTCTCTCTCTCTCGCGCGCGCGCAGGGGCGTGTTCAATAAAAAAGCAGGTTTATTATCATTTGTGTTCTTCAGTAGTGAGACACTTGTGAAAAACCTGACTCCTCAAAACAACCCTTCAGTCTTTTACCAAGGTAAGAGCAGAATAAATGTTTTTTAGAATCTTGCATAATACTTTCTTGGTAAATAAGGAAGTCCTTTTAGACCAATAAGTAACGAGGTGTAATAATGATTGACGAAGATCTACTGCATTTACTTTACTTTTAGCTTGAGATTGCTTACATTGTTTAAATCGTTTCATTGTAAGTGAGACCCCCATGAGTAAAAAGCCCACGGTTTGTTGACTAGTAGAGATGTTTTTAGAAGTAGCACTTTCTCTTTCTAAACTCCTATTGTGTTTGACTGATTACTCATTGCAAAAGAAAATCAGTAACACACCTCCAAAGGGAATAATTACACTTTCAGGAAATAAACGAAGGCAGAGCTGAGTCTCAGACATCCTTTGCATTTTTGTTTTGGATGTGTATGCCTGTGAAATGTTTGAATGTAAAGGTTTGAAATCACCAGATTTTTAAGATTAGTTTATACAGACAGCCACAAGTGTTATGAACATGTTGATATATCTGAGTGTGCTTAATAGGCTATACTCCCTGTTACAGACTTTGACCAATAACTTAGCAGAAGTGAATGCAAATATGTTATTGCTGAGTGGAAAAGGGGATTCCACATGCACTCCTTTCACTTTCATTTATGACCTGTGTGTGTGTGTGTGTGTGTGTGTGTGTGCAGATGCAGAGGTGGGCTGTGATCTGTTGGGCTCTCCTGGCTCTGGTTGGTGCTGATGAGTGTCCAGATGGAGGAAGATGTGAAGAGGGCCAAACCTGCTGCAACGACCCAGCCAGCGGCTTTGAGTGCTGCCCCTTTGACCAGGTAGACATGTTTGTACACCTGCATGTTCTGCATCCTTTAATTTAACCTGAGCGGATACACTTCTCCCAAGAAACTACAGAAAGTTGAAAGAACCCTTATGGTTTGTTGATACTGGATTTTATTTCTCCAATATATATATTGTCACACATCTTTTGTTATATAATAAAAAAGAACACTAAATACATAAAATGAAAGAATTGCATCCTATCCAACTGAAACATTTGAACCCCTTTTTCTCAGCTGAAGTTACTGCTCGCTGTTGAAGGGCAGCACAGTAATTTAACTTCTTAACAAGATAAACCCCAGCTAAGTCATTCAACTTCAGTAGAATACTTTGTCCCTTTGTCCATTACATAGTTAAATGTAAATGTAAGATAACCATTCTCGTGTACTCTAAAATAAAAAGTAGTTTAAGCTGAATAGTACTATTCATGCTCAGTGGTGTTTTACTACTTTATGAGCCAGATACAAGCTCAGGCCTCATTTAGCTAATGTGATAACAGTTTTTAAACTTTGGTAGTCAAAGTGTCCCTACTACTGCTGTCCTCAAAGGCTGAGTGCTGTGGGGATCATATACATTGCTGTCCTATGGGAACAATCTGCGATAATGCCACGTCCAGCTGTTTGAACTCTACTGGCTCCATCCCTTGGGTGGAAAGAGCTTCTGCTAAGCGGCCCAGACTCTCGAAAGTAAGTATAACAGACATCCTGTTGCTTTCGTGATAAGATACTGAGTGAGAGTTTGACGTATTTAAGGTGAGAGCCCACCTTTCCCTCCTTGTGCCTGCAGTCCTTCAGGATGATCAAGGCGAACATAGGGGAGGAAGACGACAACATCTGCCCCGATCAGTCACGATGCCCACCTGAGTATTCCTGTCTGAGGACTTTGACAAAGTTTGGCTGCTGTCCCCTAGCTAAGGTAATCAAACTGTTCAAACCGTGTCCAACACAGATATAACATGCAACATGTAACATTTTTAAACATGGATATATTTTCAAATAATAGTACAAATATCCAGAAAACAGAAGTAACAACCCAACAAAATGCATTGATAAATAGTTCTTTTAACAGGGTCTAAGGGCACATAAAACCATGAAGTGCATGGTGGAGTCCATTGGTGGACCACTCACATAGTTATCATCCTGTCGGGTTTCTAATTTGCATTGAGCGGCTTGCTTAACATTATCCCTTACATATGTTATTCAAAACGTGTTATTCAAAAGCTATACTTCCTGTAACAGAGAGTATCTTCGCTGGTTGGCTTAACAAACAAAGTTTTTTTTACTTCACTGAAGACAACAGGAAGTGATGTCTACTATTTTGGGCAATGTAATACAAAAGCTGAAGCTCTGCCCAGGCAGCAGTTTCCAGTGGTTTGTTGATAAGTGGTCTGTTGTGTGCTTTACAGCAACAATGTACAATGCAGTGCAGAGACCAGTACATGGTTGCATGGCACCTTAAATGCTCAAAGTACTACACCTATGTGGAAAAGTACCATTAAGGTCAAGCCACGAATGAATGAATTGTTGAGTAAAAATGATTACAAGAGGGAATCCATAAGCCATTTAATTCCAATCTGTATTGCATCTATTAAGTGAATTGTGATTTCCCGACCCCTGACAGGGAGTCCCCTGCTCTGATGGGAAACACTGCTGTCCTGAGAGCCACCAGTGCAGCGCAGACAGCCGCTCCTGCATCAAGAAAGGTGAAATTCTTCTACTCACTACTACATTATTACAGTCTGGAAATGGTCCTGGGCTTTTTGGCACAGCACTAAACTAGTGTGAATCCTGTCTGCAGGACAGGGACCCCTTTGTGTCAATGGGTAATTCCTAATCTGAGTGAATTACCCATGTGAGGGTTCCCCAAGGCTTCAGTCTCAGGCCTCTTCTGTTCAACCATGATTGGATGTGCCAAAATGTCCTCCTGTTAAACAAAGATAACACAGAAATAATTCTTTAAAAAAGTATATTAAAAGTCTGCGCTCAGCTTTAGTCGCTAATGCTTAAGACCAAAAACCAAGCCAGAAATCATTGTTAATCGTAATGCTACGAAGCCATCACCTGCAATTAGCATCCCTTGACTGCCATTTTGACAGTGAATAACTTTACATCTGAAGCGTTTCAAGACTATTTGTGCATTGTACATTTCTAAAGAAATACGACAACGTATAAAAGGCTCCATTACCTTGTAACTCACGTTATGGCTCCATAGCAGACGTTTTTGTAAAAATAGGCTAACAATTTTGTCATAACCACATGACTTGCTGTCTCATAGTCATAAATCACCGTGTTGCCAGGAGAAGCTCGCAGACAGTTTCGACTTACATTAGTGCTTTTATTCTTTTTCAAAGATCTCCACTCTGGCTGGAGTTTTTAGAAAGACTCGTTTTTAGAGGCGAATGCTCTCTCATGACTCAGAAGCTGTTCAGTTAAGGTAAATTAAGCTAAAAAACAACAACTGCATAGGTCCCCTTTAAATCGAGGCGGAACACTTTGCTGGTTCTGCCTTTTTTTTTTATACATTTGGAACTATTTATTCATATTTTGGACTGTAACTTTTATTCTCCTGTTGTATTTGTCATAGTCAATTTGAGCTTATTTATTTTATATTTACTTTTTTATTTTGCCGTCTGTCTATTCGCCTCCTTCCTTGTATATTTTTCTCAATGCCTGTTGATGCAAACTACTGTGAATTGTTTGGCTGATGAAAGGTGCTTGACAGATTAACTTGCCTAACTCTCATGTGGGGTTAGTTTTATCTCACGGTCCCCTAAAGTTATCATACACACATGTTCATGCAATGTTTCAATTTTGTTGTTGCAGAGCTTGTGTCTACGGTTCTGTGCAGCGACGGAGTGTCAGAGTGTCCAGATGAAACCACCTGCTGTGAAACCTCAGAAGGAAAATGGGGGTGCTGTCCCATGCCAAAGGTACACATTGGCAGATCTTTTCATTATAGACATAACACAAATGTTATAATGCTAATGTTATTTAATAGCATAATTGAGATTATGAATGAAGAGAAAGTCAAATGAGGGATTTGCATGTCCTGTCAGGATGTCCAGTTATCTGGACTTTATGGTGTTGTATCATAAGCTGATACCCTGTGTTTCTTTATTTTCTCACAGGCTGTGTGCTGTGAGGATAAGACACACTGCTGTCCTGAAGGGAGTATATGTGATGTCCAACAATCAAAATGTATTTCCTCATCTACCAAAAAACAAACACCAATGTGGGCAAAACTTCCTGCCAGGATCAGAGCCGACTGGGAGAACCAGAAAGGTCAGATTGGTTTTTCTTCCTCATTCTGATTCACCATTGTTTAAATCTGAATGTGGGTGTTTGTGGTCATGCAACCCTGATCTCTGTTTATTTCCAATACCAAAAAGGTGAACATGTCACCGCAAAGACAGTTGTTGTTGAAAAAAAACCCCGAAGTCCCCACAGTGATTACAGTTCCTCCTTTAGAGAAGGAAGTGTCATCTGTCACTGAGGCAGCTGCAGGTAAGATGCTTATCATAACTCCAGTAATGCAGAACAAGCACACAGCTAAAAGATAAAGCACGTCACATGCAGTGGTGATCAAATTCATGAACCCAGGCTAAAGGTGACTAGAAATAGGAATAAAGAAAACATCTTTTGGAAATTGATCATAATGCCTTAATTAAAAAGATTAGGAAAAATCTATACTTTAAGGACACCAATTTTCTTTGTGAACGAATGATGTATCGTTAATAAATAAATGTTCTTCCTTAAAATACAGGATGTGTAAGTATATGTTAAATTCCCATTAAAGGCCAGTTATTTCATGGATCCAGGATACTATGCATCCTGATATAGTTCCCTTGGCCTTTGGAATTAACACACACACACACACACACACACACACACACACACATCATCACATCATCACATACCCTTCACCATTCTCACGATTGGCATGGGGAACTTTCCATAACATCATCTCTCAATGCAAATCCAACCAGCTATTAGTCTAACTGAAATAACACCATGCCTATCTCTATGTATGGTGAAGGGTATGTGATGATGGGGGGGCTATTTTAATTCCAAAGTCCAAGTGAACTTTGTCAGGATGCATAGTATCCTGGATCCATGAAATAACTGATAGATAAAAATCTGCCTACCTATATGGGAATTTAACATCGGGCCCTGTATTTTAAGGAAGAACATTTATTTATTTACAATAAATAACTCATTCACAAAGAAAATTGGTGTCCTTAAAGGTTGGATTTTTCCTAATCTTTTTAATTAAGGCATTATGATCAATTTCCAAAAGATGATTTTTTTTTTTATTCCTCTTTCTAGTCAACTTTAGCATGAGTTCATAAACATATGAGCACCACTGTATATATCATCAGATGTACATAATAAGACCGGTTGCTTTATATCCACCACAAAGAAGTTTCGGATAGGTAAAGGTACAAATGGTGGCCAGGTTGGCTCAATTGGTAGACAGGCACACGTATACATAGAGGTTTATGCCTCAACGCCCCTTTCTCACCTAGCTGTCCTGTCCATTAATGGCAGAAAAGCCCAAAATAATAATAACATTACAGTATTAATTGGATGCTTTCCAATAGGCGTAGTCCCATGACTTAATAGGACAACAAAATGGCAGAAGTTGCAACATTTCCTGTTATGACAAGACAAAATGTCTGCTGTGAGAAAGGTATATTTAAGCTTAACCAAAGTTATTCCTGCATGCAGTATGTATGTTGTATGTATGTAGTAGGTTACCATTACCAAGACTGTTTAACATCAGTTATAGTATCAGTAATTAAACTAGTTTGACTACTACATTCATATTCACATGCAATGATTTAAGTAGTTAAATTACTTCCTTTTGCCATTTTTTGTGTAGTTAACTACTGAAACTAAATATTTTTTTCATTTCTTTTTTATCATTGCTTCTCTACTGTAATTGACCCCAATGACCGGCCCTGCAACCTATTTTATTTAAAAGATTTTTTGGGGGGCATTTTAAGGCCTTTATTGACAGGACAGCTGAAGAAATAAAGGCCTAAAATTAAGGTTTAGGTCTCAGGTGTCTTCAACGAAGCTGGAATTTCAGCTCACCTGGGAAACTATTTGGCTACAGCTTTTAATGTTTTTAATCAAAAATAGATGACCAGTCATTGAAAATTATAAATTCTGCTGTTTTTCTCACTATGAGGGCAGATTTAAGATAAATATATATATATATGTATTTTTTTTTCTTTCCAGGTAATGATGTCCCATGCAATGAAACAGCATCCTGTCCAGACCAAACCACATGCTGTAAAACCAAAGACGGCGGCTGGGCTTGCTGTCCTTTGCCAGAGGTACAATTCTTGGCTAGCATTTTTAATGTTAAAGGTTTTGACAATGCATTAATGATTCTTTGTCTTTCTGACCATGTCAGGCTGTTTGTTGTGAAGATTTCATTCACTGCTGCCCAAATGGTAAGAAATGCAACCTGGCTGCTCAGACCTGCGATGACAGCACATGTTCTGTGCCGTGGCTCGAAAAGGTACCCACAACCCCCCGATGGGGCGCGAAGGTACTCGCAATCCCCAGACAGGGCGCACAGGTGGGGAATGTTACATGTGACTCCACCTCGAGTTGTCCTGATGGCACCACCTGCTGCAAGACCACAATAGGAACCTGGGCCTGCTGTCCTCTACCTCAGGTAAACACACAGAGCAACATGCATGCACTGATGACGATGGCTTAAATATTTTTTAAGTCCCTTTAAGTAATACGGTTGGGAATAAATACGTACAAACAAAAGAATAAACAAAGGTGCGGTTGAAATGTAAACATCTTTGCAGTGTTACACAGTACATAGCTAGCCTATATCCTTCGCGTTCCACTTCCGGGATTGCTCCGGTGCTGCAGGAAATTCCGCCGGATGCATGTATTTTCCGTTTCCTTCCGCTTTTGTGATGGAATTTCAAATTCGGTGGATTTATGAGGACTACGGTTAACTGCTCCTCAGATCTCTGCATTGTAAATTGAGACAATTAACTAGACTATCTGTCCAATCTAAGTTTTTTCTCGCATGACTATTTTTGCAGCGGCTCTGTGCGGAGTTTAGCACCGCCCATTACGATTCTGATTGGTTCAAAGAAATGCCATTAAACCAGAGCATGTTTTCCTCCCATACCTGGGTCTGACATAGCAAGACTAGTACATAGCCTACTGTACTTACAAAGATCGGAATACAGTGGGAATACAGTGGGAATGCAGCTGTGACGTATTGTAGTGCTGATGATAGTCAACGTAGACAGTCAGTGTTTGGCACTGTTTGGTTCAGTTCTCGTATGGCTCTAATGGGTTTACACAATATTTCTTTAAAGGAACAGTTCAACATTTTGGGAAATCCACTCATTCACTTTCTTGCCGAGAGTTAGACGAGAAGACTGAATGGTAAATATGACGCTACCACCAGTAGCCGCTTAGCTCAGGTTAGCAAAAAGAAGTAGCTTAATTTAGCACAACAGCTTGTTGTACAGATTAGTACACACTAAGAAGATATAACGTGTTTGTTAGTGAGTTTAAGAGGTGCTGGTAGGTGGATTTTGTCACCTGTGGACAGAGCCAGGCTAGCAGTATCCCCCGTTTTCAGGCTTTAGCTAAGCTAACTGACTGCTGGCTGTAGCTTCATATTTACCGTACAAATATTAAAAGTGGTGTCATCAATCTTCTTGTCTAACTCTCAGCAAGAAAACAAATAAGTGTATTTCTCAAAACGCTATTCCTTAAAGTTAGGTAGCGTATTTGACCACTTATCACACCCTTTAGCTCTGTTTTGTGTGCCATTGAACTTTACTTTGACCGTGCAAATTCATTCATCCAACAATGTTTGTGACTGAAAACATTCTCGTCACTTTGTTCAAAAGGCGGTCTGTTGTGAAGACCATGAACACTGCTGCCCTGCTGGCACCACCTGTAACCTGCCAGCACAAACGTGTGACAGCTCCTTGAGCTCAACGCCCATGATGCGGAAGATACCTGCGGTTGCCACGGCGGCACCCGCTACAGTGGCCGCTACAACCCAAAGTCAGGCAACAAGCACAAAGCAAACTGTGGAGCCCAAGAAAGAGGAGGTGAAGAAAGCACAGGAGACAAAAGACAAGAAGGAGGAGAATAAGAAAGATGACAAAGAGGAAGGCATTCAGTGTGACGCCCGCACCACGTGCCCTCCGTCCACCACCTGCTGCTTTATGACCTCGTCTCATAAGTGGGGCTGTTGCCCGCTGCCAAAGGTGAGCCCCGATCCAGTAACACCCAGCCAACAACAAATCATTTTAAAGTTTCTTGAAATCTCATATTGTGTGTGAGCAACAGTTAAAACCCCCCACAAAACTCGGTTTATAAAGATGTGAGGTAAAGAAAAGCGGCAGATCTGAACATAGGAGGAGCTGAAACCTTTAAACATACTCTATTCTTGTTTAATTTATTTAAAAGGGCTATAATCTATATATCAATATGAACAATGGATCCCATGACTATATGTAATGTGAAACGGGATCGCTCCTAGTCAACCCAGAGAGAATTATCACCTGACTTTGCAGTTTCAATGGTAGGAGACAAAGCTCATAGCTTTGGTTTTCCAGTCCATAACTGTCTTAGTTCACTCTCACTAATGTGTTTTATCAAACCCCAAGAGATAAATGACGGTAGTATTACTTTGCATGGTGATATAGTTCCTCATCTACAGTGGCATCCATCAGCCATAAACCACACTCACTTCTGCAATTCCGTCACTCACTCACTAAAGTTATGGCAGTTACCAATTCACTAATGCACACTAACTCACTACACCCATTTTATTCATATGACTACACCACTTGTGTTTTTCACCATTCTAAGTTTATTCATTTGAAAGAAGAACTTAAAAACAGAACAGAGGATGTGAAAGTAGCACTTCCACTCTCACTTTGTCCCACAGGCGGTGTGCTGCGATGACGGGAGCCACTGCTGTCCCAACGGCTACACATGCAACGAGAGCAAGACCTCGTGTTCCAAAGGGGAAGTGGTGATTCCCTGGTACACTAAGCTGCCAGCCACCTCCAGCATGGAGACAGATCCCAGCGCTGTGCAGTGCAACGGGCTGCATCAATGTCCCAAACGCACCACCTGCTGCCAGCTGTTGACGGGCGAGTGGGGCTGCTGCCCGCTGCAAAATGTGAGCGTTCTGTGTGTGTGTGTGTGTGTGGAGAAATGACTGAATAAGAAACACTATCAGCTATCTTTGTCAGAGTTTGCTTATGTAAAACAAGGCATGTCATGTCCACTAACCTTTGTGCATGCTGTGTCTACAGGCTGTGTGCTGCCCAGACATGGAGCACTGCTGCCCACAGGGTTACACCTGTAACATCGCCTCTCTAACTCCTGTCAGAAGCTCATCATGCTACAGCTGGACACCCTCCCGCTGACACCAGTGTCTCTGCCCGGAAATCAACCCCTGCCCATTCCCTCAATTCAAAGAGATGTCCCGTGTGATGAACAGTCCAACTGTTCAGATAAAGAGACCTGCTGCAGGACCTCCCCTACTGCATGGGGCTGCTGTCCATCTCCTAATGTATGACTTGCAGTCCTAACTTCAATCTTCAAAAGGAGTAGTTTGGAATGAATATGAAGCTATTGCAGACAGCTGGATAGTTTAGCTTAGCACAAATACTGAAAACAGGATAAACAGCTAGTAGGGGTTGGGAGAAAAAATCGATATAGCACAGTATCGCAATATTTTCAGTGGCAATACTGTATCGATAATCAGGCGCCAAGTATTGATCTTTTATTATATATGTGTTGGTCAGTTTGTCTGCTTGACAATCCCATTTTGCAGCAATAAAACTGAAGAGAGATGAACAAACAGAGAAATTAATCTTTTTAGATGAAACTGATGTTGACGTAGTTTTCTTTTGGAGACATCATTTGAAATTGGGAAAATTAGAAGTTGGAAAAAAGGTTATAAATTGCAGAATATAATAATATCGTATCGTGGCATAAGTATCGTGATGATATCGTATCGGGAGGCGTCTGGTGATTCCCACCACTAACCGCTGGTCTGGTGGCATCATTAAAATGCTGCTTATGTTTTTAACACTCTGAAAGCAGCTATTAATGAGTACTTGTACTTTTGATACTTAATCAAAGTTGCTTATTTTCTGCTAATACTTCTGTCCATTTGTACTACTGGCCATTATTTACTTGTATAAGAGCTTGTTTGTACTGTGGTATTACTACTTATACTTACCTAAAGTTGACTGTGTTACATACCTTTCTCCCTCTGTCCTCTCAACAGGCGGTGTGCTGCAGCGACATGAAGCACTGCTGTCCCAACGGCTACACTTGCACCGAGAATGGAAACTGCACGAAGGACACCGGGCTCCCCTGGCACAACTGGCACGAGTTCCTCAGCGGCAAAAAGAGAGCTCTAATTTTGTGAAAACACCTCACCATCTGTCTAATGCATGCAACGCACTAATTGAAAATAAGGTCAAAGGGATTTTATGATCATTTTGAAATGGTTTGTTCTAAGAAGAAAGTAGTAATGGGAGAAGGGGACACTGTGGAATTGAATTGCACTTAGGAGTCATAATGTTGTGCAACAACTACATGCAACAAGATCAGGGCATTACGACTTTAAAAGTCAGATCGATCATCGTTATTACAAGCACAGTTACAAGCTACTTGAAACTCTACTCCATCCATAAAAAACACTCCACAGGCAATGTGATTGTATTCCCTGTAAATCAACTTTATGTTCTGCTTCAGCTACCATGTGCTGCCAAGTGCACTTCTCTATCAATAATTACTCAAAATTCAGGGGTGTACACTAAAATCAAGGGTTTTATGAAAGGGTTCCCTTTCATTTTTTGTGTATCATTGTTGCCACCTTGATGCAAACATATACAAAAAAACATCTTGTTCTACATTTTCCAATTAAACTAATAAACAAGTGCTGATGTCACAACATAACGTGTCAAATCATTCCTTTGGGATTACTATGGGAAAGTATCTTGCTGGTTTCTATCAACGCTGTCGAGATATAGGAGGTCTGCTAATCAGCTGACAATGTGAGAGTAATCAAAGATTCTCATGGATTCTTCATTTCCTTATCCATACTTCCGGGTTGGAATTCCTATTCAGGCCTCCCATTGGGCGTGTATCTATGGGGCCTCCCCTTTGTGAGCAGTGTAAAGCTATGTTGGTTTAAAATCGACACTTCCGATTGTACATTTGTACAAAAATAAATGTTTTTATTTTCTTAAAATACAAAAACATCCATCCCGCAATTACTTTATTGTTACAGCAGGTTTAGAGGTGAGAAGCTGAAAAAGAACGAGGTGTTTGAATGAAATTAATTAGGGAAAAAAATAATATAGAGAAACCATCTTTACAAACCTATACATTACAACAGATTAAACTCTACTAATGAATTGTGTAAATATGCTAATGAAATCCAGTAGCGCAACTCCAGTAGCCATGATTTGTACAAAGTATATGGGCCGAAGTATGAAAAATAAATGTAATGTACATAAAATATGTTATTGTGTTTTTCATGAAATATATGTAGTTTGTAATTACACACACTATACAATACAATATTTAGTGGAATTTAATGGGGAAAAAGTTAATTTAGGAACAACATAATTTTAAACTAAAATAACATGCCCTAGTTATCGCATTATTGTTCAAGTGCTTCTCCCAGTTTCTCCCCCATAAAAATGTTATCAGGGTTAATTTAATTTAATTTATACTCTTTATTTATTATTAAATACAATTTACACTCTATGCCATTGTTTGGCATGTTCATCATTCATGTAGCCTATTGTAAATTGAGACCTGAATTGGACATTATGAACAAATTGATCTTAAAAAAATCAAAAAAAATAATCAGTTTTTAAATTTTTTTTTTTATTATTGTGGCATTGCTCCTTTAACTTCAGTTGAGAACCTGAAAACGTCTTCCACCACTGACAGACGAGGCTATTCAAGAGCTTTTATGTAATAGGGACTCTTTTACCATAGACAGTAAAAGAAGACTTTTATTATGAAGCCAAACGTGCTAGACTTCCGTGCTGGACTATTTTACAGTAGACTTGACGTGTCTCCGTTTTCGGTTTTGACGTATGAATCATCCTTACCAAGATGGCGGTACACCTGTTTCTCCGGTGGTGATCCTTGTTGCTGTCAGCGCAACGTAAGAAAACAAAGCAGCAGGAACGGACTTGTAATAAACTGGAGACGTGGTTAAACACCTGGAGTGAACTCCGTCATCCAAAATGTCCACAGAGGAGCTGTCAGCCTCGGACAGCGAGGCTGTCCTCGCGGGCGCAGGGGTGCGATGGGCACCGGTGGGCGCTGTGGCCAGTCCCGAGGATGAGAGCGGGAGCGGGAGCGCTGGCCAGCCGAAGCAGCGAGGCTCGTCCTCGGCCACTGATGAGGAAATGGCCGCCAGGCTGGAGAAGCTGGAAGAGGAGCAGGACTTACTGAACTCCTCTCTCCTTGCCCTCACCTCCCACTTTGCCCAGGTTCAGTTCCGACTGAAGCAGATAGTTCACGCCCAGACCGAGGAGAAGGAGAGGATGCTGGCCGAGCTGGAGGAGTTCGCCTTCAGGGGCTGCCCGCATGTCGTGGGCTGCCGAGCTCAGGATGCCCACCAGCTGGAGAACTCGGTGAGACTGCTGCTCATGATTTCATACCACAACATACAACCACCATGATGCTACACACTCTTTTACACTCCCTGAGTGCATGCCAGGAAAAGATGACCGTCAAAAACATGCAACTGAAATAATAGAATATCCTTGAATTATATATTCTAATCTTTATTACTTATATTAGCATAGATTTAGGACTGTAGTAGTGTAGTATTTCCATCCAAGACAACTGTGTCTCTACCAAAAAGTGTGTGTGTGTGTGTGTGTGTGTGTGTCACAACAATTCAACTGACAGAATAATCAACTATTATAATATTCGTTTTTTTTTTAAGCAAAAGTGCATAACAGTTCCTACTTTCTGCCTCTTAGTCAAGAGGATTGGGGTCATTTTCTTTGTCGTATGTGACAGTTAACTGCAAATGTCTGTGTAAGTTGGACAAAAAATCTATATTCTTCACTATTTGTTGACATTTTTAAACTATTAATAATCAATGATTTGAGAAAGACAGCTTGATCAATAGTGAACGTAGTGGTTAATTGCAGGTTGTGTCGGCCTCACAGATATATTTAACACTCATAGACACATAGATGGACACTCTATACTCAATATATATAAATGCATAGGTATAAAAACACACACGCACAGTGAGTCTCTGTGGTGTTAAGCCCAGTCATATTACCTGAAGTGCATCACTTCAGTGGCTGTGAGGTTTCTGATCAAAAAAAATAAAGCGTGGTTGTTGCGTCACACTCGAGGCTGCTGCACCCACCTCTGCTGTGTTCCCATTGATCTCTTATCTCTGTTGGAAAATGTCGCTTTTGTGTTGACGCACAGAGCTGCAGGCTCAATGAAAATGCCTCCAGCAGATCCCTATCTGTTTAATAAAGGCTTCTGTGTACTCATGTCATGTCAAAGAAACCTGCTTTGTCGCTGTCATTGTTGACTTCCTGTCTCTTTACATTTAGTCTGAACTGAAGTAAAGTCTCGGCCTCACGTAACTATTATTTGGAACTATTTCTCACTGTATTCCCCACCCTAAAGGTCTTTTTTATGTCATTTCCCTCCCTTGCTGCATGCTTTACTTACAGGGGGATCTGGTGAGTATGCTATTGGATGTCTCTATGAGAGTTTGGTGTGTGTATTTCTGTGTTAATGTGATACAAGTAAGAAATGATGCAGCTAAACATATGATAAATTGCTACACGGACTTGTAAATGAAACTTGGATACATATTGACTGCAAAAAGCTGCTTGGCTGGAAAGGAAATGCAATTGCAAAGAATTTTTTTGCAAAGAACTGTGACTCCTTACAATAATACATATGTTGTTGTTTTCCCACCTGTCAGAGTGAGAGGGAGAAGAGGGAGCGCCTGGAGGCTCAGAGGGAAAAACAGAAGGATCTCATTTTCCAACTGAAGACACAGCTGGATGATCTGGAGCGCTACGCCTATCAGGAGGGCAGCTACGACTCGCTGCCCCGCAGTCTGTCGTCATGGAAAGACAGAAGGTGGGATTGTGGAAATGTAGCGATGCAAAAATTGCCACTGAATCTGGGTTTAATCCTATCACGTGTAGATGTGTCATACCGGCTGCAGGTTGTCTGATCGGCCTTTAATCCTCATACTTCAAATAATGATTATAACATCCCAAACTAGACCTCCTCCAAGGAATGCCCTATCCTACAATGTTAATGCAGTGTGAATATTTCCATTATTCCAACAACACATGAATGCAGAGCAAACAAAAGTGAAAAATAGTGTATCCACCACCCCATGATTTGGATTTGCTCCAAAATGTTATTCCTACCATTCCTTGGTCCATGCTACACCCTTCCACCAGGTTTCATTAAAGAAATTGGCCGGGTAGTTTTTCCATAATCCTGCTGACAAACAAACAAAGATACGGATAAACCAAACCCAAAACATAACCTCCTTGGCGGAGGTAATAAGTTTATGAACCCATGCTAACGTTGACTAAAAAGAAGAATAAAAAAAATAATCTTTTGGAAATTGATCGTAATGCTTAAAGGTCCCCTGGCACGAGAATTTCACTTAAATGTGACTTAAAATAACCCCACATCATCACATACCCTCCACCATACCTAGAGATAGGCATGGGGAACTTTCCATAAGATCATCTCTCAATGCAGATCAAACCAGCTAATAAGCTAACTGAAATGCAGTAAAACCATGCCAATCTCTAGGTATGGTGAAGGGTATGTGATGATGGGGGGGTAGATTAATTCCAAAGGCCAAGGGAACTTTATCAGGAGGCATAGTATCCTGGATCCATGAATTAACTGACCTTTAAAAATAGAATTCCTCTTTTTAATCAACTTCAGCATGGGTGTGTAAACTTATTCTTCTCACGGGACCTTTTAATTAATTTTTTTTCTTTGAAAAAAATCCAACTTTATTTAGCCTTCAACCTGTCTTTTCAGGTCATCATTGACGAGTTGATCAAAAAGCTGGACGTGAACCTGAACGAGGACATCGGGAACCTGTCGCCCGAGGAGCTGAGGCAGAGAGTGGACGCTGCCATTGCTCAGATAGTGAACCCAGCCAGGGTCAAAGAGCAGCTGGTGGATCAGCTCAAAACCCAGATCCGAGACCTGGAGATGTTCATCAACTTCATCCAGGGTACACAATCTCAGACATGGTCCAGACTGTCTGCCAAGTGGAGGAGAATCTCCTGTTTCATTGCATGCTTGTTTTCATTTTTTTCCATTTAAGTTGGATTAATGATTTTTCTTTTCCTTTCTAAAGATGAGGTGGGGAACCCTCTGTTATCAGATGGACACTGCCAGCAGCCGCAAGCAGCAGGGGCCAATGCCAGAACTCCAGGAGGGAAGAAGAAAGGTCAGTCAGCTCCGACCTCTAACTGCAGCTACCATTTATTCTTTAGTAATAAAAACCAGTAGAAGAGATTTGCAGTTAAGATCTGGCTGAATCAGCCCGGCTTTACAGTGTTCAACCTAAATATTATTATTATTATTTTTTGTGTATGTATGTATGTATTAACCCTTGTGTTGTCTTTGTGTTAAATTGATCCCGTTTTTCAAAATATCTATATCAGAAATAGGGGTTTCTAATTGAATAACCCAAAAATAACATGATTGATTCCACACATCGTGGTTTGCAAGTACAACAAAACATAGGATCTCTACTTTCATTGACTTTTGGGTGTTTTATTTAAAAAAAAAAAAAAAAATGCATTTGAAAAAGAAATTCATTAATTGTCTAATTAATTCAGAATTTCTGCTTTTTTAACTTAAGAATTAGGTATAATTTCCTATACATGAGGTTTATTGACCAGGAATTTCAAAAATGTAGTAAATGTTAAACTGGTAATATGTTGGTGTTAGTGGTTTTTCTACATGGTAGTGAAAAGAAGCGTTAAACGTAAAAAAAAGAGACAAAAGTGTCGATAAAAGCGACAAAAACATCAGAAAAAGTGTTGATTTTCAGGATGACAGGTACATGGTTGAATGGATGACAACACAAGGGTTAACTGGTAAGCTCTGAATGAGCCCTTTACAAAAGGCAGCTTTACTTGATGTAAGTATGTTCTTCTGGTTCTCATCCCTGACTGCAGTGGACCCAGAGCAGGCCCAGAAGATGCGTGAGACCGGCCTGCAGCTGATCCAGAAGGCCCTCGCCGTGCTGCAGATCTTCGCTGCCAGCCAGTTTGGCTGCGCGCCGGGCCACCTTCCTCAGAACATGTGGCCTCCGGAGTCGACGCAGCAGGACTACGGGCCCCTGCTGCAGCGTCTGGAGGCAGCTGTGGACAAGGTGCGAGTGCTGGGCTCGTGCAGACAGCCCTCCCTCGAACACGTCGTCAACTACACCAGCAACTCGGCGCTGGGACCTCGAGACGAGCTGACGGCGGCGGTGAGGAAGGAGCTGGCGGTTGCTCTGAAAGACTTGTTGGCTCACGGCCTCTTTTCCCCCTCCCAGACCATGAGTCTGGTGCTGGCCCCCATCTCCTGCCTACTGCCTTACAGACCAGCCCCACAGAACATGCACCCATGGGAACTCTTTGTTAAGTTCTACCACTCCAAAGACGGGAAAGCATTTGTGGAGACACCGGCCCGCCAGCTTTCCCAGTCCTTCAGCCTGCCTGTAGGGGGCGGCCCGGTGACCGTCACCCCAAAACAGTCTTTGCTGTGGGCCGTTCACACCGTGCTGAAGGAGCACGGACGCTACAAACGAGGGCCAGACACAGAGTTCAAAGCGCTGGTGTGCATGGCTCTGAACGAGCAGCGCCTGGTGTCGTGGCTCAACCTGCTGTGCAAGTCTGGTACTCTGATACACCCGCACTACCAGTGCTGGAGCTACATGGCCCAGACCGGCTTCGAAGGAGCCCTGCGAATCCTGGGCCGCATCAGCCACCTCAAGTTCAACCTCCCGGTGGACCTGGCTGTTCGGCAGCTGAAGAACATTAAGGATGCTTTCTGAGGAGGCAACACATCCCATAAAAAAGAAACATCAGTCTATGATATCAAGTATTTTTATCAGCTAAACTACTCTTACCTGGCATTTAGGACCAAAAGCATGACTTTGTGCTTCAAGTATGTAACCTTTTCAAAAGGTTTTTTTTATGTAGCCACCCATCTTAAGTAAAGTGCAAGTATGTGGTGTCTAAAGTACATGCATGGATGATTGTGTTGTGTGTCAGCCACGCCCACGAGCAACCATAATCTGCATATCCCACTATGTTTAAGATGCCAAAATGTCAAAGATGACAACGCTACGCGTACTGTAAACATGCCTTAGAAGGGAGATTGAGATTACCTCATGTTTAGAGAAGCCTTCCTGACCTGTGCTCGTCATACATTTCCGCTGTGTACATGATATCATCCTAACCTATGCAGCAAAGAGAGAGAGAGAGGTTGGATGCGTACAGTGTTCAATACTGTAATGTGGTCGCTGCTGAGACAAATCCAGGAAGAAGAAAAAAAAAAATGAGCAGAAACTCAATACTGTGGCTTCTACACAGTAACAAGAGATTGTATTGGTCCATTGTTCACATTGAAAAAGTACCGGGACTAAATCATGTGTAGCAGATTGCTTGATCAGGTCCATTTAAAATGAAACGGCGTACACCTCTTACAGTTTCCATCCTAATACATTCTTCAAATGTAACGTTTCGTGTAACATTGTCCACAAATACGCAGCTATCTATGGCTCCATAAACGTCTGAAGCTGTCACTAAAGCACGTGGCGTTTCGGGTGTGTTAGGCCCTGTATGAACTGCTGCTTTTCTCCTATTTCAGGTGACATTTAAATGACAATGTAATGGATTACATCCTGTATGTAACATGACTGTAGGCTGTAAAAGGGTTAGTTTTGTTTTCTGTTTTTTCAGCAAAAGTAGTTTTTATCTTCCTGAGACAGCGGAGTTGCACGAATCATATCCTTAAATACTGAATGTACAAACCATAGATGCTATTAAACTGAGGTTATATCGGCTGGATGTTGCCCCGCTGTATTTGTCAAACCTGTATTTGTATTTCCTCGAGATGAAAAGCTGTGCACTTTGGGACTGGAGTGCACCCGGAGACGCATTTTATTGTTTATTTTATGTCACTGTGTGATTGGAGCATTTCTGTAGTAAATATGCTATATTTAGCTTCCTAGTTTCCCCATTTTTGTTGTCTTGATCAGCTGTTACGTTGTGATTTATGTAAACTTATTTATTTAATTATAGCGTGTTTTAGCACTTAGGAACAATAGACACGCTCAATCATTTAAAGTTAGCTATTTATGTCATTTTTATTTAACTGCTTTAATTACAAATAATATATTGGGAGATTTGAATTGAGTTTCATGTTTAATGTAGACCTACTATACAGATGTAAACAAATTAAATAGTAAAAATCAAACATGCTGTGCTGCTTTTGAGTCTTTATCCTTTGTCAATCAAGAAAACTTTACACGTTTATAGATTTCGTTTTGTCTTAATGGCAAGCATGTTTTATCTAACTTTATTTTATAAAGTTAGATAAAACTATTTTTATATTGTATCTTATTAATATTATTATCTTTATTTGAACACATTAAACGCAGAACAAAGATGACAGAATCTCCTGAAGGACACATCTGTTGTGTATACTATTATTAATAGCATTACTGACTAACATTTCAATCTATTCTAGTGTGCTATAGAAAGCCTGCAGGAAGACTGATTTGTGCTAGTTCTCATTAATATTCAACAAGCTACGCTGCTTGACTCTGATTGGCTAACAGCTAGCCAATGAGAGCCTGGCTATCAGAATCCTCTACCCAGTGCAACTGGGCGAGCTCATGAATAGTAATGAGCTCAGACAACATGACATCAGACTGACCAGCTGTTGTAATCGGCCTGATTTCTCCTCTTATTTCTTCTCAGTGGCTAGAGCTGACAGGAGGTAGAAGTTCATTTTAATATTCACAACATAACACAAACACATATGGACCTAACATTTAAAAAAAAATGCAAGTAAAAACTGTTGTGTGGCAGTGCACCTTTAAATGAAAATACATTGATTTCAATAAATGGACTATAAAAGATTTGTTTAATGAGCTAAAGTCCATCTTACAGAATGTTCATGAAAATGTTTTGTCTTTATCAGAAATCCCATTTGGTGGGGACATGTACAAATCTCAAATGAAATACTGTATAAAAATATATGTAAGTTTGTAAGTTATTCACTATGTAAAATTGTGTGATGTATTCAATTAGTTTGGAATAACAGGTATTTTAAAGCTGTTTTCTGCCATGGAATATCAGCTCCACACAAACTTTCCACGTGGAGTAATTTTTATTTTGTTTAGAAAATAATTCCTTATTTTTATTTTGTTTATTAAGAGGGATTGGGAGAAAACGAATTGTTGTCCTGAACTATTAATTATAAGTCCGGTACTGAAGTTCAATTTGAGGTAATCCCACTTAACTTTAGACGCTATTTCTGTTAGCTACTTTACATTTCGACTCCATTACATTGATTTTATAACTAAATACTTTCAAGATGCAGGTTTTACAGAAACTGTATAATTTATAATACAGTGGGGAGAACAAGTATCTGATACACTGCTGATTTTGCAGGTTTCCCTACTTACAAAGCACGTAGGTCTCATTTTTTATCATAGGTACACTTTGTGAGACGGAATCTAAAACAAAAATCCAGAAAATCACTTTGTATGATTTTTAAATAATTAATTTGCACTTTATCGCATGACAAATATTTAGTCACCTACCAACCAGTAAGTGTTCCAGCTCTCTCAGACTCCTCTACTCCACTCATTACCTGTTTTCTCCCAAAGTTGAAGTGTACATATGATTAAAACATGACAGACCTACATGCTTTGCAAGTAGGAAAACCTGCAAAATCAGTGTATCAAATGCTACTTCTCCCCACTGTATTATAGATTTAACTACCCAGTACTGTAAAGTTCAATGTGCTTCTTTGACCAGCTGAAATATAGAATTTTTTGTTATGCATGTTTTAATATTCTCAGTCTGCATATTGACAAGTTTTACGTCTGATATTAAGTATCTATTGCCAATACTTTGTCAATGGTGGAAAAGTACTAGACTTGTGATACTTCTACTCCACATTTTAGATTCAGTATACAAAATACGTAACATTCTAAAAGACTAAACTATTGATATGGCCACCAAGGGTGGTGATAACGAGGGGTATGTTAATGTTAAACTGTTAAATCATAGGGTATATAAATTCAAATTAGCCCCAACTTTATTTGATGCAACAAAGTGAACAATGCATCAGTAATTATAATCCAATAATAGAGCATTCTGAAATGGGCTTTTCTGCAGGAGAGGTTTTACTTTCAGTACTTAAAGTATATTTTGACAATAATTTTGAACTATTACTTTAAAATTTTGAATACAGGACTTTTACAACATATCACCTCATGCAAAAACAAAAAAATTAAGGATTTTCATAATTATTGTAGGAACCAGACCAATAATCCTCAACACAACACAGACTGGGGAACTTGGCAAAGGCCGTAAAAATACTTCCAAATGTAAATAAAGAGTCACCAGTCAAAATCCATTTTTAAACATTTATTTGTGAAACCAAAGTGAAGTTAGAATCTGAGCTTCTGGAAAAACCACTTGTTCTTGCCCGTCTTGTACCTAAAAACAGAACACGTATTTAGTTTAGATCTGGTAACACGTCACAGAACCGAGGGTTGAACCCGTTGGTTCCCGAACAGCTGACTTCTAAAAATCACACTGCAGCTATAGAAAGGCTTTCTGGTCTGATCCCTGATGTTTGTCATCAGGATTATTACACTAAAATGAATTATGCATTCAAAAAAAAAAAAGATATTGTTCCATTAGTGACGGGCATTAGGATAACATGTGTCACATGACTAACAGCATTTCTTTTCTACCATCATTTGCTTGAATGTTCTCTTAAAGTCAGAATCAGAACTTTGCAGGACTCACCTCTCCTCAAACTTGACCTTGGCCTCCCGCCTGGCTTTGCGCTTGAGAGCAGGATCCCTGAAGACGTCCTTGTTGACAACAGTTTTGTCCAGAGGAATATCCACAGAGTATCTGAAGGAAACGCAGCACAACGATGAAAAATTGTTGTGTAAATCCTCCACTTATCCAAACGAGGTTTATTCAGCAGAATAGCTTTTATTCTTATTTACATCTATACACTAGTGCTTCACACAAGAGCAGCTGAAGGTACCTAAAGATTAGCAATACTTTATCACAGCTCAGATTCTCATTAGGTGTCACACACACTTGCAATCTGATCATAAAGCTGCTCATTACATCTATGTGCCTTACAGTTAACATCTAGTATATGCAGAGGAAATCAAGTTACTTGAAATTCTGCAGCCGATTAAAGGATTAACATTTTAGGCTAAACACTTTAAGCAGAGGACATGTTTAAGTCAAAAGCCACTCTTAACTTTCTCACTCCAATATTTGCCATGTTTAAATATTGCTCCAGAATGACATTGCTAAAGATTCAAATTTACTTCAAATTAGATTTACACAGCCTACCAACATCTTTAAAAAGGACTGATTCCTGCATTGGAGCTACAACAATCGGCTTCCAAGGGTGAGCGGGACGATTATCTGGGAATCAACACTTCCTTAGAGCTTTTTACTTCTTTTAAAAAAGAAAATCCAACTCATCCAGTAGAGTAAATGTATAAGCTAGGATCTACAGTATATACGTCAGGAAAACAATTGCTGTTACGATGTTTGGACTGTCGGACATTTATACAGATTAATTTTGAAAATTTGTCTTCATATTGTTAGAAATGCTGATGAGTGAGTAATGCTGGGGTGAGGAGGCTGTATGTATGTGGTCCATAGACTCAACACAAAGACCAGAATGATTGAACACATGGCTTTGATGCAAGTTTCTCACGTAAATCCTTTAAACAATCGATAGTGCCATGAAGCAGCAGCAGCTGGTTTCTGATGCATACCCCCCCACTGTAAATTCACATGATCAAATTAATTTTTGGTTAAATATATCCTAATTTTCATTAAGACAGAAACACCACCTCCCAGTTAATTCAGCAATCAACGATTATGGCCATCAGTTTAAGTAAATGAGAACTTAATCTTGCCTCAGTTTTCTATGGCGGTGTGCTTTAAATGTGACACTAGGCCTGAGCCTCGATGGCTGCTGCTATGAAGAGGCAGTAGGGAACAAATAATGCTTCATTTTCGCATAATTTATATAAAAAAAATTCTCATAAAATCCTAAAATGATGACAGTCTAGGTCGCTTTGATCTAGCAATTAGCAGCACACAAAATTAATTTTAAGCTCAGCAATTAGATGTTTCCTAACAAAATACAGGTTGGGAGTTTACTTCTCTCACTCAGTTATGCCCACCGGTTTATACCTCGGTACTTGATCTCCATTTACACTGATTTGAAAAAGGACAGTTTCATGTCCCACCATCATTAGCCTTAAAGTGCATCACTTATTCCGCAAGCAATGCTTTGCTTTCTCAATCTGCCGCCACATTTGTATTGTTGGTGAAAAACGCTTTGATTATTCTACCGCACAGCAACGGAATCTTTTATCACAGGATTATGTGAACAGACAAAAAGACACTAACCTGGTGGGCATGAGGTGGTTGTAGTTGAACACCTTGACGAAAGCCTTGATCTTGGACCTCTTGGCAATCTTCTTTTTGCCCATGGTTGTGGTCACCTTACGGGGATAGCGGTCGATGCCTGCGACCAGAGCGTGGCTGTAAGGACGGTCGGTTGTGCCATCATCTATGTTCTGCAAAGAGACAAATATTAGAAACGACTGATGCCGGGCAGACACTTAGCGTACAGTGGTGCTGCTTATGTCACATACTTGTCATTTGAATTTGGCACAGAGTATCTGATTATTGTTAGTGTTAAGATCACGAATAATCAGAATTAGCTTTATTTGCAAAGTATGTGAACACATGCAAATAATTTGTTGCTCTCAATGCTTGCAGCTAAAAACAAAGCTGAGCAACGGTAAAACAAGCATTCAACTGCACAATAAAATTGACATTTGTAAACAGTAAAATAGTGCAATGTAGCAATGATGTAATGCAATGATTAATGTAGCTAACAGGTTAACGTCAAGTTACATGAGGTAGCTAGGTGGATATAATAGTGCAGGGAGAGTCAGTAACTACCTTACAGGTGAACACGGCAGACCTACTAGTGAATGAATTACTATATGTCCGCTCTAAACATGTTCATATACAGATAAAGAGACAGGTCTTTGGCAGGCCACCCACAGCCATGTTTTAAACATGTACATATATGTAGACAGGTCTTTGGCAGGCCACCCACAGCCATGTTTTAAACATGTACATATATGTAGACAGGTCTTTGGCAGGCCACCCACAGCCATGTTTTACCTTGACGATGACAGCCTTGCGCCCGGCGTAGCGTCCAGCTAGGACCATCACCACCTTCCCAGGCTTCATGAACTTGCCCATTTCTGCCAAAGAGAAAATATTGTCAAACCCCTGTGTAACCTCAGCAAACTCAATACACCACCAGCACCATTACTGATGTGAACATGACTAAGTCAAACACTGAAACCTGGGGAAAGACCAGTTCTCGGCTCGTTGTTACTGCCTGGTTAGCGGGCTACGGTAGCATTAGCATCTAGCTAAGGTACGGCTATCAAACACTTTCTAGAGCTTTTAACGTTTATTTCCACGCGCCATGGACACAGTTACATCTAGTTAAGTTATACTAGAACCGAATGGCAAAGAGACAATGTGAACATATAAAATTAGCGTCTTCAACAGATGGCTCAAATGCAAGCTGTGCGTCAACATGAAGGAAGCTGCCATGTTGAAATGAGCTCTACAGAGACGAAGCGCTGCATTAAACGCTAATGTTCTACCTTTATCAATTCAAAATAAGCGAAAATAACAGACTCATCTTGGCTAAAAGAGTTATGGTCGTACGTGTGGTATGATAAAAACAGTTAAATTGCCCAGCTTAGGAGCGATGGATGAAGATTATTTCGAGGGAAATTTCACTCACTGATGCTGTTCTACGGCCACCGCTAACAGGAAAGGAAGCCGAGATGGATTTTTTGACCTTTGACACTACTGGTCCAGCTACGTCACTTCCGGGTGTAGCTTTCTGTTGATAAAGAGCGTGGTTTCTTTATTTCTTTAAAAATGCCATCACTACGTGCAAAATGCATCACACTGCTAAAATGTTCATTTTTTTCTTTTTTAAAGAAAAGTATTCTTTAATAAAGAAAATCACGACGTTAGCTATATATATATTTATGTTTAATTTGTTCACAGCATGAATTGTGTGGTGGACGAATAACAAAGCAGAGGGCGGGGGTGGGGGGGGGTGTACTGTACTTATTTGAGGTACTTAAGTATTTCAGTTAATGCAACTTTATACTTCAACTCCACTGTATCTCAGAAGTAAACACTGTACTTTATACTCCACCAGATTTATTTGATAACTTTATTTACATTTCAGATTTACAATATTAATACAAAACATAAATCAACTAATACATTAAGATGTAATATTACATCATACTCTATATAAAGAGTAGTTTAATTTACTTCCACCTTTATCAGCTGCAACATTAAAGTGATGAACACATTAATGCATCACTAATTATAATATAATTCTGAAATGGGCCGTTCTGCATTAATAATGCACTTTTACTTTATTATTTTTAATTTATTTTGAATGCAACATTTTATATTGATATTGTTGTGATTTATACTTTTATATAAAATGAAAGTACGTTGAAGTGGCTTTTAATGTAACTTGTAACTACAGCTGCAAGATGGTGTAAAACTAAAATGTGACACTAAAATGTGTTAAACTATAAGACGTCATAATTACAATAAAAAGGTAGGCCTAATTATAATTATTTCATTATTATAAGTTTGGTGCTTTGCGCTTGTTGAAATGTAAAGAGGGAATATTTCCCACAGCACCTGAATGCAGCACCACGCAGCGGCTTCTCTCTGCTGCTCAGAAAAAGAAACCGAAAGAATAAATGCGACTTAGGAACAGATCGTCGGCTTGGATGTAAGTTCTTACCTAACCTAACTATTAATACAAACTTCAACACTGCTAAGTTTGGGTTCAGCACATTAATACAACGATAGCATGTTAGTTTTCAGATGTCAGAACCTTTGTTGAATGTGATTTATTTAAAATTATTCTCACGTTGTAAAAGATATTTGAAGAGTCGGTGGTTTATTTATATGAAAATAGGGCCTACAGTGTTTCTATGGCCAAAAGTGTATTGTTTACCGGTGTTATTCCTGACTGACACACAGTCTTTGTTAGACATATGTTAATAACATCGAACACAATAACTTTGACTGACAGTATGCAAAAACGTTGTGATTGATTTCAGATTACTTTCACTATGTCTTCAGATGAGGTGAGACGTCACTTTGCTTCTTCGTGTTGTTATTCTTCCTAGTTATGTTACATAATACACAATATAATTTACTGAATGTAGGCCTATCTGTAATGTTACATACAATTTGCTCAGTGAAATGAACTGTTTTTACTAACTTATCCCCATGAAAAGAAGTCGACCTAACTTAAAGATCTTCTGTAATAATATAAAAAAACGAGGCGAGGTGTTTATTTATCCTCCATTAATCGTGTGTCCATGTGTTTCAGGATTTCTCTCTGGTGTCGGCGGACCCACAGCCATTAGAGAACACCTTGGAGGGAATAAAGGCTTTAATCACCAGCTACAAGGTGCACTAAACAATCAATCAATTATACTTTACCAATTAACCGGTTTCCATGCACAGAGCAGCTGCACATATAAGATAAGAAATAGAAGCACTAAATAAAAACAAGAATTTTCAAATATTATACAGATATACAGATAATATCTGTGACAATTGAATGTTGGAAGTAAGTATAGACATAGACTATACAAGAGATGTCACTCGCTTTAGGCTTCTGTATGTATAACGATACAGTTAAGTTTAAGTTTACTGTCATTATTTAGGAAAGAGGAATTTATACAATGGCGTTTGTACAATGGGAACTTTCAATTTAAAAAACAAACATCCAAAATGAAAATATGCAGTAAAATATCAGATTAAAAAGTGACAACATACCACCATGTGAGACACACTGAAGGGAGATCCACGCCCTATTTTCTTTAATCTAAACTCATTTAGCATATTATTTAACGTCTCATAGTTTCCAAAGAGGCCAGAATTCCCATTCTGAACCAAAAGGAATAATCCATTTGACATGCATATTGTGGCATATGGCTTTAACGTCATCATTTAGTCTGTAGGAAGTGCTGGAAGAAAATGAAGATTAGAAGACTAAGTAATAATGCAATAAATTAAACCCGATGATAGCATTCCCTCTTAGTTAAGAGGAATTATGAAAAGGAAAATTTAGTGGGTTTGTCTCATGCTCAAAATAAGTTTTCAAAGAAGCTTCAACATCTCAGGTTGAATTTGGGGAAATGTGTGAAAAAAAGGATGCACATGCGTTTGCTTACTTTGGTAAAGTGTGTTAAATGTTTGGTTTCTGTAAATAACATCAGAGTACGGTCTAGACCTGCTCTTTTATGAAAAGCACAATGAGATAACTGTTGTTGTGATTTGGCGCTGTATAAATAAAATTGAATTTAATTGAATTAATTCTTTACGCTTTTGTGTCCACAGAAAAAACATGAACAGCTGATCCAGGAGCAGCAGGAGCTGGCCGCCAGCAGAGACGACGGGCGGGACATGACTGAGAAGTGCAAGAAACGCTCCATCAAACTGACCCAGGATCTGAAAGAGGACCAGTGCTCATACAAAGAGCAGATTGAAAATGAAAAGGTATCCACGCTTTGATGTTTAAGCTTCACTCTACAGAAAGATGTACGTATGTGTAGTAGGGGCGGGAATCACAGGGGACGATATGCAGAACCGCTCTTTGGTCTTGGCCATGGTGGAGAGTTTGGAATATGATTGATTGATTGCTTCTGTGGACATACAGGTAACAAGAGGAGATTAGGAACTCTCCCTTTAAGAGTGTGCTCCTAATCTCAGCTCGTTTCCTGTATAAAAGACACCTGGGAGCCAGAAATCTTTCTGATTGAGAGGGGGTCAAATGCTTATTTTCTTCATTAAAATGCAAATCAATTTATAACATTTTTGACATGCGTTTTTGTGGATTTTCTTGTTGTTATTCAGTCTCTCACTATTCAAATAAATCTACCATTAAAATTATAGACTAAATACTTTTTTGCCTCACTGTATCGGCCAATATACTGTATAGGCATATCAGATTATTAAATAACCCAATATGCGTATCGGTATCGGCCTTGAAAATCCTTTATCGGTCTGGCTCTAATCCCAATAAAGCAAATATATTGCGATATTGGTCTAACTATGAATACAACATGCCTGTAAAAAGGTTTGGTGCAGTTTTTTTCTCTTGATTCCCTGCAAGTGAAAAACATTCAAATTCTGCAGCACAAGTTCTGTAAATTGAAATGACCCAACCATAGAGCAACTATGGGTCCAGACTGTGGATGAATGTGGGTGGGATACCTGTTATTTCACTCTAACTGCTGCGCGCCATCCTGCTGAAAACCTCTTCCTTATCGGCTAGTTAGCTTGTGTTCAAGTTTCCCTCATTCATGTGCTAAACACCACCTTGAGCAGCCGAGTAGCAATGCTGGAGCGGGAAATCATTTAGAACGCCATATTTTATTAATTAAAAAAATCCACATTTGGCGGCAGCGTATTGATTCTCTCATTGTACGAAGGACAACAATATATTGCCGTATAGATATTTGGTCCCACCCCTAATGTGCAGAGTTTGTTTTCATGTTATCTGCTTGAGGGTTAAAGTTTTCATTTTACCATGTGTACGTAGAGATCATTTTTTCATAACAACTAGTTTGGATCCATCAATGGTCTGATATGCAACTCAGACAAGTTTTGAAGACATCTTGAGTTTAGTAGTTAAACTTCTGAAATGAAGAAAATATTTGCATATTCATAGATTTTTTTTTAGGTTTCTAAGTAAGGGAGAAGGACGAGATGTACTAAAACGTAAAATTTTTAATGAGGTTAAAACTCTGTGAACAGTATGTATGTATGTATGTATGTAAGTATGTATGTATGTATATGTATGTATATATGTAAGTAGCAGTTTAACCCTCATGTTGTCCTCAGGTCAAATTGACCCGTTCTCCTATATCAATGTTCTTTATAATTACCCAAAATAACATGATTGATTGCAGACAATGCTCTTTGGCAAGTACAAATCTCAACTTTCATTAATTTTGGGGTGTCTTATTCAATTTTTTAGCATTTGAAAAAAAAATTGAAGTGGTTTTGAAATAGTATTAAGTAAAACATATTCCATATTCCTTGACATATTCCAGTCTGTGATTATCCATCAACAGCATATTCCTTTAATTTTAGCCTAAATAATTCCTAACTTCTGCTTTTCTAACTCAAACATTAGGTATAATTTCCTATAAATGAGGTTTATTGACCATAAATTCCAAAAATCACTGTAAAACGAAAGTTAATAAGTAGGTTTTATGTAGTGTTGAAAATGTCAAAAAAGTGACAAACATTGAAAAAAGCGTCAAAAGTGTTGAAGAAAGGGACAAGAATGTAAGAAAAAGTTAAAAACATTAATAAAAAGCATCTATAAAAGTGTTGATTTTCAATTTTGACGGGAAGACAACACAAGGGTTAAGAACTGTAAAAACATGGTTTGCACTTAAAAATGAAAGGAGAAAATTCATTATAAAAAAGCAGTAGCTACATGTGTTAAATAGATAAAACAACTATATAATAAAAAAGTCCTTTGCTGAACAAATAGTTATTTCCAGTATGTACCATGGATTGGAGGTCCAGCTTTTCCTCAGTGCTCTGCTGTCTGTCTTGCAGGCGAGGCTGAACTTGATGAAGCAGGAGGAGAGCGAACTGCTGAAGGAGATCCAGAAGGTGGAGGAGGCTCTGAAGGAGGAGGAGGCCCAAAAAGTCCATCTGAAACAGCAGAGTGACGTACGTTTATCAACTCCACCCACCGCCACCCGCGGTCTAATCTCTCACACGTCCAGTAACACCCGTCCCTTTTGATTCCAGGTGTTCACAGCCGTACCGGAGAGCGAGGTCGTCTTCACCGGCTCGACAGAAAGCGAAGACAACACAGAACCGTTTGAAATGAAGCCACGAGTAGTCTACCCGATGGAGGGCGGGACGGTGCTGATCACATTTGAGGAAGAAGTCGGTGAGTTTGTGAGCAAGCTGCCGCCGCTGGGTTTTCCCTCATCTGCATTTCCTTAGAGGGAGAATCTAAACCAAGCCACTGGTCCTAAAGCTACAACATGTACTAGTGAATCTAACACAGTTATCTACTCTTTAAACAGCAGAATCCAAAGTATATGTTGGAGCACTTTTATTCTAAAACTAGAGATGCACCGTTTCTGAAACCTGTGGGTACTTGCAGATACAGAGTAGCAATCCAAAACCTGGCATTTGTGTATATACAGTATATATGTATATCGGGGGATCTTGTGCCACCACGCTATGACGAAATGAATGTAACTGATAATGAAAATGCTAAATTTACTAATGACATTTTATTAAGAAACTGTATTTAAGCCGATCAGGTCTGGGCGATACCCTACCTGCTTAATAAGGTCAGTATTGGCGGGATTACATCCCGATGGGCCCAGTCAATGACCGTAGGTGTAGATAGGAAGGCGGTTGGCCCAATGGATGGATGGAGTACTTATTTAATCCAAATTGGAAATTGCAGCCCACAGCAGCTAGAGGGCAATCATAAACAAAACATAAGGGCACACAAGGAGGTAGATAGCATATAATAAAAACATAAAGAACTAGACCCTGAACTTTTTAATTAGTCCATTACTGCAAAACTAATAACATTTCAATCATTCTCAGTTTCACTTTGTGTTGATTGCTAATTACCTAATTCCTGCATTCCAATATCCATACTACCATACTATTTACAGTAGTATGCCAGAAAAAGATTGAGTATGTCCCTATACGTAGTATGTCAAATGCAGTATGCCAAAAATACCAGGATGTCCTACTGTATCTGGTTAGATTTTGCATAATGCAAACCAGCATGCTTTTCTGGCTATTCTGACCCACAATCCTTTGCACGGCATATATGAGCAAGAGGGTCAAAGTTCAAGGCGCAATATTATGAAGAAGTAGTATGTCCCAGTTGTTGCATACTGCATGCAACAGTAAGTACTTTGTAAGGGCAGCTGCAGTACATGCTAAGTGACAAATAAATATGCAATTTGGAACTGCATGTCTGCGCTGTCTCTGTGTTAGCATGCTGATGTTAGCATCGACCTCAAGGCATGGGCTCAAAGTGTTGCTAGCATAGCATAGCATCTAGATGTTTTGGCTTTACTTATACAGTTTATGTGTCTACCCCTGGTTGACACATTGTGTCTCGGGCTTCAGAATAAAATAGCTCTCACAGTCAATTTAAAACAAAAATAAATTGAAAGAAGGTATTTGGGTGCAAGGCCCCTGTAAGGTGTCCAGCTCGACTAGTAGTGCTGATAGAACTCTGTGTTTCTTCGGTCATCAGTGGCCAAGAAGATCCTGGGCATGAAGAAGCATCGGGTGGATCTGGGAGGAGAGTGCAGCATCACTGTGGAGGCCCGGCCAGTTCAGCTGATGCTGCCCACGCTGGTGGAGGTGCGACACCGAGCCTTTTATTGACTTTTACTACCACTGATCAATATCACTATTCATTTCCTGTGAGTGATCTGTGGCCGTCCTCTCTGTCCTGCAGATAGACTCTGAGGTGAGTGCTCAGCACGTACTAGTCTCCAACCTGCCCAAGATGGACACCGAGATTCTGCTGAACAAGCTGGAGATCCACTTCTCGAAGAGTAAACACGGAGGCGGAGAGGTGGAATACTGTGAAATGCTGCCCGACTCTGGGACTGTGGTCATCGCATTTGTGGATAAACACAGTGAGCAGGCTCCTTTTCTTTAAATTCAAGACTAAGGTTATGATGAGTGTACAGTTCCGGTTGAATGTTATTTATGGGAGAACATTGGAGACTACAGCTGTCCATTATGACAAACTATGAATCAACACTTATTTCGAAATAATACTCTAATACATACGTTGTTAGGCTATGCATCTGAAAGAGAACTACTACTTTTTCTACTGCACAGACAGGATGGATTGTCTTGACTTTGTTTTGGTGTGAATCCCAGCTGATGGAACCCATTCTGCTTTCAGTTGCCAGAGGTTTGACCGATACAGAGCACCATGATGTGAAGTTACAAGAGAAGACTCACAGAGTGAGGTTGACTCCTTTTCTCAACGGGAAGATTACGAACTTAAAGGTAAGCATTTGTCAGGAGAAAAGACGTTGTTCCACTCTCAGATGCTGTGTTATTTTATTTTTTACCCTCTCCCTCCCAGACCAAGATGTCGGCGTGTCCTCGGACGGTGCTGCTGACGGGAATCCCCGACATCATGGAGCAGGAGACCCTGCAGGATCTGCTTGAAATCCACTTCCAGAAAAGCGGCAACGGCGGAGGAGAGATCGAAGCCTTTCTCTACAACCCGCTGGGTCAGCACACCTCTGCCCTGTTTGAGGGCGTCTCCTCAGACAAAAAGGAAGAGTAGGATCCCATTTATCACCATTGCTTCTTAAAAAAACAAAAACTGGTCCAGGGTGAGATCATCTAATGTAAAGACAAGATCATCTGTTTTCACACCTTTTGTGATGGAAGTATAATTTCGTACAATGTTATGATTGTTCTTGTCTTATAAAACTGCGGTTTCTTTTTTCTAGAACAAAGTCTCTGATTCCTGTCACTATTGGTGATAAAACTTCTGAAGAAAGTATTTAACCTTTTTTTCTTTGTCTAGTATTTAATAATATATATAAATGGTAAATAAATGGTAAATAAATGGCAATGGTAAATAAGTCAAGTGGAATTAGAATGATGCAATAACCTTATTAACCAACGAGGGATCTTTATGTTTAACAGTTGTATTATATTAAATGTAAAGGGCCAATCTGTAACACATTATGACTAAAAATTAAACTTGAATTGATGAAATGACACAGACCGACTATACTATATTTACAGACACAGGCTAACATGTTTTTGGTTTTTCATTTAGATTGGTAAATACTTATATATATATATATATATATATATATATATATATATATATATAAATAAAACTTTTGTTTTTCTGTGCAGTTTGCAGTATGAAGCTGACTAGCTAGCAGCCAGTTAGCATAGCTTAGCATGACTGTATCTATTTTATTTAGGCAGTACAAAAACTGACAATTTTTCATTTTCTGTAGGGTAATTACACTACTGGTCAAAAGTTTGGGGTCACTTACACATTTCCATTCCACTCCATTATAGACAGAACACCAGCTGATCTGAGTGGGGGGGGCTGATATTTAATGCAATATCTACATTGCCCATTATCAGCAACCATACCTCCAATGTTCCAAAGGCACATTCTGTTCACTAATCTGATATTAGTAAAAAAAAAACTTACAAAAGAACCCTTTTGTAATTATGTAAGCACATAATGTAATCTGAAAACTGCTGCCCTGGTTAGAAAAAGGAATACAACTGATCTCAGCTGGTATTCTGTCTATAATGGAGTGACCCCAAACTTTTGACCAGTAGTGTACATTGCCCAGGTATTGTATATATATATAGAAATACTATATATATAAAAGCATTGTTATTATATATATATATATATATATATATATATATATATATATATATATATATAGCCATTTTGTGATAAGCGTTCATTTTGCAAAAGCCATTCTTAAAATGAATATCAAATAGTTTGATCGACATTCCCTTGAGTGCACTGTAAGAAAACATGAAAAATAAAACAAAGCAAATTAACCCTTTAAATATACTGAAACTCACCACTGATGTAAATAAAAATGCCTCAAAAGCAAAACAACTGAAGTACAAAAAGAGACTGAACTCAGATCAGGTTTATTGTAAAAACATTACAGCCGAGTAAAAGTAACAGCATAACATATAAAAAGAACTAAATCGACAAAAGAACCCAGCTACATCGCCTAGTGCACAAACTGGAAAAAAGAACAAGCAGCTGAAGATCCACAGACCAAGCTAACAGACAGGGGTCAGGCACTTAGACAGAAGACAGGGACAGGGGTACAGTATGCAGTAAAACACTGACGAGTCAAGTACTTTTGGAAGACAGCCTAATTTCACATCAAAACAAGGACAAATATAATTTAAAAACCTCCAAAATAACAACACTACTACATTACATTGTTTGTTATAATGATTCCACCCAAACTAGTGCAGGAGTAACTAGTGCAGCATGTAGCAGTCCTTCTCTTCTACAGCGTGTCGTCCTAGCATCACACCGTCTTAATCTCAATCTTTAGTTTTTGTGCGAGTCGTCTTCTCCGCAAACTAAACCAACAAATAAAACCCGCTCATGATTCCTCCCTAAAAAGCGGAGTCACACTCAAAGACACAAAACCTGACATTAAACAATAGTCAGTGCAAACTCTGGTGTCAAAGTGACGTGGCCCCATGGACATCTAACAGCGAATACTCTCTCAGATAGTTATGTACACAACAGTAATAAAATATTATCCTTAACAGGTCACACCTAACAGTTCAGAGGTTCGGGAGAAAACGCCACAGGTTGTCACAAGGAGTACAGGTTATTGTTAATATATACGTTGTTCCTGTTATGAAATACATTTTAATACAATCGTTGATGCAAAACAGCACACACAGATTACGTGCTGCCAAGAGGTTAACTGTCCTACACACTGAATATGTAGCTGCTTTAATATTGCAAATATCACATTCTATGACGGAAATATGTCAGTTTGTGCCTTTTATTTGTTAATGTGATGGAAATGAAATTGTGCTAACTATAAGCAATGCCCTCGTCACAAGGAACTAATCCAAGTGAGTACAAGGACAAACACTTGAATGACGTGAAGTCTTAATGCAGATTGAATTAGATTTGAGATTTAAATGTGCTTGTGTTAGTCTAACATACAGTACATCACCAGCAGCCACATCACATCTCTGCGGTTTTATCATCTGGTTGTGTATCTCCGTCTCATGAGAGCCGTTTTCCCGCTTCGGCGTACATCCGTCAAGGGTAAGAGTTGTGTCCAGTCAAAATATTGCATATTGTTGTTAGAAAGAGGCGTCCGTCTCCCCGGTTTGTAAGTGAGCAGGAGTGCCTTAGTGGGTCGAGAGTGTGGGGGGGGGGGGGGCTGCTGGTCTTCCAAACTGGAATCATGGGACTAAGTGTTGATACAACTGGCATGTGCAACGCGGCCGCTTAAATGACCAGCGGCGCCCACTCGCTTGGTTTGCGTCCGTACTGGGTGGAGCAAGGGAACAAGAGCAAAACATGAACACCCTAAAGTTTTTGTTTATTCAGCTTTTTTCACAACAGAACAAAGACATACAGAAACACTCAGAACAGTTTCCACCCCAAGAAGTAAATAAGTAAATAAATAATGATAATTAAAAAGAAAAATACATCAATAAATGAGTACGTCTTAAATATTTTAGAAAAGTACAGTACACAGAAAGTAAAATCCAAGCGGGTTGTCACCTAAATAAAGTGAAGCCAGTGGTTGTCCTACATGGTTTCATGTAGCTCTGATCAAAAAAAGGTTGCCAGATCTCATAGAATTTGCTAGATGACCCTCTAAGTGTGTCTTATTTTTTCCATCTTCATGTGGACTAAATGTAAAAGTTAAAGTCGCAAATAGAAGCTAGAGCTGCAAAAATATTACCTTACGCTGTTGCTAAATGACAATTTTAAAAAAGAAACATTTTTTCAGCTATTTTAATAGTTTAGTTAGAGATTACGTCTCATTACATTACATTTTTTTTCTAGTTGCAGTTTCTAAAGTGTGAGGATTGAACAAAACAAATATTTATAATCAAAAAATAATCTAAACAATTATTCAAAATATTCCCCCCCAAAAAGTATCGGCAATTAACTGATTAATTGAAAATAATCAGTGCAGCCCTGATTCAGTCACTAAATTGCAATATTTGTCTATATGACATCCTGTCACATGATTTTTTCTTTTCTTTAGTATAAAAAAGTGTTAATAACTATCTGCCAAATTGAAAAACTGAAGACATGTATTTCTGGATATCTTTTAAACTCTTCCCTTTGCTGCCACTTGGAGGCGCCCACCTGCAAGTTTGCCAGTAGCAGCTTTAAGACACTGTTGCATACTGTATTTATATATAGTGCACTTACCTGAATATCAGTAAGCTCTTTGTGGAACCTCTTTGCCAGGTCCGGACCGTTCTGCATAGTCGGGATCTGGTACTTCTGAGAAAGGAAGAAAAATGTTTGGACTTTAGCTCGTACTGTTACCCACAAGGATTTACAATCATTGCGTTTACGTACACTTAAAAATGGGTTAGTTCGAATTCATCAAACTAACTGAGGAAGGTAAAAATGACTGTTTTTGTCACAGGAGTCTGGTGGCTTTGAAGACAGCATAGATGGATAAAAAGGCTTCAGTTCCCCGCTGTGAAAGGCTGTCTGACAGCAAGGTAAAGCGGTGAAAATGTTCTAAATATAGCATACACTTTTAGGTGGGCCTTTTTTTTTTTGGTGGCAAAAATGCGTACGGCAATACGTTGCTTAGCTTTAGTGTTGGTACTCCTGTTCCTGCTCCCAACCTTGGGCTGACGACCGCCATCTACTGTACATAATAATACATTGACTATGGATGAGTGCCTCACACAACCCCACTTCTAAAAAACCCTTTAAGTAATCAGTCTACAATTGTCTTCCTGCAGTAAGCTGAATTCTTAAACATCATGTAAAATGAGGCCGGGGTGAGGGAGAGATCTGATTACTGACCTACTGCGTGTATGCACAGACCTACAGCAAATCATAAGAACAGAATGGGATTTTTGCAACACAGGATACAAAAAAAAAACATCACGAGAGAAAGCGAAGGCCTACCTTTCCTCTGTAGAGGAGGCTGCCGACAGGACACACGACGCAGGCTGTCCCTGCTCCAAACACCTCCAGGACCCTCCCGGCATCCAGAGCCCCCAGCAGCTCCTTCATGCTCATCGTGCGCTCGGTCACCTTAAACTCACCCTGACAGACCCACAAAAAGCTATTTAAAATCAGGTTTAATGGTCTACTGCAGAGGTGTCGGAATCTTTTGGCTTGTGACCCCTTCAGGAAATTCCCATTCTTTTGTAGAATGAGTTGTGAGCAGTTCAACCAAAGAGAGTTTTTTTATTGCCGTGAGTGCGATCTAACCATCTGGAAAGTATTTTTCAAAGCTTATTTAATTGGCTTTTATTGCCTTAATTGGGTAGGATATCTTAAGACTGTAAAGTGGGATATGGAGAGGGATGACATACAGCAAAGGGCCATGGGTCAAAATTGAACCCAGACCACGGCAGTAAGGACTGAGCCTTGGTATATGGGGCGCACACTCAACCAGATGAGCTACCAGGGCGCCCCCCATCTGGAAAGTCTATGTGATCATTCAAGGATCGGGGGCACCAGGTGCAGCATTTGGTTTGTGGTTATTAAAGCCCTTCCATCTTCCTCTTTACAAATCAGACGTGCCACAATGGCTTTCTGGGTGCATTTTGGGCGACTTTGAGGAGCATAGCGAGATACATTTTGGGGAAATGTGAATTGCAATATCTGTGTGAGAGTTTGTGTTTGGTCTCTGGTGGTCTTACCCAGGTTCTGGCCAGGTCCAGCAGAGATTGTCTGGTGACTCCTGGAAGAATCATGCCATCCAGAGGAGGGGTAAACAACTCTCTCTCTGCAGACACACAAACCATTTTATCCTTCATTTTCAAGGTGCTGTGTTGTGTAAATATTTCCACCAAGTAGAGTAGTACACAGAAAACCTCTAGAACAACATTTCAGACACACAAGACAGTAAAAACACTGACCTCCTTTGTCATTGGTCCAGTAGATGAAGAGGTTCATGGTGCCGACCTCTGTGATCTCCTCCTGCTCCCCATACAGCCACAGGACCTGCTGGCACCCCCGCTTCACCGCCTCGTTCTGCACTGCTATCGTAGGGCCGTAGTTACTGGAGAGAGTTCAAACAAACCAAAGACAGGCAGAGACGTGAGTGTCAAGGCAGCCTTCAGAAACAATTGTTTCTCTCTCTCGGGCTGGTGTGATCCCATCGTAAGACAGTCTCTCTCTCTCTCTCTCTCTCTCTCGATCCCATCGTAAGACGGTCTCTTGTATCGGCCCATTTCAAAACCACCACTTTCAATACCTTTTATTTTGTTGATTTGTTTCTGGGTCTATGAGAGCTGGCTGGAAACATGGTTGATGAACTAAGAAGATCCTTAAATGGAAATAATGTTTGGGAATGAAAAAAATACAATCCTAAAAAGTCTAAGGGGACCTGAAATCCATTGTTTTGCACATATTAAAGCAACACCAAGGATTCAGTGGTTCATCACTGGGTGAACGGCACTCCTACATTCCCTCTACGGCTCTCTGCCGGCTATAACCTTACTTACTATGCAAGTTTGCCAGATCGGGTCAGTGACGACCCAAAAATATGTACAGAGCAGTCCCGTGACTGCTGCTGCTAAATCCGGCGGCAGCGAGAGCAGATTCTGTTGGTTCATTGAGTCAAGTGGCTGTTCAGTAGTGTTATGTAATCACATTGTAGCTGAGCAGACTCATGTGGAAGCAGGCCTGAGATTAAAGGCTGTGTGGAATAAGTGAAGAGATTACAGGAGCACAGATGGTAGCTGCCGTGTCAAAACTGGAGGGACTCGCCCTTTAAAAACATTCACTCGGAGGACAAAAAAAAAAATGTTTCCCATGGTGAAATAGTCTAACCTCATTCCTTTTATTTATGTTGGGTAAAATACAGCTTAACAGACCTTTGTCACAGCAGACATTTCCACTGATCCACCTGTGTTTGATGAGTCAAACTGGTAAAATCAGTGATCTTATGGGACATCAACAACCTGCACTTTTAATGCCAAAAGGTCTGTCTTTAAGAAGGTGTACATAGTTTTGCAGCGCCTCTCTTTTCTTGGCCCAGGTTTGACCCCAACACCCGCCGGCTCTGTGGCAGCCTTCTCTACGCTACACGAGCCAAGCGGAAAATCCAAACAGTTGTACTTTATCCAGATTCCCTGCCGAATAAAAACACAGCTGAGGGGTAAAGCACTTCAGAAACTTCATCCAGCCGTGACAGCGTTATAAAACAGACTTTAGAATAGTACAGATGTATTTATTATGATGCTTTCATTCGGTTTTATTATTCTTTTTTTAGGGTTACTGTCAAAATCCAATCCCAGTGCTTTTAACAATTATAATAATATATAATTAAAAAGGGGCAGTTTAACTCACCCTCCCATCTTATAGGCCCCGACGCCTCCTTTCCAAGCCCTGACAAATGAAGGGTCCGCCAGCAGAGAAACAGGGTTGAAGGACCCTGTTGCGAAGTAGGGTCCCACTGGGCCGATGATGACAAAGATCATAGCGTGTCCTGCCCGAGACACACCGAGGGACGGCTAGAGGACGGGCGGGGAAGAGAAGACAGGTAATCAGGAGCAGGAAGTCATTCTATTAGTACGATAGAAGGAGAGCACGCAGGATTGTATTCCAACCACATTTTTTTTTTTTTTTACATTTTATGTATTCGATAGGACATCTTGGATGTGAAAGGGGTTTAACGCGATTTAGATAGATAGATAGATATTTATTAATCCCCAAAAAAGGGGAAATGATAGTATATGTATATGTATTCACTCACTTCAGACCAGATGGGAACCTGCAAAGGTGAGCAGAAACTCAAGGGTGACTAAAACCTCCTACCTCTATTCCTATGAAGGTGGGTCTGATGTAGAGGCTGGTGTCCTGGGCGGAGGGAACCCACTCCTGGTCCACCTCCACCAGCTTCCTGATGCACTCCAGCAGTTCATCTTTATCAAACAGCTGCCACGAAAAAAAAGTAAAAGAGATAAACTGTAATCGCTCATCTACCCGGAACAATATCAATGGAAGGAGAATGTGATATGGTGAGAGAGGAAATATTAACATATATTATTCATAATCCTTCCTCTCGCATATAAAAAGTTGAACTTCTAAACAATATAATACTCAAAGCATTCAGTAAACAAACTTTTTTTTAAACCTTTATTTATCCAGGTAAGTTGTTAACAAGTAGCTATGAAGCAAGTTCAACAGATCCAGGCTTTGTCTGCCTTAGCTGGCTCAACAAAGCCTGAAGTCCTAATCAGAGATAACGGGCACCATGACAACAGTTATCAACTTACTGTTAACAGAGGCTTTCCTCGAAATATATATATATATTTATATTTTATAGCATTCATGGTTTCTTTTGTCTGGGCCTTGTTGTATAAAGTTTTTAAAGCCAAAGCTTCTGCTGAATGGCGCAGCAGCTGCAGTTGTGGTCAACCTGTTTGTTGTCCTCTCTCACGCAGCAGATATGTTACGTATTATGTCGGGAGGTTATAGGTTACGCAGGGAGGGGAATAACGTTCATGAGACATTTCCTACAAATGGAGATTGTTCACAAGTCCCGCATCTCTAGTCCCTAGTCACTTTGGGTGCGACTTCAGTGCAACTCCAGTCCCAATCTCTGCTATGTAAATTATGAAAGGAACATTACGGTAAAAAGGTGCACACTGTTGCTGCAAATAAGCCAGGAGAGGAATGTGAACTTTGTGTGAATTCATAAGTGAATAATATTTATTTCACCACTCGCACGCTCAACGCCGACCCTTCTTTTCTAAGGTGACAGCTGCTCATTCCACAGCTCTGACCATTTAAACCTGATGATGAACCTAAAAGAACTGCAATTAGTCTTGACACTGTTCCATCATGAAGGAGACGTGGAAATGACTTCAGTTTTAGGACAAATCTAAGTGAAATGTATTTTGCATAATATCTGTGATAAATACCAATAGACTAATACATTTTCTATTTGCTGTTCTGTTAGCTGCAATATGCCAGCAGTGTCAAACGGACTAATGTAAACCTCATACTGATTAATGAAGAATATAGTGAGCTATTAATTATATGCTCCCTGTGATTGTATAGAAGGCAGAGAACATTACAAGCATTCATAGATCAGACACAGCAACAACAAGCTTACAAATAAAATAAAACCAAGTTCCTGTGGCTAAAAAACCCAAACCTTGCAACCTTCCATACAGTAAGTGCTACTGTTCAGTGGCATAACTAATGACTGATTACTGGAAGGTAGCCTGGAAATCCAGACCCAAATCCCAAAGATTAAGGGTCTGGCATTGAGTAATGAAAGTTGCCAAGCGTGCATTTGAAAATCTCACTGCACACAATTGGATAACACTACGACCAATCACAACAACACACGCGGTAACATATCCCGAGCCCCAAATTCTTAGCTACCAGCAGAGCTAACTGGTAGATTAAATTGTCGTCATATGTTTAGCTCGCCTATGGCCCGCCTACATCAGATACACCCATGTGATTGGTGCAGCTCAGCTACAAGGGTATAGTTAATGAGCAGCATTACTCAATGCCAGAGTAACTCGCTGAGCAAATTCAAATTGTGGTCTCTCGAGAAATTCTGGATTTCCAGAGTAAGTGAAAGGAGCTTTTTAGCCGATTTCAAGCCAGAAGTTGGAACAACTGGTCCGGACCAGGTTAGCCGTGCAGCATAAGTTACCATGGTGATCTAGCCGGGTTAATCTTTGTGACACAGAAAACCTGGCTTCAGACTCATTGCACCTCACTTTGGTTAAGTATTAACTCTTAAATCATGGTTTGTGCTGTTAGTGTGTTGGCAGTAAGCCTGCAATGGGCACACTGCCAAGCAAATACATAACATCGTGCAAGTTTTATAGCTTCAGGGCGTCAGTCTGGAAAGAATTTGAAGAATTTAAAGGCACATTTGGACCAACAGTAGCACTGTGGCAAAAGAGGGACTGTCTTGTGTGGACATGTTGCTGAGGGTAGAGCTGAAGATCTTTGCCCAAACCCGTCAGGTCTTAGTTTCTAGCATTTTACACAGGCTCGGTCCGCGCTCTGGCTTGTGCTCTGGGTTGGGCAGTATATGAGCAGTCAGGTGATGCATTTCGCAAAAATGAATGCAGTGTTACAAAGCACTTATTAATTTTCTTTGTTCCACCACTTCCATGTGGTCTATAGCCTACATTACTCATGAATAAATGATAAAATTGTATGAACGGGGATCACCCAGTAAGAGCGTGCGCCCCATGTAGGCTGAGTCCTTTGCAGCGGCCCGGGTTCCAATCTGACCACGAGTCTGTGAGCTATTACTGTATGCTCACAGGTAGCATACATTGGTCACTAATAGTGATTCCCTTAGCTGCTTTTCGTTCCATCTCTCTCCCACCTTTCCTGTCTATCCACTGTCACTAATAAAAGGGGAAAAATGTCCCAAAAAACAATCTTAAAAATAAAATAAAAATATCGTATAAATGACTCATTGACAAAAGGCAAAAGAGCTGTGTTCATGCACACATTTGAATAAAGTTGGGCTGATTTTTACACATCATGCAGTATAGTACAGCTCTGATGACTTCATCCCAGCAGCGGTGAATTAGAGCTGCAAAATTCATCCATTAATCAAGTAGTGGTCAACTATTTTGATTATTTATCGGTTTTGAGTCATTTTCAGACAAAAAGAAAAATTCTAAATTCTTGATTCCTGAATATTGAATATTTTCTGATTTATAGTAAAGGGAATATCTTTAACGATGTGGACCAAACAAGACATTTGAGCATGTTATCCTGGCTTTTGTAAAACACCAGTCAACATTTTTGTACAATTTTCTGACATTTTATAGAGCAAACTATTACTTATTGATTGATTTATATATAATCAATGGACTAATCTGGAATAAACATTAAGCATTAGTTGCAGTTCTAAAGTAAATGAAGACAATGCTACAAAGCCCTGTTACGTGCACCTGGACGCACATGAATGGCTGGTGCGGTACATTTTGATGTATCGCGTGCGCTGCAGCCAAGCCAGGAGCAAAATTAGGACATTTTTGCCATCAATAATTTTAATTTGTCACATGAAATGATATAAGGTTAAATTCCAGTGATTGACACTATCCTCACTGAGCGAGGACAAGGTCGGGCACACACACTCACAGGAAGGCAACTTCTGTCAGCGCTGCGATGCATCCTCTCCATGTTCAGCATTGGTCGGAACAGACGGACATGGTTGTCCACGCCACGGAACGCCTTCATGCCTTCAAACAGCTGGAGCACAGAGAGACAGACAGACACACAACACGTTATCTCTACTCTCTATGTATCTAAAGGTTACTCCACGGCAACAGCAAACCCCCCCGTAACTCTGCAAAGAAAAGTGTCTTTGCCTACTCCATTCTATTCATTCCTTCCACAGTTTGTTGCATTTACTTCATTGTATTTAAGGCCAAATTTCCCCCAGTGTTTCCCTGCAGCTGAACAGCTGCAGTGTGGTTGGTTACAAACCTAACATTCAGTTGCAAGGTTAGAAAACGTTCCTAACACTGATTTAACTTTTTGGGAAATCTTCTATCGTCTCATGATGGTCTTACTGCTGCTTAATAGCCATTTACTCCTTAATAAGTATATAACCGTAAAGAAGATGACAGTAATAACACATCTGCATGAAATATCAGCCTGTAGCAGCTCTGTCTAAACTCCTTGGGTTTTCCCCAGAGAAAACATCAGAGCCCTGTCCTCACCTCTATGGAGTAGTGCAGGGCGGAGCTGGCCGGGTGCAGCGACAGGTTCTGGAAAGGTTTGATCTGTGGAGCCTCCCAGCCGCCCTTCTCCGACCAGTTGATGGTCAACATGTGGTCGGAGAACTGTTTGCCGAACACCAAAGTGGAGGGGTCGGGCTTCGGTTTGCATGCTGTGTTGCGTTCAATGACGAGATCTGCTGCCTGAGGTGGAGAAGGACAAGCAGGCCGGAGGCGGGCGAAGAAAACGAAGTAGACGGCACAAGAGCAGAGCAGGCGACGGATACAGTGATTGTTTTTAAATCAACGTTATTGCCAATGCATGCTTTAAAAAGACAAATTAGTTGAGCGTTATAAAGAGTCAGACAGACTTATCTGCTCAATTAGACACAATGAATTAAAGGTAATTAAACTGAATTAAATTAAACAACAGGCGGACAGTGAGGGAAAGACAAAGGGGAGAATAAAATAAATGCTAGGCAAGTTGAATTGGAAAGGACAACTTTTGAGAGATGTAACTTCCTTCTCCCTATAATGATCTACAAACACCTTGTACTTCGACATTTACAGGCAAGCCAGACTGTAAATCCAGCTGGATGGAGATGAAACAGGCCTCAGCGTGGGAAATAAAAAATGTTCTTCATTACCTTAAAGGAGCTAGCAAACCGCAGAGAGCCAAAGGAGAAGGGGAGGGCCTGGACAAGTCGTCCATGGAGTGCCTGCAAACAACAAAAACATGTTATTTATATACAGTACTAGTGTCATAAGTTAATAACACATAATACACATAGGGACACCGTGTCTGACATTGGGCGTTTATGGTTGTGTGTGCGTGACTCAGCACCAATCATTTTGCCTGCAATTCCCAGTATGCAGCTTGTAACGCACATGCCTGTGGGAGACAAAGTGCTGTCTGTAATTAGAAATCGGGCGCATATGCAGGCTATTCTGCAAAATGAGGAATGCAAGGTCAGAAATGAGTTTGCAAGGATCTTATGTGGGTGACAAAAGGAGCAATGGAAAACAATATCTATTCTTATAACCAAGAATAATGACTTGCTGTTGGACAAGTACAGCTCAAAATCCACAACACATCCACTGACCTTGGCACCTGATGTCCTAACAGCTAAAGCAGGTAAAGCACGTTCATGCCAGTTCCTGTTTTACTGGCTTTGATATTAAACCTGACTTTACAGTAGTTCCTGTCATGCAACGTAATACAGACAAAGTTGATATAACATGAAGCCGATATATTGGTCGGGCTCTAGACTAAACACCCTTCAACCATGTTATGAGTGTTGGTGTTTGTCCACCATGTCCCAATGGCAACTTTTTGGAATTTTTTGCTCTTTGTTCAAAGGACTTGAAGATGGATAAACTTGAGGATGCTGCCTTTCTTTAAACAAATTGGTCATTTCTTACACTGCACTGTGCCTTTTATTCTTGTATTTCATATCTGTCTTATTCTTATTTTAGTTGTTTTTATATTTTTAACTGCTCTTTAATGTTTTATGTAAATCACTTTGAATTGCCTTGTTGCTGAAAGTGCTATACAAGACTCTATGTCTCAGGCATGTCTGACTGAAAGAGGATGGACAACAGAGATTAGGCTATAGTGCAGAAAAAACACACACAAAAATGGCCAAATGGGGAAAAAAATTATGCCTTTTTGCCTTTGCCTTATATTCTGCAATGCTGGCCTTTCACCATATAAGGGGTGGGAAAAATAATTCTTAGATGCATGGCGATTCTTTCTAAAATGATTTGATGCTCGATTCTGATAAGTTAATAATTGATTACTAAAAAAATAAAAAATAAAAAGTGTTACTGTCTCCAGGCATGTACAAATCAGAAAACAGAGTGACTGAAAGAGGATGGACAACTTAGAGATTAGGCAATAGTGCAGAAAAAATAAAACACACAAAAATGGCCAAATGGGGAAAAAAAATGAAATGAGTACAGTATATATACACACACACATGATCTAATAAGACATACATAAACTAATTAGGCAAAACACATATAGGATGTCTACTTTATCACATTACATCTGACCACCACATGTTTCATGTTCTAAGAAGCCAATTCTCCACCTTTAAAAACATGACTGAGTCTCTGACATGGAAGGCTACTGCGAGAGAAGGTGACTTTCACAAGCATGTTTAAAGCTTAAGCATGGCTACAAAAACCTCAGTAGACAAAACATTTCATTAAAACTTGTGTGTAACAACTACTGTATATGTCAAACTCTAAGCTTTGTCTAGGAAGTGAGTAGCAAAACTGAGTAGCAAACTCAGATTTATATGTATATTTTTTTAAATCATGCATGGAAATGTACATCAAAAAATTGTTGCATCGAGATGCATCAATACATTGGTTTAGAATCGAATCGTTGGCCGATTCCCACCCCTACGCAATATGGTGCTGAGCTCAATCTGACTTTATCGTGACTGTCATATGTTTATATGTCAGGGAGTTGTCTACTCTAGAAAACAGCATAAGCCTGATTGATACTTCAGTAATCCCTATAAGAATTCTGCTGCAGAAGCCCATGTGTGTGCACTTTGTGAATGGATGATGCAAGTTCAGTCTTTATTGCGACCTAAGTATGTGCAGGTTAGTTTTTGCTGTGAAGTTTTTGACATGCAGTGCACGTGTAAATCAGATGCACGAAATGTGATATTTGTTGTTATAAACCCGGACACCACAATCTGGAATTAAAGTAGAATAGAATTAACCAAATCTAGCATTTGTGCCTATAGCTTCCATATCAAACTATGTGGCATCAACGTAACGCCTTGTCGGATGAGGCCAAACTGTTCTGTTGCGTCGTTTACAATCTACATAGAAAACAGACTCATGACTACTAGCATCAAAAGGATAGATTATTCCAATTGGGCATGCTAATAATCTACCAAACATCTAACTGGCTTGCCATCCACCAATGCATGGAAGGTAGTAAGATATGCAACGTAAGGTAACTTTATTTGATGAACTAAGGTCAAACTTGTCTGCTAAACTGGTTACCGCACCATGAAGATACTGAAGGCATTAGGTTGTGTTTAACGTTACGAGGCAAACAAGATACATTCTCCATATTTAGCACGGTTTTTGGTTTAATGACCTCTCCTCTTTTGCAACCCTCGGTGCTGTCGAGACAGCGCCATCAGTCCGTGTAAAGGACTCTTATCTCGGTCATTATCGGCAGCATTGTCGCTAATTAACATGAATGATTTACTCAGATAGTAGATGTAAACAGATAATAAACAGTGCCCATACATCCCTCAATTAACTCACCGTTCGGAGGGCTGCCATCTCCGCTATGTATAGATAAACGCGAATATTTGTTCGTGTGGAAACAAACACTCAAAGTCAACTTGAGTTCCGCTTTGAAATACGAGACGTTAGCTAGCTGCCCGCTAGCTGTTAGGCTGACGTGAAGCCAGAAACCTCCCAGACATAAACACTGGCCTTCGTGATATTAGCTAGTCCTTTTTCTAACGGAAACACTTGACTTTAGCACATTTATAAACACTTTTAAACGGGACGGTTTGTGACGACTTTGTGACCCCCCCATTTGTTTTGTTCTTGGTTAATCATTTAAAATTACCAGGACTGTTTTATAAGACGACATGAGGGGAAAAAGAGCCACAAAATGAATTTAATATTGGTCTTGTAATTATAATTCATTCATGAAGTCGTTGAGGGCGTGACAAAAGCGCAACATCTGATTGGCGGACACCAGTAGGCTTAAAAAAAGGGAGGTTATTCGAAGTCAAAGACGTTGATGCTGATTGGTCGGTCGGTGGGGAGTGGTGCAGGTCTTGTTACACAGTTGGCCAGGATGCCAACATTTTAAGCTGACTGATCTTAGCTAGGCAACTTGATCGCCTATATAAATGAAAAGTCACTTTTATCTATTTATGAGATGTCAGTCAATTTTACTGCATGGAAATCTTTATTGTTTTTAAAACCATTTAGTAGTTTTATTAGTAATGTTATAAGCACACTTGGACATGCATTACTGTTCAAAAGATTGGAATCACCTGTTATATTGATGTTTTTCTGGCTATTTTAAGAGAGATAATAAAACCAGTATAATTCAGACACCAAATGTATTTTTTATTTTTACATTACAAGGGAGAATACTGTGAGAATACTTTGGATTTTGAATTTGTTTTCCAGTCCATCAAAGCATTAAGTGAATATCAATATTAAACTACAATGGTGCAACTAGACTCTTAACTAGACTCTTAAGTATTGGGTTGATATTCCATGATCAAATTACAAGATTGCTAACCTTTTTTTTCTATGTTAAGTTATAGCTTTACTAAAGTAACAGTTGCCTGTTAATTCCAGTTTGTTATAGGCTGCATTATTCTGCATATAACCTGTTCCTATTTAAATCTGCACACATTTTGATGCTAAGCTTAAAGTTTCTTTTACCAATGACTGCTGATTTCTTCTATTCTTATTCAAATGTTGCTCAGAGGGATCTCTTTCTGCCCTTTCAGTTGTCAGTCTGGGTCAACCAATTAAACAGAGTTTTGTTCTCCACGTACACAACAATCCCTTCATACAAAATAACATCTATTTGTAAAGAGGACTTTCTACATCCTAAAAACATCAAAGACCATTCAGATATAGAGTACTCCTCTCAGCCATCTGACTGGACCCAATCTTGCTTCTGTGGCAGGAGATTCTAAACTTTTAAACAGTAGTGTATGTATAATCTGGATTAAACTATTTCATGTTAAATCAGCTGTTTTACAACCACTGCCAGTCAAGAAGGGATCTGACTCTTGAAGCCATAGTTGAGTTCAGCTCCACCGCTGAACAGCAGGTCGATCCCGGTGCAGAAAGTCGCGTCGGCAGCCAGATACAAGGCAGCCAGTCCACACTCCGCCTCCGTCCCCATACGACCCAGCAGCTGTTGGAGAAGACATTCCTGTTCACTTTCCAGCACGTTTGGGTTGCATCATGTAACTTTCTGTCTGTCTGTCTGTCTGTCTGTCTGTGTGTGTGTACTGCACTGTGTTACTGCACAGTAAAAAGCATGACATTTTCTTAACTATTTACCAAGTACAACGAGCATTTCATAATGGGCTGGAGGGGCTCTCCTATGTTATATTACTTCCAGGAATTGACAAATTCAAGACAACTGACAAGACATTCTTAAATCTAGAATGACAGTATGAATTGCTTGCACTTTTCCACTATGAATTATGATGAGCGCGCTGAGACTCTTAAAGATAAGATCAGATGAATCTTTATGTATGTAAAGAGGAAATTGCTGTGCTTTAGGACCACAGTCTGGTGTCTCCTCTTCATGGTTTCACCCTCATACATTTGGGATAAATAGAAAGCTGTAATTTGCATGGCAAAAAAACAGCCTGTTGCAGAAACTCTTTCTGTTTAGATCCAGGATTGAGATTAAAACACAGACATTAAAACAATAATGTTGCTGGAACTGAAGGCTTCCTCCTAATTATTCACCGTGGGTCTTAACCAGGTTTTTAGCTACTTCTCCGCAGATAACAGCGGACCCTTCTTTCTTTGATGAGGAGGACCTTTCTTTAATGTTATTGTACTGTATTTTCTTTACTCACACCTAATCTATTAAATACTGCTAAAATAATTAAGATTGGACCTGATGATAGGATTTAAGTTGATCAAGAGTTCTTCAATTTTTTACACTTTTTAGGATTAACACTTTCACTACAACAAAATCAACTGTCTTTCGTTTTCACACTTTCCAAAGTTTTTTGCCATTTGCAAACCTCCCACGGCATCATTAAGATCACTTTCACTCTGAACATGTTCCCCATCTTTCTAGCTCCATGTTGTGAGAACTTGCCTGAGAATTTTCCCCCACTTTAATGGCGGCTGCAGCATCTGGTGTCTGTCCTGCTAGTTCTTCCCACAGAGGTGTCATCACATTACCTGGAGAGATGCTGCAATAAACGGCAGACAGTATTATTAGACAAGAGAGGGTACGGTTAGCTTTGTAGTCAGTTAAATACTTTCAGATACTTTATATCATTTAGTATTGTTACTCCAGAAAAGAGTTATTGTTGCAGAGTCTGCTCAGAGACTCTTACATGTTTTAAATATCAGTGGACAGTTTATACACACGTACATATTTGCATCATTTAAATTCTGAAATGTTTAATATATCAGTTAACTGAAAGAAAATTGCTCAGTCTAAAAAATTGTTAGAATCAATATCATTTATGTATGTTGGTTACAGTTTGTTTTTCTCCGTTTTTACAGTTTGCCCGCACAAAGTAAACAACTTTTAGATGTGACTTTATTATTGCCATGTGCCATTTGACATTAATAGGCAGTGTTGTCAAGTAACTAAGTCTGTTTACTTTATGGAAGTACAAATGTGAGGTACTTCACTTGAGCGTTTTCATTTCATGCTATTTCATAGAGCAATAGTGTACTTTCACTCTACTTCCTTTATCGGATTAAAATAGTTACTCTGATTGATTATGATTTTATATGAAAATCACATGTCATAAGCCTATGAATTAACAATGCAAGATGCAATAACAATGCAATAACAATGCAAGTTAAAGATGAAACCAGTTGTTCCCAACCTTTTAGTCTTGTGATTTTGTGTCTAGTTGGGGCCTCCTGTCATATTTCCCCTCTATACACCTCACATGGTTTTATTTTAAAAACAGTTTGAGGCCCAAAGAGGTCAAATATTAAAGAGAGAAAATTCCTAATAAAAAAAAAAAATTAATTTGTGTATCAGAAATTACTTTTTTTTTCTTTCCTCTTCCATTCATCCCCCCCTCAGATTTATCTGGTGACCTTTTGGAGGGGCCCGTTCCCTAGGTTGGGAACCACTGAACTAGACAAGCTAACAGTATTTAAAGTTGTTAGCAGTAGCTCCACCTCAAGCAGCTGCAACAACCTGCTGCTCTCACATTGATGCATAAGTAATAACAATTTAATAATATCATAAATAATTAACATATCATTCACAGGAGACATTATACTGCAGAGCGAGTACTTTTACTTTTGATATTTTAAGTATATTTTGCTGTTAATACTTCTGTGCGTTTAGTAGTAATAGTAGGATTTTGATTGCATAACTGTTACAATGGAGTATTGTTTTTTGTACATTGCTGTATTGGTACTTTTACTCAAGACTACCCAGATGACAGTTGGTCTGAGTTACACTGCAGTTTGACTCACCAGTTCACTCTCACATTGTAGCGACTCTCATCCACAGCCATTGCTTTTGTCATGGAGATAATCGCCCCCTTGTGGATAAAAGCTCACATTACAGATCTCTTCTTTCTCTTCAGCTGAGATTGAAGGAATGATGACACTTGTTGCCTGGAGGATGGACTCACCTTGGTGGCAACATACGGTGCAGCGTCCTTCTGGCCGATGGTTGCCACCAGACTGGAGACGTTTATGATGTTTCCCTGCCGCTGTCGCAGGTACGGCAACACATACTGAAGAGAGAGTGAGACCTCCTATTACTTCAAAGATCCTGTATACATACATGCATAGCTGTTTATGGGTGTGTGAGGTAGGTCAATGGAAGCAGGGCAACTTCTAATACACCCTTTTGAATAACCTGATTCATAACTGCAATACAACTTTACATCACACTAGTAGTTGCACTATTTCCACCTCACTAGGTTTTACTTGGATACCACTGCACAGCATTACACATGTATATACAGTGAAAATGATCCCACTGTTTTCAATACTGGACACTTGAATTGCCAATTTGAATTTATCAATGTAAAAAAAGCAACACCACGTTGAAGAGACAAGAGACTTTCAGATCACATTCATTTTTCCATTTAGTAAAATACAGCGGGATTTACGGCTGAGGAGGACCTTAGTTGCATCTCGTGCTCCCTTCCTGTTGTCTCTCTATAAAATAATAAAATCCTTACAGCTCTTCTTTGCTTCCATGGGAGTCAGCATTTATGGGAGAAAGTTATGAGAAATAATCTGTGATTTTAAAAAGTTTTCCACAAGTTCAAAACATTACTTTAGACGCCAAGAAGTAGCTGACGAGGTTCAGATTCAGCAGATCCCTGAACTCCTCTGCTGTGGTGTCATCAGTGGATTTATGAGGCGGGTCTAAAGAGAAAGAGAGAGGTGTGGGGGGGGGGGTGTAAGTATTTACCACTAGAAACTAGAAACATCCTCATTATCACTTTATCACGTGAATAAGGAAGTGTGAGACTCACGCCACCCTGCGTTGTTGACCAGGCAGTCAATGTGTCCATAATGCTCCACTGTGACTGCAATCAGTCTCTGTGGAGAGACAATCCCACCGGTGGCGTTGGAACAACAAGACAGTTACAAAATACAGACAGCGCCTCACCCAGCAGAGCACACAGACGCTCATGCAAACACAGAACTGGTTGGAGTCGACAAACAAGTTTTTACAGATTGAATGCAAGCTAGTTTTAGCATGTGATTGCCGATTGTTTTGATGAGTAATTGTCACCCAACCAGATTAATGTAACCAAATAACTACCTTTTTATATCAATGTCTGTTTGGTCTTTTTGGATATACTTTTTATAAAATGTAATTATAATCTTTTTTATATCATATCTAGATCTTTTGGTCTTAAAATAAACCAGGTGATAAACAGGAGACACAGACACGCATCTTGTGATTATGACAGTTTTATAAGTGAAGTGTAGTATAACCAGGACACTGCAGTTGCACATTACCTTGATGTCATCCTCTTTGGACATGTCACATGTGACAAATTTGGATGATCCTGGCCCTGCTTTGTTTAGCTCCGCCTCCAGAGCCTCACCTACTGCACCTGTGTGATTATAGTGACAGACATATTCACATCATAGGTTGAAATGCTTTCACTCCTTTAGCTATAGGAGGAAAGTAAGGGGGCAATTATTCAAGTACTGTACATAAGTACAATTTTGAGGTACTTGTACTTGGGTACTTTATGCAACTTTTACTCCACTACATATCAGAGAGGAAAATATACATTTGACTTTGCTACATTAATCTTGCAGTATTTTTACTATTAAGCTAAGCAGTAGTGCATAAGGTACCTAACATTTACACGTTGACCAATTACAACATTAATAACAATATCCTATAATACAATGTAATATGCATATAGTATTCATAATAACACTCTGAAAGGAAGCAGTGTTTCTAAATAAATACGTTTCATATTTAAAGTACAGTTTACTGATACTTTTGTACTTTCACTTGAGTAACATTTTGAATGCAGGACTTTCCAGATGATGAAGGCATATATGGTCAAATAAAACTGAATTTAATAGGAAAATAGTTGACCAAAAATAATGTTACTAACCTCCTCTTGCACAAAACACCACTTTGGCTCCATTCTCCACTAAAAAAAAAGATGCAAAATATTTAATGCTCCACTTCTTGTCTGATCACAAACAAACTTACGTTATAAATATCAATATTCACCAAACACTTTGACAATCCCTCTGCCAATTCCTTTGGATCCTCCAGTCACAATGACAACTTTGTTGTGGTATCGGAGGGACATTTCGGCTGTATGATTATGATGATAAACCTTGTCCTGAAACGCCGCAACACTGCACGAGACGAGTATTGATTTCTTTGCTCCAATTCGGTCTTTGCACCACGTCTCTTCAGTTTTGCCACTTCCTTAAATAAACGCAGTTTGCGTGGGTGAGGTTCAAAGTTTTACCAAATCATGGGGTTTGCTCTGCTGCATTCAGGTGCTGTTGGTAGTATTGGAAATGACAAAACTCACTTAAACTGTCAATAAATTGGAGAATTAAGTCGCCAAATTGTGAACTTTATTAAATAAAGAACATTAAAACCGCTTTTACATAACCTGGAAGGATTAAATGAAAACATGTATGGCTGCTAAATGAAGACACACCTGCTCTTCTTTAAATCACTGCAGCAAATTAGAAAACCGGCAATAAAACTGCTCAACAACTACAACAATAATAATTGTTAATTTTACACAGACGTTTTCAACTATGACTGCACTTATTCAATACAATAACAATACTAGCAATAGACTAAAGCTACAGCTACAGCACTTTGAGCTAAATGCTATTGTCAGCATGCTAGCATGCTCAGAGCATATACCTACTATTCAAGTATAGCCAAATGTTCACCATTTTAGTTTAACCTGTTAGCATGCTATCATTTGCTAATTAGCACTGAACACAAAATACAGCTAATGCTGAATAGTTTTGGTGATATTTATATATATATATATATATATATATATATATATATATATATATATATATATATATATATATATATATATATATATATATATATATATAGGTATCGGAAAAATGACAATTTTAATACATGCAAAGTCAGAGGAATACCAAAGTGATTACACTTCTTTCTGAGGGAGACATACACAACCACCAAAATTGAGATATTTTGCAGAATTAGTGAAAACATTGACTTGCTGACCTCAACGGAAGTAGCCTTCCCTCAACTTCCTCTCTGTGTGTGTTGCCGTTCTCAAAATCCCTTCCTTTGGGAAACCAACAACACATATGATTCATATATGATTCAGTAAGCTACATGCTGAAAATGAAAATTCTGCATGGTTCTTTTGGGCAATGATTGTAAAGATTTACAAATAATATTATTACGGTATTTACTATATAACGGGGACGTTTTGGGACCGATTGGTGGGATTGCAGTGGATGGCTTATTATGGTTTAACCATGTATCCAGCTAATTTAAATAGTTCACCTTACTGTGTAACAGTTATTCACACAATGGGTGGGGGCGGGGCGGGTGCTATGTTCCACCAAAACAAGTTCCCTCAGTTCCTCATGATTGTGATTGGTTTCAGGGGCGTAGCACAACAACATTTTCTATGGGCCCCTCCCCGCATCCACAGCTATTCATTCTATTCTAGCATCTTTTTGGGCCCTCCTCAACTGAGGGCCCTGGGTACCCCCTCCCCCCCAGTCTGGCGCCCCTGATTGGTTTAAAGAAATGGAAACAACCCAGAGGATTTTTTTCTCCTATCCCAGAATGTATGTGTGATGTAACCATACTTTACTCCCAGCGCTGTAGAGATAGGGCTGCCAACGTGAGCCTAGGAGACCAAATGTATTAGGATTCATCCTCTTGTGACAAATAATCTCTGTAAAAAACATTCATAAAAAACAAAATCCATTTGATAGTTGTTGAGATATTTCTCACTATAACCATTTTCACTTGCATGGCTAAAAATGACAAATTAAAAAAAAGCTCCAGCATTAAACATGCAAGTAAAATGAAAGGCTTTCATATAAATGTGTTTCAATTAGACATTGATTAATCTAGCCTAACATCATCACAGTCACAGCTTTAAATCTAACAATATCTTCTGATGAAGTCCAATTTCTTGTTTATTTAATGTACCATACAGCTGCATTTATGATTCTGAAAAGCCCGAAACTGTATTTAAAGGCAACATTTGTAAAGGTCTTCCTGTTATGGGAATTGTAGTTTCACTGCAAACAGACTGCCACACAGAGATGCTTGAGTGTAGACTTCTGATGGGACTAAAATAACCAGACATCCAGATGATTTATGTTTAATTTAAAACGAAGGCTGCATTGACAGGTCAGGTTTCATTTGCCATGTTTTAAATTGGGGACAATTTTGGACAAGCCACAGTCAAGTAGCCAAATGTAATTTAAAATAGATGATGACAGCAAAGTTATGAAAGCATTTAGAGGGGACAGAAACCAAAGGAAAATACTAACCCCATATGTGTGTGTGTGTTCATTCAGAGTTTAAATCACGACCATAACCAACTTTTACTTTTCTTAAAAATGTTCCTTTCCTTTTATATTATAGTTTGGGCATCATCTATGTGAGTGTGAAAGTTCATATTTACACATGCGTGCAAACAGTATGTTTAAGAAGAGTGAGGGGTTAAGAGGTTGACATTTTCGGGCAGGAAGGGTTGTTGGGGGCAGAGAAGGGGGGCAGCAGAGCTCTTGGTGGAGGGGAGGGTAGAATATTGAATTTCGGGACGACAGCATTCCCCGGGGCGCACTGAGCATGACAGAGAGCACAAGTGACGGCCATGAGTGACCTACAAACAAGCTTTACTATTAAACTTCAACCACGCTGCAGATTAACACCCCAGCAGCCCCTGAAGGAGCCACGATGCACCCCCTGGCCTGCCACCTCCCCTCCTCTCCCAAACGTGACACATGGAGGAGGAGGGGTTGTCTGGACATCATGATGCAGGAATTGCTCCACAAACTGTCTCAGAAGGAGGGAAGGTTTAGCCCAAAAGGCACCCTGAGGTGGAGGTACAGTAGGAGAGTCAGGGTCACTGTCAGGAGGTGTTATTAGTTTGAATCAGCGGCAGACGGGTGAGAGGAGGTTTCTACCGACTGAACTGGACATGGTGATAAACTGGTGAGGAGCATGTGTGGAGCTTTTTGCACCGAGGGTCTGCATGCTGGTACTTACAGTACAGAATATGGTGGAAAAAGGTGGAACATCAGTGATTGTACTACACTGGACACATTCAAATCACGTATCAAGACATATCTCTATAGATTAGCCTTCACCTTATAATAATATCACATTACATTCTACTAGTTGCTTTAAAGTGTATTTGAGTACTAGGAAAAACACGATATAAATAAAATGTATTATTATTACTAGAGATGGTCCAATACCTAGTACTGATCCGATAGCAGTGTGTCATATATTATATAATGTTGTAACAACTGTAAACTACTATCCCTGTATGGATGAGATATGATTTCTATCTTTGTTGTCAGTCTGGCTCAGGTTAAACTCCTATTGAAACATGAAGAAACACAAACAATGAACGCCACAGAACTTTCTTTTTTTATCCAGTTTCTCCAGTCAGTTATAATTAGAAAAATAACATAAATAAACTACTTTAATGTAGAATTTCTTTAGGGCTTTATTACGTGGTAGAGGACTGGTGCATAAACTCCAGTACTTCACGATACCAATGCCAGTGTTTTAGGCAGTATCGGAGAACATCTCTGATTATTATGAGGGCTTTTGCGTAAAGCTATACAAAAACAGAGCATCTTGATACTAATTCTGTTTAGTTTTTAATGGTTTAATCAGCATTTATTTTTTATTTTTAATGTAGCACACTTTTCTCTCTCTTTTATGTCATCTAATGTAATCTAAATAACACTTGAGTTTACAAAAAAAGAGGTAAGATTTAAATTGAAATATTTTATTATTTCAGTTCCAACTTATTCTGGGAAAACAAAATGTATTATTGGTGAGGCTGTGGCACTGGTTAGTGGATTAATGACAAAATGAAGCAACTAAGAGAATTTATTTCAAAATATATTTCAAATGAATGACCTTTATGTATTTTAATGCACAGAAATGGTGATTAAAAAGTGTTATATACTACATATATATACATACTACTATAGTATATATACACATACTATAGTACTATACCCCTTTTATCTACCCATGTTTTGCTGTTCTGTTGTTTCTGCACAGTCAGGTCAATCTTGAATTGTCTTCTCCAGAGCGAAGAGACAAAAGAAAGTAAGACAAGAAACACAAGGAAGAAAGAAACAAAGAAAGATGGATAACCAAGACCAGGGAGGAGATACAGGTGGAGGAGGAGGGCAGACAAACGGGAAACAAAAAGTTGAGGAGGTCGGTGATGAGGAAAAGTGGACCAAAGATAAACACAACAAGCTGGAGAAGGAGAGCAGTGAGAAGGAACCGAGCGGAAAGGCCATGAAGGAGAAGCGTCGCTGTCACTGGAGAAGTGACTGGGCTCTAAACGAACGTCTGGCCATCAACGTGTCAGGGATGCGTTACGAGACCCAGCTCCGCACTCTGGCCCAGTTCCCCGACTCCATGCTGGGTGACCCCAGGCGTCGCCTTCGCTATTACGACCCCCTGCGGAACGAACTCTTCCTGGACCGGAGCCGCGCCTGCTTCGATGCCATCCTGTACTTCTACCAGTCCGGCGGGAGGCTGCGGAGGCCCGCCAACGTCCCTCTGGACATGTTCCTGGAGGAGCTGCGCTTCTATGAGCTTGGGGAGGAGATCATCGACCGCTACAAAGCGGACGAAGGCTTCCCCAAGGAGGAGGAGAGGCCCTTACCCACCAATGACTTGCAGCGCCGCCTCTGGATGCTGTTTGAGTATCCGGAGTCCTCCGGCGGAGCTCGGATCATCGCCATCATCAGCGTCATGGTCATTGTGATCTCCATTCTCATCTTCTGCCTGGAGACTATGCCTGAGTTCAGGAATGAGAAGGAACTGCGGGAGGTGAGGATGGGTTAAATGGTGCTGATGAGTGAAACAGAGAGGCCGCAGATGGAGGGATGTATGGAAACAGACAAACAGAGAAGTGAAGGAGAGAGCAAGTAGCTGTCAGGGCGCAGAAGTTAACACTGCGAGGGAGTGATGAGGTGAACATAGAAGGACAACATATGCTGACAGGTGTCACATGAAGCAGAACGAGGTGAAAACGTCTTTATCTTCTCTCTCAACACTGAGGGGAAAAAAGCCGAAGGATGATTGGAATCTTTAAAGTTAAGAATCAAGGGTCGAGGGAAGGGAATGCAAAGGCAGCGGACAGAGAAGAAGGCGAGGGCGAGGTTTTCCTGAGATCATTTTGGACTTGTCGTTAAATCTGATCCACCAAGATTAAAGCAAAGGAATGGAGTAGATGAGGCGGGGGAGTGAAACTGCTGATGGAAAAGCAAGAGCAATGAAAGACAGAAGAGGTTAGGTTAATATTGTGGAGATGATATGCGTTGTCACCCACTTGGGGCTGTTCGCCAGAGCCAGATTCAGGGTGGAGTGGATACATCAAAAGTACTGAGAAAAGAGAGAGAGTGGAAGGAGTTAGAGGTAAAGAAGGAAGAGTGAAGTGAAGGAAAAGAGCTTGTCTCACATTACTCCCTGGAGATCTAAAGGGCTATATATAGGGCTAGGACAACCCTATGAGCACATCAACACATAAACAAATGTCTGTATTAATAAACGGTGTAACTCATAGGCTACACATGGGAAAATAGCATGGAAAAGAGGCTCACAGATCAAATTTTCTGATGGCCAACACAAAATGAAAATCAAACCACACACTGTTCCTGTAGCCAGGAGATGAGACAGATTCTGGAAGTTCGGGCAGCAGAATTGACACCGTGGCGTGCTTGCTGGATTTACGTTTCCCATCACCATCAACAGTGCTCCGTTACTCCCTTACATAGATAGATACGCTCATGTGATCAGAGCATTTGGCGCTTTTGGAAAGCTACACAAACACAACAAAACCCGCATGCACAACCGTCCCCATGCAATCACTCACTCACCGAATGGTGGGGAAAATTGAACCAACTACATTTGCTTTGTTAGTTTCTGATGAAGATGTTATTGGTTCTATATGACAAGTTATATAAAGCAAGAAGTGTGTGTGTGTGTGTGACTATGTGTCCTTCACATATCTCAAGAACTGTTAATCAGATCTACTTTACCTACTTAATGAGTAATTTTGTAACCATAAATTACCGTAGGTGCCGATTTGCATTGACCAATTTTTCAGCGTTTTGCTACTCCTCCAACAAATCTCGAGCTATTGTCACCAAATTTAGTACAGAACATCTCTGAACCAAGCCCGAAAAAGTTACTTTTTCAGTTCTTTTATGATTTTAAAGTTTGCTCAAATGTTGTGCGCAGGAACACTTTCTGCTATTGCAACCACATTGGGTGGACATGTGTAGATTTGATGCCTGAGCGGCCATGACACATTTGGTGCCATTTGGTGGTGCTGTAGCAGCATCATCTAAAGGAAGAATCTCTGTCTCTCTCTGAGTGTCCTTCATATATCTCAAACATTTATCCAATCCACTTCCAACACGCATATCGCTGCAAACCCAAGGGAGCGCAGTGTCGAGTGTGAACTCAATCGGATGAGCGGTTCTCGTGAACGCTGAAGCAGCATTTCCGGGGGCCAAGCAATTAACCTGTTGCAAATGGGCATGCATCTTAAAGATTTTCATTAAAAAAAATGTCTGTTAAGTCACTATTGTTGAATGAGGTAACACAGCGGTGATTGAGCCTTTAGCCCCTTGCATTTGCAGTATTAAGAACTGGTGTTCAAAACCACTGCAAGCTACAACCGTACCAGTAAACATATAATAGTTGAGTCAGTCAAAGCGGTGGCAGAAATCTCCGGAGTGGAGATCTGAGAACTGACTGTTGGAAATGCAAAGCCAACCTTATCTGAACTGTGTCAGTCTTAGAATTATTTAGGGACAATATGTGCTGCGAGGTTTACCAGAGTAACTCTATCTAACTTGTTAAAAGACACTAATGCCCAGCCATTTCAAACCTGCACCTACTTCCCAGAAAAAAACAAGCCGTCAGGTTAAATGAAGTGTCAGATGTCGCGGCCGTGCCGGTGTCAGGAGTGTAACGCAACCCAGCGTCAAATGAACTTCATGTTTTTTGAGTGTGTTTAAATATAGAGAAACAGATTTATAAAAAAAACGTAAGGGAAAAATAAAGCCAAGGGAGTGAAAATGGAGAGGAGAGAAAAGTTAGCACAGTATCACAGATCATACAGGCTGTCTTTATTCTCTGTTTACTCCCCTGTAAACTTTGTCTCCATGGAGATACAGTATTTATTATAGCCTTACCCTTCCCCTTTATTCTCATATTTCCCAACTCACGCTTGATAAACAGATGATAGAATGTACCTGTTATAGGCTTTGACTTCTTCTATCTCTGAGGGTAACTAACAACTTTTCCTTCATTCTTTGTTTTACAGAAGTTCACCACCATACCGCACCCAACCATAGCAAATGAAACCATCTTGATCCCACCTGGCTTTACTCCCTTCCAGGACCCCTTCTTCATTGTAGAGACCATCTGCATCATCTGGTTCTCCTTTGAGCTCATCGTACGCTTCACCTGCGCTCCGAGCAAGGTCCACTTCTTCAAAGACGTCATGAACACCATCGACTTCTTTGCCATCATTCCCTATTTCGTCACCCTGGGCACGGAACTGACCAAGGACAAGGACGCGCAGGCCTCCGTGTCCCTGGCCCTGATCAGAGTCATCAGGCTTGTGAGGGTCTTCAGGATCTTCAAGCTCTCTCGTCACTCCAAGGGCCTCCAGATCCTGGGCCAGACGCTGAAGGCCAGCCTCAGAGAGCTTGCCCTGCTCATCTTCTTTCTCTTCATCGGAGTCATCATCTTTTCTAGTGCCGCCTATTTTGCAGAGGTGGATAATCCTAACACGGCGTTCACCAGCATCCCTGAGGCGTTTTGGTGGGCTGTCGTGTCCATGACGACAGTCGGCTACGGGGACATGTACCCGGTGACGGTCGGAGGGAAGCTGGTGGGCTCCATGTGCGCCATCGCTGGCGTGCTCACAATCTCGTTGCCAGTTCCCGTCATTGTGTCCAACTTCAGCTATTTCTACCACCGCGAGATGGAGTGCGAGGACACGACCCAGTACAATCATGTCTCCACGTCGGTCTGGGAAGGAGAGGACGATGAAGAGGGCGGAAATGAGGAAGGAGTGGACGAGGGGCACGAACACACGGGAAACTGTGTACCCTTGTACGAGCAAGACAGCAGGGATATCTGCCCTCCGCTCAACAGGACGCTCCTGGCCGGGCTTTGTGATGGACAGGAAGGTGGGTATCAGAGAGGGATAAACTTCTACCTCAAAGAACCTCTGGTCACTCAGGTTTGACTGACAGGATGGAGGCCTGTCCCACTGTCTTACATCAAGGAAAAGAGAGTGCCAACATGGAAAGATGCTGGCAGAGTGATACAGGAGAAAATGTTAACAAAGACTTGCACTGTTATAAGCTCTAATGTGTTACATTTGAGGCTTTTGCATGATTGTATTTGACTAATAAGCATCTGTTTTTTTCCTCAGTAAATAAATGAAATCCAACCTTTAAAAGACCCTGCAGGTGTTTTGATAAAACTTACTGCTGTAGTAAAGCCATATCCAGACACCTCAAAAAATCCTCTATCAGCTCAAATAAAAAAATAACCCACCTGCCGCACAATAAAGTAGATGTGAAGTTCTTTCCAAAGTTGCAATTTCTTAAATCTATGGCAGCCAGAGTTGACATTTGGTAACTTCCTGTCTTGTTATAGGCAAAGGAAAAATGATTAATATAGACATGAAACAGATGAAACAGGTAATAAAAGTTTCAGGTAACGCTTCATGCTATGAGTCAATAATTTACCTAATTTAAAATAAGGAAACTAGGAATTTACTGAAAGTAAATATTCCAACCAGTATTCATTTATCATTGGACATTTTATTCTCCTTATATATAGACTTGCTTGTGGACAGTTTTCTCATATTCAGTTGACTTGACTGAAACACTATCTTGGATGCGATTAATTGGAATTTTGTTGCTGAAAGTGTGCCAACTGAACACCTTATCTATTTCCCTATAATTAATACCATACTACATAGTCCTTTCAGGGAAACGTTCAAGAAAATTACCAAGAAATTATTCAGAAAGTACAGACCTGTAAAATAAACCATTACCAAATTATTAAACTTCCAGCCACCATCTTTGTTTGGCTAAATAGAAGCACTGCAGCTAAGAATGTAGGTAAAACATCTTCTTTCGTGGGCAACAGATGGTATATGTTTTTCCTGGCTGGATGGAGGATTATTTTAGGACTCGAAAATGTCTTTAAAACAGAGAAAAGTGTTGTTTAAAAAATCTGTGAGGTGCCCGTCTCACTTGCATGTTATCATCACTGCAAACACCTCAAATGAAAAAAAGGAAAATGAAATCACCAAAAGTCAATGTAAACTACAAACACAACTGATGATCGTACCGCTTCAGAGATGTACAAAACGTATATAACGTTATTGTAATATACAATTTATGTTGTATAATCCCTGTAATGACGGTTTACTAGTGTCACTATTGAATGACTGAAGTGCTGAATGCAGGAAATCAATTCACCACCCATTCATCTGATGGTGTTGAAGTGATGAAGTGATCCACAGTGTTATTAACTGCTGCTGTGAACATACTGTATAGGAGCTAAGTGAACAGCAAGTGTTGATGCCCTGTACTTGTCAGTTATGGCAGATATGAGGCACTGTAATCTCACGCTGACGTTGACAACAAAGAGATCGCTGATCGGCTGTTGGCGGCGCAGACAGAGATTTTGTAGTCGGTCCAAAGCCAGTTTGTAAGCTACATACAGCAGTGCAATAGATACAGCTTGGAGAGGTGTGTGGAGAAAGCTGATATCAGGTCACAGACCATATAGCTCAGAGCCAGCTGACATTTATACTAACTGCAGTGTCTGGAGCAACACTGTGCTCTGATGGTCCGAGGCAATAATGGTAGGACTAACAATCTTCACAGCTTTGTCCTCACGTCAATGAGAACAACTTTCCCTCAGTTACTCTCTGCCTTAAAATACGTAGAATAGATGTGTTACCCTGTGTTATTAAACTGATGTCGAACATGTACGGTTTCCTTCAGCTGATTTTTAATTAGGGTGTCATTCATCGGCTGTTTGGCTACCAACTGTCTTTAAGGCTGCATACCGGACTGCTTTATGGCAGTATTACTTTTTCAGAATATTTGCATCAGTGGGATGAAGTATGAAGTTCTAACAATTCTTAAATTTATGTTAAAACAGCTTCTCAATGGAAATTCTAGAATACAGTTTGATAAACTGTAATCAAAAAGTTATATATTTTGCTAAAATATTTAATCTATATAATTTATCCCACTTGTTGCTTTTCCCAAAATACAGCTAAATACACCAGATTCCAGGAGAACGTTGAGCAGGTCAACAGCATGATGTGGAAGATGTGTATACAGAAGATAGAAGATACTGAGAGCATGGACAGGCAGATGGTGATTTTGGGAGATTGATACTTTATTTTGTGAAATGTCACCAATGTAATCCATTGTAATTGACATGAATTTGAGTGGGAATGCAACCATTAAGAAACATTTTTCAAGCCTAAAGGAGGTGAATCCAAGATAATTTCATAACTTGTTTTGACTGCGTGGATGTAGGGTGAGGACAAATGAAGCTGTGTGTATGTATGTGTATATATATATGTATATATATATATATATATATATATATGTCTTACTTTATTTAATAAAGATCATATTTAATCACTCAGGTCATACATTTCTGAATTCCTTCCACATGACTCATGCAGTGACTTGGGAGAATGTAATGATGTGTGCTCGGATGTCAACGTTTTAAAAGCATCATGAGGGTTTTACACCGTATTATTAGGAGGCTGCACATCTCAGTTTCTGTCAGTATGACGGTCAGAAAAGATACTGTGTAGTACAGATTGTATGGTAAGGCGTATGGATATTGCACTGTGCATGTGATGAGTCAACCTGCCTCTAGATGTCAGACTGTGTTTTAAAACCAGGACATCTGTCACTCCTGCTGCCACTGGATTTAATTTACAGTAATGTGACATGAAAGACTTCAAAGAAACCAAATGAAACATTTTCCCTCTTGAAATGATCATGTTCATTGATGCCATATGATCCAGATGACTTACATTATGTTCTTTTCATTCCATGACATATAAAAAAGACTTTGACTGAATTATTATAGTTATTATAATTTGTTATTATAACTAAGTAGATAAAATGTGTGATTGCATTAGGTTTTTGAGTCAAGTCAAAAACATGTACTATTGCACTGTAACTCTAACTGAGGAACACACACACACACACACACACACACACACACACACACACACAGTCTTCTGGATGATGATGGCTGCAGTGATTAAATTCCTGACCCCCTGCTGCCTCAGATGGTGTGATATCCTCATGTCATGTGTCTCTCTCATGCTACAGGACAGATTAGTGCTTCGTTCCACAGACATCAGCCAGAACGTCATCACAATTTTGAAATTCACAACACACTGTCAGATTTTCAGATTTCTGATGACCTGCAGCCTTTCACTATTTCCCTCTATCTAACTCAGCTCTCCTCTCTGACGTGCAGGGACCTGGAGCTATAACGTTAGCTCTGCTTGCAATTAACCACAGTGCCCTTATGCTGTCTGGGAAGAATGAAAAGGATTGACGTCTTTCCTACCATCTGCCGCCCTCCGATTCCTCTCCCAGCCCTAACTCTCTCCTGCCTTGCCCATCTCTAACTCTTCTTTGAGAGGATTACGTGTGTTGGTATTTCTGTGTCTTTGTCCCATCAGTGTGTAAGAGTTTGCCTTGTGTAATGTTTGCATCTGTGTCTGTTGCAACTTTTCCATCCAGTAATATCTTTGTCTGCAGGACAAAGATATTACACCTGTCCCCTGTCCCCTTTTGACTGCAAATCCCTCCACGATTGTACTTAAGCAGCAGAGAAAAAAACAAAACAGAAATGCATTTATTTTAAATAAATCTCTACGATTTTATTACATTCAATATACACACGAGCTGGACCTGTGAATCTGAGTTAAGATTTAAGGACGTGGGGAGGAAGTTGATGAACTTAAATTTCAAATTAGAGGCAATCCAGTTGGGAGGAAGAGAGTGAAAACGCTATTTTACAGCAATTAAGAATGATAAATGTGAGTAGAATTTTAAATTTAAACATACAACAAAATAAAAATGGAATCTTGCCTATTACTCATCATTTCAGACACCAGACCACAACAAGAAGATACAAACCATAGATGATATACACAATATTAACATCAAGATGAGAGGTGATGTGCAAGAACAGCACCGAGGATGAAAATGTAGAGATGCAAGAAGGTAGGGAATTATAAAAAATAATGTCTGCTGGTTGCATAGTCTTTCATTTACATGAACCTGTTGCTATTCTCAAGGTTATTTAAAGGAATAGTTAGACATTTGGGGAAAACGCCCTCACTTTAGTGAAGCAGCCACGCAGACACGGAGGCTAAGCAATGTACTGCTGTGTTTACGTTTATCTGCTGCCCCTGTCCACAGCAGTACATTGCTTAGCTTCTGTGCCTGTCCACCTCCATCTACTGTAGGTAATACACAGAATATGGATACGTAGCACATACAACCCCAATATCTGAACTATCCCTTTAACATGTTTATTTTGTTTGTTTAATCCACACAAAAACAGAAGTGTAAAACCAAGCTGTGGCTATTTGTACACTTACTGTATGTGCTGCACTATTTCTTGACTGGCATGAAACCAGTGGAGACTACAGAAATGTTCTGCTCCCAGACATGAAATATTCCAGCACATGACATCCTATGAAATGGTGAATTGAATTCCTCCCAGGAAAATTAAAAGTAAAAGAGATTAAGTTGAGCAAAGTTTAAGGATCAACTAATAACTCATGTTTGCGCATTTAAAGGTCCCTGACTCACACTTTCTCTCCTATCAGGCAAATTTAAGGAAGTTCAGACATACAGGAGCATTTAAAATTTGGTTAGGGAATCAAGACAGTGACGGAGACATGATTTAACGGGGAAACAACTCTCCATTTAAGCTCTTCTGCAGGAAACCAAACAGGCCTGGTCTTAAGGGCAATCTCAACATTTTTATATATTTGCAAGCTCAAAATGAGCTTATTGATCACTTATCCAAAAGTTCTATTTTAAGAGCAGTGAACTGAAAATAAATCTGAGGGTAGCAATGTAACCAGCCAGAAATCCACTGTGGACCTCAAAAAGCTGTCATAAAATGGAAACTAGTCGATAAGGAAGTTTTTTGGTTGTAAATCTCCAATCATGGCAGGTCGCTCGGCAGCATGGGGTGCCTCCGATCATAAGCAGTGTCATCACTCTCCTCGCCGTCGCTTACTTCACCCAAAACCCTCTCTCTCTCCTCCTCTTCGGTTTCACTCTCTCGCCTCAGACGCTCCCGCTCCCTGTCTCTCTCTCTGTGGGAGCGAGGCATTGTTGGATTCTGAGAGCGCAAAGAAGGACATAATGAGAACATGTAGTTTATAATAAGTGACTAAAAAGGTCAATTTTAGGATTTGTTTTATGAGGTATACACCAGGGGTTGGAACGATTTGATCTTGTACCTGAAAAAAGGGCTGGGCAATATATCAATATCATGATATGAGACTAGATATTGTCTTAGATTTAAGAAATATTACACAGAAAATGTTACTTTCTCACAAAAGGAATAAGATGGCAAATGTTAGCCTTAACAGCCTTATTAGCGTCACTGTCCTGTAAAAAAATCATGTATCTCCAAGTTATAAAACTTTTCATGAGTTGGGAAAATGCAGTTTTTAGATTAGCTGATGTGTTTTTAAATGGTTTATTCATTTTAAAGGTCCCATATTATGCTCATTTTCAGGTCCATACTTGTATTTTGGGTTTGTGCTAGAAGCTGTTTCTCTGCTTTAACCAATCAAAAACCACAGTATTTTTCTCATACTGTCTGTCTAAATTTACCTGATGGCTCCTTTAAATTCCCCTTTTGAATATGGGCTGTGTGCATTTCTCTGTGGATTGAGTGTTTTGAAACTTTTACAATATTTATATAGCACCTTCACCTTGAAAAGTTAAAAATCACCAAACTTGGGGATACATGGTTTTCTTTGGAAGGTGACAATAGTCTAAATGATTGCTGGGTTGCATTTCAGACACCTCCTCATTCTAAGGATGCATGCTAAAATGTGTTCTTCAGGTAGGTGATCCACCAGATCCAGAGGAGCCGTTCCTGGTGACCTTTCTGACAAATACAGGGTCCTAAAATGTGGACTAAAAAGGAAGTGACCGTTCAAAGTGGACACACTGTGTATGTAAGCTAAAGAGTCTTCTATTACTCAACACACAGCACTTTGATGCAGTATCACAGTCAACTGTATGTTCTGGACATCAAGTCAACCTCCAAAAACATGGTGTACCTCTTTAAAGTATCATTGTATCATATCATATTGTGTAGTGTTAGAACCAGAAGAAGCAGAAGTGGGTAGTTACCTGGTTGTCATAGCTGGGCAGGGCGCAGTAGCCCGCCTCCGTCCTGCGGAGGAGGCATGGTGAATGGGTACGGAAAGGCCGGGGGGAGTGGGAGCAGACGGAGCGCGGAGAGGGAGAACGGATGGAGCGTGGAGATGGAGATCGGATAGAACGGGACGGCGAGTAAGTGATGGATTGAGACTGGGCGAGACTGTGGTGGTTTTGTTTGGGTGGGCGAGGGGAGCGGGGTGGCAGCGCAGGCGGTTTGATGGGGTCGATCAGGTCCATCTCGGTGAGGATCGGGGGCGGAGGGATGAAATCGAGCTCTTCCTCTGGCTGGAGCATTTGCATTTCTGCTGCGTCAAGTTCGGCAAGCTCCGCCCTCGACAAGTGGTCCACGATCCCGGCGCCGAACGAGTCGCCCACCACATTGATGGAGGTACGCATTCTGTCACTGGGTGGACAAACAGTAACAGTGTCAGCGGGTGAAAGAGAAGCGAGCCACCGAGAGCTGAACCTTTATAACTCCTCTTACAAATGTTACTGTTTAAAAAGCTCTGGAGCGTCAGAGCAGGGAGCCTTTAGCTCCTGCTATTCACACACAGTCATACACACTCCACTCTCCAGACACCTGACTCACAGCAGCCAGTCGACAGCGATGAGTAGACTGATGTCCTGGGTAGGGAGCCCCACAGCCGTCAGGATCAGTAGCATGGTAACCAGTCCAGCACTGGGAATACTGGCAGCTCCGACACTGGCCAGGGTGGCAGTCATACTGGGGAGGAAAAAGAAGACAATTTTTCAGAACGGACCTAATAGAAGGGCCTGACATACTAACTCCATTTTAAAAGGTGTACTCAAATTTTTTTGTTAGATGCTGCACTAGAACACACCGCAAAGAATGCAGAAAACAGACATGCGTGCAATTGTTATTTCAATCAGGAAAGACCTCGTTGTAGATATGCAAAACTTTATTAGTAAGCTACATGTGAACAATATGATATGTTCTCAATATGTTTTCAAGGGTTAGAGAAACCCAGACATATCCCCCAATGGAGTCTAGACACTGGTGGTGAGATCAAGGAGCACGAAGACGGGAAGGAAGGAACCAACAGATCTAACAGATCTACCAGCCAGAAGAAGACCCAGGGTGCCATGAGTGAAGATGACTGGAGGAAGAAGGGGAGGAGGGCCGCACTTTTCCACAGAGGAGAGAACAGAATTAAAGCAGGGACGTCCCGCTGTGATTGGCTTGTAAACACATGGCCGATACTGATTGGTTTAACTGAAAGTAGCGCCTCGAAACAGTTGATCAGTTTAGGATATACTACAGTAAAGTGTTAAAGAAAAAAGAAAACTCCAAGTCCCAGTATGGCTACAGACAAAAAAACAAACCAGACATGGCCAAACATTTCCTCTCATTATGTCTTGTTTCATACATACATTCAAAATATGCTTGACAAAGAATATTGTGAGTTAGAGAATATTGCGGTGCAGCTGGCACCGCAATATTCTCTAACTACCTCCCAACAACTGATTCAACATTCTCAGTCAGTCGAACATCAACCAATCAACACAATTAGTCCAATGAGCTAGGTGTGCCCGAGCCCTGGAGGGATCAGACACCACTTGACGTCAGGATTTGAATGATACACATATCTGGCAGCTGATTTATGTGTCATGTGCTCTCCAATGACGCTGCAATTTTAAAAAAGTGAAAGCATAGATGTTTGGGTCTGCAACAAAATCAGCCCATGTAAATGTGGACGTTATTCAGTCTCAAAACACGTGTCGGAAGTTGGTCATGACAGCTTTGGGACAAGGTGGTTTGAAGGTTCAAACACACTTGCAATCCATGAAGTCTTGCATTGTATCAGATGAAGTATACATCCCAATAGAAATTGAAAAAGTGGAAGTTTAATCAGGAAACATTATGCAGAGTATCCGGCCCAACTGCTTGGAATGTAAACGGGATGAATGAGATAAAGAGAAATTCATTTAATGTATCACAGTTTTATGGACTTTGTTTTAGTTGGTAACAGCACAGCCCAGTAGATGTGGTTTTGATTATTTGCAGGTGAAACACTGGAGTAAGTCCTGTTGACTGTTTTAGATTATAACCTTTCTTTTAAAAGTAGTTTCCACAGCCATATTTTCAACACCAGATTCTACAGGATCTTCATTTTTTGCGGAAAAAGTGGTTGCAAAGTATAATCCTATATACATTATTGCACAGGTTTAAAGCCAGACGCCATGGCAGTAACCTTCCACAGCATTCCTGTGTAACATTGTAGTAGTTATTTTGACGTTCTCAATAACAAAGACACATGCAGATAATTGCAGCCCGATCTGCTGGTGATTTGATTTCGCCCTGCAGCTCAGGCTGGAAACCTGTACATTTTTCTATCCTGCTTCTGTTACAAATTTGCGGGAACCAATCACAAACTGGCTTATCCACCTGGCACACTATTGGCAGGTTTAACACGATGATATAGATATAGATAGAGAAGCGACGGCCAATGAGCGACGGCAAGCAGCTTTTCGTTTTACATTCAACATGGCGGCCACTGAAGCGCAGCAACCGTCAGCAACCCGTTGATGCCGCTGTCTGCAAAGTATGTCACCTGGATTGTTGGTCTGATTGGTTGAATGACTATCCAATTGCGTACAGTGTCATTTGAACAATGCCCGTTGATCACGCCTCTTGTGCAGTAGAAAATACAGACCAAGCTCAATCTTTTAAGATTGAGCCTGGTCTGTATTTTGCTAGTCTGGTGATACCCAGACTAGCAGAATGTGAGTCGTGGTATTGCATTTTCATGTGACCAAATAAAAATTAAAAACCAGACTGCCTGAAATGTCAGATACGTTTTTAAAAGTTGATCCTGTTAAGCCCACTATTGTGTAAAGCGGGATATAATCTTGTGATTTGCAGTTACAGAAGCTGGTCGTACAGCAAACTACCTGGTGTGTTAATTCCACTGCATTGTGCATGCAATGCTTGTATGTAAGTGGTATCTGAGGAAGAAATAGGTTTATAGCCAAACAAAACCTTCTTCTTCCTGACGTCTTTTGTTTTTAGACATACATCTTTAATTCTCAAAAGAATGCTGCTAGTCATGACATGTTTGCAATTAGAGAAATTATCATTTCATGCTGCTCCCAGATGTGACTGCAGGCCAATTTGGACACAGTTTATTGCATGATGTTGTTCATCTCATCTCAGAGCTCTGCGCTACATCTCAATCCTTATATCATTGCTGATAATCACCCCGCTGTGGCGTTAAGCAAGACAGTCTCAAGATTTACACAACATATGGATCTAATAGTGTGGTTAAAGGCTGTTGATGAAAGACATACAATAAACAACTTCAAAGTGCTGAGCATCATTTGTAACTTTGCGGACGCAACAAGCTAAATCTGATCCAAGTAGACTGGCTCCAATCAGACGTGAATATTTTGCTAAAACCACAGAAATTTTACTTGCAGAGTTTAACGCTGCCGTTTCTGCACATTGTAAAATTAAAATTCAGCTTCAAACTGATGTAGGTCATATGAAAAGGCCTTTGGACTTTTGTTAACACTCAGGAATGTTGTAATGAAACTTGGACTTACACAGTGTGTGGCCCATTAAAATCAACAGAATTGTAACTTGATGCTACTTAGCTGCATTAAGTTAAAACTATATTTCACATTTACCACAAAGCCTTTTTTAAAACAAAAAAACAAATTAAAACACAAACACACACAGACACACACGACACACACACCGCACACACACACACACACACACACACACACACACACACACACACACACACACACACACACACAAACAATTTCTTTACAACATGATGATTGAAATGAATGAATCTGAAAACATTTGTCACGGACATCTGGGGGTCCCTGGACCAGAAACCCCCATGTTTTAGTATTGTGAAGCTTTACACACATTTCACATGTAATATTAACACACAAATCATGTTGGAAAGTATGTGGGAAATTGTTGCAGATGAAAACATTCCTGAAAAGCTAAGTTAACTAACCAGTGGACTGTTATTGACACGACTGAAGGTAAATGTCAGTGTGCTGAATAAATAATAACTAATAATAAATAATGATAAAATTCCTCCTCCATTGAAAAATGTTTTGTTCTGTATATCATTCCTTCACTTGAATGCTTGACCTATAGACCTGAGAATTTGACACTAGAAGGCTTTTTTTCATATTTATCTGCTGAAGTGGAAAGCTCGAGAATGGGCTTTGTGTCCTTTTGAAATGAAAGATATTTGCATATTCATTAATTCTGGATTAGTAGAGTCAAAATAGACTGAAATGTTGATGGTGATTTTATAAATTTTACTAATCTTCTTAAAACATGGCTGTAGGAGATCTTCAGGTAATTTGAAGGGGTAGTTTTAGATTTTTTTTTAATGTGGAATTGTACGAGGAACTTATCCATAGTCGGTGTGTTACCTACAGTAGACGTCCGCTTTGGTGTTTTAAAGGGTTAGTTAGGATTCACCAAAGTCACACAATAACACAAACACACTAACTGATTGCAGCAGCAGCAACAGACCAGCAACCCCTGTGTTATGTAAGGTAAAATGTCAAAGGAGTCTGGTGGCTTTGAAGAGAGCATAGATGGATATGCCAGCTTCAGTTCCCAATGGGGGAGGTAAAATGGTGAAAATATTCTAAATTTAGTGTACAAACGGATTGTTAGGATAATTATTTATCAGAGAATGGATAAAATCACTGGAGTTCTCTTAAAAGTTTGTTTACTTGCAAGTAGAGTCAGTGTACATAAGTACAGAAAATGACTGAAGATAGTCTTTAACAGTAGCTTTTTATAGGAGAAAGGAGTAGTGTCACACAAAGAGAGACTTTCTTATCTCTGGTCAGGGTTGATGGAGTGTTCTGTGCTTTCCACAAAGTCAGTGATAATCACGATTACCACATGACAAACAGAAATGGATGCAAAAAGTAACACTAAAATGAAGCAAAGACTATAGCAAGCATAGCTTTTCTAACACTGATGTTGATTCTGGCTGGATAGGTGTCTAAAAAAATGTTTAACTGCCCCCATCCACAGTAGTGCATAGCTTAGCTTCCATTTCGGTACTCCTGCCTGCTTCTCCAAAGATAAATACCTCATACAACCCCCACTTCAAAATATCTGAACTGACCCTTTAAAGCAGGACACAGCAGGATGTTTTATAATGACAATGTTGTTGTGGAGTGGCTAACAAAGGGGCGTGTCTGTGGAGCAATATACATCCGAAATAAAGGGTCAAATGTTTGGATATTAATAACTCACACTATAGGCTTTTTATCTCTCTTACCTCCTTTGTAAAAACTCTCAGTCATAAATGTTATGTGGTTGAGAGTCGCCGACTTTTATGAAACTTTGCAGTATGAAGCGTTCGATTGTATTTTAAAATAAAGACACAAACAGTGAAACACCACAAAGCGAGCATGTGTAGAGGACATCCACTGTGTGTCTTACCTGACAGTGACAATCTGTCCGCTGTCAAGGGTGATGTCATTCATCTGGGCAATAAAGATGGCTGCCACGGCCTCATACAGCGCAGTGCCGTCCATGTTAATGGTGGCACCTATAGGCAGCACGAAACGAGTCACTCGCTTATCAATCTTCAGGTTTTCCTCCAGGCAGCGGAAGGTGACGGGCAACGTCCCTGCGCTGAGAGAAGGAGGACCCACAAGATGCAGAGTTAGGGGAAAATAAAAAAGGTGCAGATGTACAAAGAACATGAGCACAGTGTCTGTTGAAGGATATAAAATAGGTAGACAGGTGGTGAAAGACAGAAGTGCAGAGGTGAGGAGGTGAGGAGGGAGGTGAGGGGGTTAAGTTGGGGTAGAGACAAAAAAATAAAAGTGGAAATTTGAGTCGGCTAACAGCCTCCTCCTAACAGCTGGTGTAGGCCACTGTTGCAATCCTTTAACATGTGATTTAAAGGAATTTGATTCCTGGCCCTGCTAAGCTCGGGTCATAATATAATTAGAGAAAACGATGATAGGATTACGCATATTCACTAAAGCCTCAGTAATGTGCCAAAATGACAGTTGGTTTTAGCAGCGATGCAGACTGTGAGGCAGGCCGAGCCAAGCCGAGCCAGGCAGGATACAACGGGGCCAGTTTAGCTGCTGACGACTAATCCGAAGGCTTAGACATTTACAACACAGGATCTGTCTGACATGGACTCATCTATGATAGCCTGTGCTTACACACATTTGGCTCCACAGTCCAGATTTGTCTGCGTGAATACACATTTTCGCCTTTTGTCGTTTCGGATTCAACCCAAATAGCTGAAAGCCAGTAGCAGGCTACACCGATCAATCATTGTAAGTATGGCAGCTGCTCGAGGAATAGATGTTGTAAAAGAAACATGTGACACACATTTTTTAACACATGCCCAAACTTCCACACATATACAAACACTTCCTGCAGGCTGTCCTACCTGCTAGCAGTGCCCAGAGCTGTGATCCAAGCCTGGAAGATTCCAGAGTAGAAAGTAAAGGGGCTTTTTCTGGTGATTGCAAAAAATATAGCAGGAAGGATCAAGCCGCCATGGATCACCAGGCCCACGATGACGGTCACCATGTACATGCCCAGCTGCCTGGCAACCACCTCCAGGTCCCCGATGGCCGCAATCTTCCCCGCGATCAGTGAGGCGATGCCGATAGGAGAGTACCTAAGCACAGAGTTAGACGCGTCAGAGCTGGAATGATTACTTATGATAACTTGCTATCGTTCTTCATTCTAACCTTATGTTATATATATATTTTATTTTTGTTGTTTTGGGAAAAAAAAAGAAAAAAAGAATTAAATGATTTTTTTTTTAATTCTTCATATATATATATTTTTTTTTTCTCGATTTACTAATTATTTGTCTAGTGTATAAAACATCAGAAAGGTAATGAAAGAATATTCACTACACTGTAAGGATTACAGTTTCCCACATGTGACTTTCAATTCCAAACATATTCAGTTTAGCAGCAACTCATCATATTTACAAAACTGGAACCATTAACTTTTTTTTTTTTGCTTGAACTATTATTCCAACAATGAATCAACTGTTAAAATAGCTGTGAATAAATATTCTCTTGATCGATTAATCAAATAATTGTTGCAGCTCTAAGTCATTTAAACTTAATCAAACCTTCAGAGATGTAAAAGTACTGAAGCTAAAACTTTCAGTTTATTAATCGATTGATCCGTTCATTGGCAACTATTTTGATAAATGATCATTCCTTGAAATACTTTTTTTGGGGAAAGCCAATCTATTTTAAGATGTCACTTCCTTCTTTTGGAAACCATTATTCCATTCTATGACTTTCATTGTATTTACTTTTTATAGACTTAAAAACCATGAATTGATAAAAGACAGTAATTGTTAGTTACAGCCCTAGAAGGCATATTACCTGGATGCATTTATCAGTTTGGCCAAAAAAACACAATCCTTTGTCAACTTCCTAAACCATCTTGACACATTCTTGGATCTCCTGTTTCTGGCTTTGGAGTGCAGTTGTTCCCCTTCATGAATACAGGCGGCTGTGGGACGCATGAATTAAAGTGGTGTTCCCCTTTAAGCCTTTCCTGGTCTGAGTCAGAACAGGTCCCATCCCAACAGTGGCCTGCTCTCTCCTAGGTCAGCTGCATGCTGAACCCTGAGCCTGGCATTCAGTGACAGTTGTTTGGTGGAGTATGCCGTGTATATGATGTGATGGATGTGTTCCTTGTATGATACGTGTTTTTGTATACACTGGACTCTGTGTTTGGCGAGCTCCATAGGCCTGTGAGTAATCTGTTTATACTGTGTGAGTGATACGAACAAGGACACCATTCCTTTGGTGTCCAGCTGCACATGTAGATGGCCTAGGAGAGCTGCAACACAAGCATCCTGCTGTTTCTCTTCCAACCGCCTACCCTGCTCCCCCTTTCGCATCCCTTTCCGTCCCTGCTCTGAGTGCCACTACTCTCTCTTTCTCTGTGTTACTTGCCGGGGTCCTGCGAAGTCTCAAGGCGTGCAATGCTCTCTGAAGACATGCTCTCACATGCGTCTTTCCATGGCCCACTGTCCCTCCCACACGCATCTGCTTTCTGCTCTGCTGCCAAGTGGCTCCTCCATTGTCGGTAGATCCATTACATTTTGGAGATCATCCACCCCGGGTCCCCTGGGAGCCCACAACATTGTTCCGGGCCCCAGCTCTTGCTTCTACCCAGCATACCACAGGCCCCAGCATGTGCCAGGGAAACCCTCTATCTCTCTTTTCTCTTTCCATCTGTCCGTGTCCTTCATTAACACTCTTTCTCCCTTTGCCTCTTCCTTTTGCTCCTCTTCAGTTCTGATGTCTGACACTGACTCGTTCCCACACTATGTCTCATGTACGCAGTCACCGACCTCTGTGTGTGGTATCTCCACAATGTCAAAGTAATGCAGCCGTGAACCAAAACAGAGACACATGTTATGCACGCATGCCGATGGATGGATGCACACAAACACACACCAGGGAGGGGGGGGAGACAGAGACACTGACCACATGATCATAGAAACCATCGTCATGATGATCTCGTTGAGGATGTTGAAGAAGTCGCACATGATCTTCCCTCGCTCGCCCATCCTGCTCATGCAGATCCCAAAGGTGATGAAGAAGCCAATCAAGCCTGGAGGGAGACACAAAGCAGCACGTCACTGGAAACTGCAGGAAAGTACCGTAGTTCTCAATGCAAAGCAGCAAACATCAGCTGAATAAATGCAGGGAGCTTCAAACCATTCAAAGAAGAAAATAATATCCGCTCCGCCATCAACTCACCGAGGACATTCATGCCCCATTTGTACTCCAGTTTCTTCCTGCTCACCAAGACAGGTTCGGTTTGGTTTGGTGTTGCGACCAGATCCTTTTTCAGCACCGTCTGAACCTGGAGGGAGGACAGAACCACTTTCAGATTGATCAGGGGTTCAGACTGTAATGCCGTGCTTCCACTGCATGGTACGGCTCTGCTCGACTCAACTCACTTTTTTGGTACCAGTACTTATTTATATATTTTTTTGGTTTCCACTGCAAATAATAATACACATAGTGCACGCTGTAGTTTTGCGGGGTGCCATTTTTTAAATCTGGGTGGAGTGAATGAAATCAGTGTGGTCGCTATTGATAGTATCTGGGCTATCTAATAATGGGGGAGTTTGTGCAGGATGTCCCGTGTCGCGCTAGAGACGGTTCTCTCTGACCAATCAGTGGTCTGCAGTGTTTTAACTACACCTTTCGGTATCGGCTCAGCTCGCTTGGAAAGTCGGCACATCGTACCAAAAAAAGTACCTGGTAATATCCGCAAAGCGGCATTATTGAGCAGACATAATTCCAATTAACACTGCAAAACCCAGATTTTTTAAATCTCATATGAAACGTGAGCAAAAAAAAGCTTGGCAGCAGAGCAACACACACACTGATTCGTGTTTAGAGAAAGGACAAAAGAGAGAACAAGAGATTCCCACATAAAAACAACAGAAAAAGGGAAGGGAAAGAAAGGAGAGACAAGAAGGTTGAAAGGGGAAGGACAATTCCTCCCTGCAAAAGCAATTATGCCTTTTATGACTTCAATGAATCCCAGATGAGTACAAACAAAAGAAGGGGTATATCAGAGATGCAGACAGAGAAGAAAGAGAGATGTGACGAGTGAAGAAAAAGGGAAGAAACAGAGAATCCCCCAGGGAGGAGAAGTCTATAAGCTGGTGCTCAGCAGTGCTCTCAGTTTACCAGCAGATGCCTTACTGTGGTAAATAAAGACGTAGCATTACAGATGTAAAGAGATTAGCAGGAGCAGAAGGGCTGACCCTCACCCAGTCTGACACTGACAATTACTTGTAATCATTCAGACACACACACACACGCATGACAGAAAGAAGAGCGGGGGAGACAGGATTTGGACAGAGGAGAACTAAAATCATGATTGTGACTTGGATTATCGTTTAAAAATGATCATCTTGGATAAACAGTCATTCTGTCCCATCCACCATTAGCCAACTGATCATTACTGTAACTGAGTATTCGCACGTAAAATCACAAATCTTATTTTTCAGTTGTTATTCAAAACAATGTGGATCATTTCTGATTTTGAACTTTTTGCAAAATATCCTTACCCTTTAAAACAGGTGTATTAAATGGCCCAAACATTACAAATTCCTATCTCCATTTGCCTGTTTGCCAAAAGAGATATCTTATTTTAACTTAATTATTCTGTGTACACAACAATAAAAAATAACACATGTTCAAATTGTAATAGTATAACATGAAAAGACTCTGCTTGTATTCAACTTAATTAAACTAAATCTATAAAAAAATTACACTACAAAGGTTACACGTGCGTATGATGTACATGAACACATGGTCATTTTAGTCAAATAATCCTCTCTCCTCTCACTTTTAGTTATAAGAATTTGATAATAATTATTGACAAACCTATCTCACCTCAAGATCCATTGAAAAGTGGTTATAGAGCTTTAGACCCTCTGTGCTTGTCTTTGAGATGTGAACAGTTGAATCAAAGAGTGATTTTCTCAGTGTTTTGTTGAGGACTGAAGAGACTACAGGGTTTCACACCAAAAACAGCAAAGATTGGAGAAAAGTCTAAAAAATAAACATTATGCTAAAGTAGGGATGGGCGATCTGGCCAAAATCTTCTATCCTGATTCCCAAAATAGGTAATTTTATATCTCAATAACGATATATATCACGTTATAGCATGTCTTCTGGTAATTCAATAAATAAATAAAAAACATGGTAGAGTCTATTTTTGTATACTATATTATTTTTGTATACTATATTTGTATACAAATACTTATTTAGTATTTTCTTATTTTATCAAGAATTTTAGTGCAAAATGAACATAACATGCAAGGAGCAGAACATAAAGTGGCGTCCAAATGCCCACGTACAGCTTGAAACCACAGCTTTGGCTCATTTCACGCAATCGTTCAATCAATGTCGTCTTAAAAGCTGAGCTCCAAAGTTCATTCATGACCATTATCTTCATGTGATATGATTGAAATCTCTAGTCTAGAAACCTAGACGCACCCTAACAGCAGCAAATATAATTTGCAGCTATCAAATTCTGGTCAGGCCAATCACATCATGTATAGAGTCGTTGGGCGGGCTTAACATAAGGACGGTAGAGTTGTAACGATTCCGCGTGAATTCTCTGCTATTTGAAAACAAAGAAGACGTCCGCTGCTGGCGAACAGTTGGGTTTCGTGACTCTGGAAGACTTGGAGTTAAGCACTGAAGTCATTCTTAAAAAGTAAGATTTGGGTCTGGCTTATCTGGCTTATCAGGCCTATGAAATCTCCAGAACACCTACTAAATGAGCATTGTAGGTTAGCATTTAGCATTACTGGACACAAAATTAAAAAAGCCTCTCCTATTAAAACAAATTGGAGTTTGGTTGGCATCATCCTAAGGTTGAATGATGCAGATTTCCCTACAGAATTCAAAGCAATTGTATTATGTTCACAAATAAAGAGCCATAGTAATATAGCAGTTCATAAGACACAGATGCTAAGGTTACCTGTTGGATGCAGGCCTGGACCAGGTTCTCAGGAAACAGGTTTCTGAGCAGGTCGAGGAAGGCGTCCAGACTGCTAACCTCCTGGTTCTTCGAGACTGAGCTTGACGAGCCTCCCCTTAGTTTGGGGTTCCCCGGGTGAATCCCCAACACCAGGATGACCCCGAGGACGGCAGCAATTACAGTGGTGGACATGTAGTACACCATGGCTCTACTACCCATTCTACCACTGGAGCGGGCATCTAGACCAGCCAGCCCTGAAAGAGACAGATGACCATCAGTATTTGCACTTATCATATACACACCATGAACTGGGAAGGCATCTGCTCTTAACGTCAACTGAATGTTGACTTGTGTACATGCTATTATTTAGCACACTAACAATAAGCATGTTAGTTTAATATCTTCTACACTTAGTTACTGTTAGCTAACATTTAGCATGTTAGTTTAACATACTTAGTTAGCCTACGTGTTAGCATTTAGAAGGCAATGTCAGCACTCAGTTAGCCATTGAGCCAGCAGTAATATTACTCTTAAAATGCTAACATAACAACGCTTAGCTTGTGTACAGTTAGCATGTTAACATGCTGACATTTAGCGTGTAACATTTAGCATTTAGGTTTGATGCAATTGACATGGTAATTAACAAATGTTAAGCCTGTAGTATAATATATTTACAGCATGTTAGCATTTAGTTACCAGACACTGTTAGCATTATTCTCAAAGCACAACTGAGGCTCACAGGAATGTGGTCATTCTTTAGAGGTATCTTGTTAATGGCTTTTTAACCACAACTTTAGGTAAAACACGTAATTTAGCATTTTAGTATAATGTCCATACAGCATCTTAGCATGTTGCATGCAACGTAAGCATTACTCTTAAAGTCAATAGTAAATGGATCTTATCATGAATCAAATAGCTCTAAAAGTGAAACATCTGACTGGTTAGTGTAAGGTGACCAGATTTCTCAGACAAAATCCGGGGACATTTTCAGTTCAGAAGCGTATATACCTCCAAAACACATCATGTTTTTATCTGTAAAACTTAAAACGGGGACACTAGACCTAGAGCTGTTCTCCTGAGCCCCCCTAAAGGTCTGATCCTAGAATCCCCCCTGCTTCTACTTCATACTCCACTCCACTACACCTCAGAGGAGAATGTTTCAAGATAAAATGTCTTAATATTTCAAGATAAAAAGTCCTAATATTTCAAGATAGAAAGTCCTAATATTTTAAAATTTAAAGTCTTCATATTTCAAGATTAAAAAGTCAGAATATTTCATAATCTTGTAATGTTACTGAACTACATTTATCTGCCAGCTTTTGCTTTATTGCTTCAGGTTTGTTTCTGCAACAGCTCATTGAGTATCGGATACAATAAAAACTATTGAGGAAAGATTTTCTTTTGACATTGATGCAGCATTAAACGAGATCTCTGCAATTGGCAGCAGAGAAACAAGCTACAATGGAAGTTAATGGGATAATTGTCCAGCTTGTATTTACGTTCATAAAGTGCTCGTTTTGCTACTGACAGACTCAGATAATGTTCTAAGTGTCTGACAACATTATGGAAAGGATTTCTAAGGAGGTCAACCTTTCTGTTAAAGATTAAGATCCTTTTTTAAAACATAAAAGTCCGCGAAATTGCGTTCACTAAACCTACCAGACTCCATGTAAATAATCAGTGATTTTAGCATCGTAAAATACGGCTTTCTAAAACCTCTCTGAGCTCTGAGCAGCGCTGGCTCTGGTGGTCTGGAGCGACTATCGGCTACGTCTGGTCACTGTTTTCTTTTTTTCATTCCAATATCGGGTCTGTCAGTCACAGTGAAAACCGGGGACATTTCCGGGGGACAGATCCAGCTGGGGACAGGTCACCAAAACCGGGGACGTCTGGTCACCCCAGGTTAGTGGTGCTATGAAAAGTCATGGGAATAACAAATGTCCAATATTTGTGGACAGGTTGTAACCTAAAAGACAATGCCAACCAACATTACTTCCTGTGTGTCTATGCTTGCATGCAGGTGTAATGGCACACCTGTGATGAGGCTGGAGATGATTAGAGGCAGGATGAGCATCTTCAGCATCCTCATGAGGATTTCTCCAGGGAAAGAAACCATAGTAAGGGCAGAGTAGTCTGTCACCTTCATGTACCTGAGCAGCATCCCAAAGCCCACTCCCATGACAACACCTGAGGAGGAGAAGATGGGAGAGGGGAGGAGAGGAAACAACTAACATTGATTTTGATTTTTTTTTTTTTTTTTTAAGTTATAATAAAGCTAATGTGTGTACTTGTTACATGTAAAGATAATGGAAATTTGTACAAAATATCAGCCAAATATGAGTGATATCTAAATATATGTACTGGTATTGAATTTTAAAGACTACATGTTAATAGACCATCAGTTTCCACATTTTTTGTGGACTCACTGGCCTACCCATGTAAGAGACCTCTGACAAATGAGAACTGTCTACTTCTTGGGTTTAAATTTGGGGTTAAATGTGGATGACACATTGCAGACAAAAATTAACACACTTCTTGACTATGCAGGGGCTATATATAAAGAGGCAGACTTAAGAAAACAACAAGCCAAAGATGTCTCATGGGAAAATGATCACAGAGTCTGTATATCTACTGAGCGTGTTCATAATTTAGTTATTATTTCTAACAACTAAAATCAAGCTTTCACAAGTTGATGGAAATGTGCTGCAGTTAAGCACAGAATATTTTAATAACAGATAGATAGTTTCCCAGTCCATGCATACCCAAAACAGTGAGTCCCAGCAGTAGGTTGTGCGTGTTGCGGCTGCAGTGGCCTGCATCTTTATATGCAACGTCTGTGTTGTCATCTCGCTGGTTTTCTTCTGCCTCCTTCTTTTTTATGTTGGATTGGTTGGCTGTCGGCTTGTTTGTCATCCTGCCTGTAGAGGCAGTGTGAGAAATGGGTTTACTGCTGGGAGAATACATGCTTTAATATCATTCAGCACTTGTTGGCCTGCAAAAAATTCAGTGTTGGTGAATGATGCTCCCTTGGCTTTTTAACTGATTCATCAACTGTGAAGACGCTGAATTGTTTACACTATCTTAACGAAACATTCTTGTTCAGTGTAGTCTAGTGAGGATTCACATTGTTGCTATTCTGGTTGGCTGGCTCTACTCTTAAAGGGTGAAGAGGGACAACCAGGGCGACCAACTACTAACTCACTCACTCACATAACAGGAATGTCCTTTGATGCAATTTGGTTTACATTCCTAAGGGAAGTGAAGAGGCATGACTGCAGGTAACCCAAACACAGCAGGCGATGGCTAAACAGCACATGAAGAAACAACTCTGTAATCGTCCTCTAAATGGAAAATGCCAGAATCCAAATACAACCCAATACAGACTCTGCTGATAAAGAGATGGCTGGAGATAACTGGAATGAAAACGGTGTGTTGTCTGACCATCTGTGACTGACAGATCTGAGTGGAAGTTACATATTGGTTAGTCTCGCATAGCCAGACTTATCTCCACAGTGCTGTCAGAGCTGGAGTATGGTCTGGCTACACCACTTATCTATTCTGGGATAGGGAAAAAACGTTGCCCTTGCAAAATAGATAGCGGAGACAGAGGAAGGGGAGGGGAACGCAGCACATGCAAACACGCTGATTTTTAATACATGTAGGTGTAATGTTTACCTTTTCAACCTCTTAGTTTTGCGTGTTAGCATGCTAACATTTGCTAATTAGCCCTAAAGTGTCATTCATTTGCAGTGATGTGGTCACAAACCATAGTACTGAACACATTTGGACCTGATGATGGTGCTAAAGGAAAAGGCAGGGGATCACCTAAATTATTTAAATCCTGAGGGGGTTGTGAATACCATTACACCATATTTCATTGCCATGTGTCACATTTTCATCAATACAATAGTTGTTAGGGCATTTTACCATTAACCACAAATGGAACCAATACACATCTGTACATGGCAATGTTGTGCAAATCCAACTTGCAGCAGTTGAGATATTTTACTTGGTATGTGAAACTTTTAACCTGCTGGTGGGGATGCTAGATGAAAAGTTAAGGGATCACTGAACTCATTAGGATTCATCCTCTAGGCAACATGAATACCCAATTTCATGGCATTGCAAACCATATTAATAGTTGAGATATTTCACTAAAAAACTAAAATATTGTACATCATGGTGACACTAGAAAAAAGGCAGGGGATCACCTAAGTCTTTAAGATTCATCCTCTGGGGATTATGTTTGTACAAAATGATACTGGCAATCAATCCATTTGGGGGTTGAGATATTTCAGTTTGTACCAAAGTAATTGATTGCCTGACCGGCATTACCATGTTTAAAGCCACATCAATGTCCTTGCTGAAAAGGATCATTTGGCATTGATGAAATTCAAGTATGATGTTTATCCAGATTCAATTCAGCATCATGAAAAATCTGAGAGTATGCAGAAAAAGATATATGTCACCTCTATTCTTGTACTTATGGAAGTCTGCATCCATCATTTTGAACAGTCACCCTAAAGCCACATCACTATCCAAAAAACACCTGACAACTGTTAATTACTATCTGTCAAAGTCTATTTTAGCTTTAGGATTGTTATGGAAGCAATCAAATTTTCCTCTAAGGCAAAATCATCACCTTCAACACGAAAGAGTCAACCAGTAAGAATGTCCACTGTCTAATAACACTACACATTTCTATTCAACGGAGACCTCACCGCCACAATCCCTAAACATTAATTGTATATAAACACATCTTGAGAGCAGCGCAGCCATGCCAAATCCTTGTCAGGAGTATGAATGTCACATTTACAAACAGTCGGACTCAGTAAGAAAATTGCAATCAGACATGATTATAATCCATCTGAGCGGATGGCATTTCTGCAGCGGTAAGGATACAGTTGCAAATTAAGTTACAGTAGACAAGGAGGAGCACAAAAATAATGTTACCTACTAGTTGGAGTGCTCTCACACTTTCACCTCCACTCTCCGGCCATATCTCTGCCCCCTTTATCGTCTCTGCTACAGTTGCCAGTCCGGGCACAAAGTCGGATTGCCAGTGTTATCTGAAATTGTATATTTTGGGGGCGGAGAATGTCTTGCTAAGTTTAAATTGCAAAGATATAATCCTCAGTGAGCAGAGTACGGAGGAGAGGAGGGGGGAGGGTGTTCCACTGCTAGTCTTCACAAATCCTCTTTTCAATCCCTGTCAGTTTTAGCTTGAACATTGTTTGGTAACATCAGTTAAGCACATATGCTTCAGTTATACATCTGTCTAACAGGGGGTGGTAAGGTAATTTTTTTTTACAATAAATTCAGAATTTATTTTTTATCATTATAACTCAAGGTTTGGTGATTTATAAAATCAGTGATCAATAGGTTGATAAGGTTCTGTAAACTTGATCGGGCCAAAACCTAGTGGATAAACTTAAAATGGAGAGGTGATCATGCCAGGACAATGGCTGGTTTGCTTAGTTTGGCAATGTAGGTCATTCTGTAATGACATGTACGAAAACGTCCCAATATAAATTTGTTGTTTAAGCCTTTGTTACACGTGTTGAGAGTAAGAATGATTGTCGTTGCCGTCAGCAGCGAAAGCTGGATATTAAACCTTTGTTCCCTGAGCAGGTCAGATGGAGGCCCTTAAATAATGAAGCAACAGCATGTGGTGGTGATGGGGAGTATAAGCTGAAAGGACATACTAGGAGCTGAAGCTGCTCTGCAAATCTGTCTTCCTTTCCCAACAGACAGATTATTTTCCTGCTCCAGGAAATGTCAGAGCCGCCTTGAGACAAAAACATAGCTGGCCTCTAGGAACCAGCTCTTACTGGGCTGTCCTGGTTCAACTGAGGAAAACTGAAACTGTTTACAACCTTTTAGGGTAGATTAGGCTCCTAAATTTCTTATGTCGTGCCTGAAAAGTATTTACAAAAGCACAGTTTATAGGAAACTGATGCTGATCAGAGTACAGTCCATTTCCACACGCACTGCAAACCTGAATGTTCTAAACATTACCCGGCGGAGCTGTATTGCGAACGAATCAGTTGAAGTGGACTTGCCAGCTTGACCTTGCCAGCTCCCAAGAACAAAATTGGTGTTATATCCAATTTAGCCCATGTGAGAACAGAGTGGGCATGTTGATGATGTTTCTATTATGCGGCTGGCACAAAACAAAAAATCTGGGGGTAATGAAGGGTCATTTACACAAAGACGGCATCAAAAATGTCTTACAACGAGATTCACAAACTAGTGACGGAAAAGGGCCGATACCGAAATCGTCAGACAAATTCAAGGAACGGCAAGAGATTCGTTGTTTATTACGAACCGGCTAAGTGACCGAAGTTTAATCCACGGAAATTCTGGCATCCTACACGCACTACCCAGGCACCACTCCTTGCCTACACAAAACTGAGTATTTCCAGTAAGTGAGAATGCGTCTGACACGGACAATCTGCTGTTTTGTGCTACATGTGTGAAAGGGCAACTGATTGGTCGAACATTGTCAGGAGTTCATGGAAAAAGGCTTATCAGAGCAGCCAGTAGAGGAATAACTAGCCATAGACACACCTGTTACATCACAGCTTAGCGCCCTAATAAAACACAGCAACTCAGAGGGTTCAGACTATTTGGTCAGGCAGCCCACAGTAAATCCTGGATTTTGTGGTAACATGAGACAGGTATTACTGCTCTTCCAGGTAAACTGCGGAACAGAAGACATTCCCCTTTGAAAGGAAGCCTAGTCTTTTAGAGAGAGCTTCTAAAACACATGTTAGTGATGAGAGCTGAAGGTAGAGGGACTTCAAAGTGAACTGAGACTCCCACAGAGACTTTCTCAGTGAAGCAGACTGCATAAACATCAGGTTCAACAATGTAGTAGTCCATCAGATGTGTGATGGGGACCATGCATTGCGTGATAACCAATCAGTCTCCACATGCAGTCATGTACTTAAGACACATCTTCTTAATCGTCATGGCTTCCAGGTCGATAGGCCGCCGATGACAGAATGAGTTAATCTCCCAGAAGAGCAGGCTTTAATTACTGTATACGAGCCCAAGCTGCTGGAGATGAAGGTGCACACACCACCAGAGCATGACACGACAAACTACCTCAGCACTTGGCTCAGTCCTACGGTGACAGGCTCGTCTGCGTTAAGAACCCCACGCCCTCCGCATATCAAAAGTAATGATCCAACCAGGTCACCAGCCAATTGCAGATGTTGATTCCAGAAATCAAACTGATGCACATTGGCTATACATACAATTACAACTCGCCCCTCTCTCTCAATCCAGCCCGTATTTACCCAGAAAAACGACTGCATGGGTAGATTATGCAAGCAGCCCATAACGACCAACAATTGCATTTCTTGTTAGATGTAGTAATTGTTGCGGGAGCAAAATAAGGAAGTGAGATGACAAAGTATAAGAGCGCCAAATTCTATGTAAGGAGGAAGCGTGGGGCAGTGGATGGGTCAAACAAATACAGGACTTTCACTCAGAAAACTGGGGTTTATGTCCCATGTGAAACCAATAGTCAAATTACCGACCTACTGTAAGTCTGTGACCTAAGAACGTCCGTTATGCTGCGTTACATCATAATTTATATTTTTTTCATCTGTATGCCTGCCCCTGACCTTAATTTACACATTCAATAACTTTGAAAAGCTGTGATAGAAATCAGCATAACAAAATGAATGGTTTAACTGACTGTATGTATTTGGTTTGTATATTTAACACAACATAACTACAGTACAACAATTAATTTACACTTGTAGTCTGTTGTTACCTTTAGATTAAATTATTCATTGCATGCATCAGGATTATAAATCTTCTTTTTAACAAAAGCATGCACTTATTCTAAGGATCAATTCAGTCCATTTTCAAGCAAAAATATTGAAAAGCTGCCAAACATTCCTCTGTTTCCACCTTTTCACATGAGATGCTGCTCGTCTTTGTCATGTAACATTAGTTATTATCATATAACTATGTTTGCAGATCCACACTAAACTGCTAACTGAAGACATAAAAGCTGTAGATTCTCCCTAAATCGACAATGTGTGTCTCTTATGAACATAGTGAAATGTTCATGTGTGTTTGTAATTGTGTGCGGGTGTCCTGGTGTCTCAGAGGATTATTTCCAAAGGCTGATTGTTTGGTGTGTGGCGTTTGTAAAGGGGTCGAGATATAATCCTCCCCTCGTTCAGCAGAGGGAGATGAGGATGGTCACTGCAGCTCTACAACTACAACACACCCCTCACATATCAAACACACATCCAGCTTGGCATAAATCCATATGAAAATGTAAGTGTGTGGCAATCATTATCAAAACTATGGCAATATCAAATCCCTAAACTACGGCAATAGTATGATATAAATTTGGCATTAATGAAAAAATGAGGCATACCCCTACTGTATATTCTGGAACTTCTAATTATTTTTTGACAAATTAACAAATTACACAAAAGGTTTTGGTTGATCTGATTTAAGCATGCATCCTGGCATTTTTAAGAACACTTAATTTTGTCATTTTCCCAGTTTTATTGTGCTTCACACCCAAAACACAGTAACAATTAGAAGATATTATGCAATCGGGACTTTCTCAACCTTTAGCAACAATGCTGATGTTGCAATGATATTCACTTCCCAACATGCTGTCTCTGGTTCATGGCGTAAATGTACACAGACCGCATTCATATAGCGCTTTTCCAGTCTTAACAACTCAAAGTGCTTTACACACTATTCAAGCACTCACACACACATTAATACACTGGTGGCCGAGGCTGCCATATAGAGGATAAGGATAGGGTTCTGCAGGGGCCAGGGATCGAACCCATCTTCCAATTATTAGAAGGTCGCTCTACAACCTGAGTCACAGCCGCCACATTCTATTCAGTGTGATGTGGTGTACAGGGTTCCTCTAGCAGATAAATACAGATAATGTTCTACGTCATCCCCCATTCCACACACACACACACACACACCCTGAGTACCCATTCGGTTTAAAGCAGAGCAGCATCTAATTCCTTCAACATATGCACAACTGTCATTAAACATGTCTCTGGTGAATGGCTTTACCAGATTGGGCAGAAGGGTTAAACCGCGTGTATAACCCCTCTCAGTGAATGTCAGAGTCATTCAGATGTGGACTCCACTCGGTCCAACAGTGGTTGGATGTGACCACACGTGAGTGAAAACATGTCCTCACTTGGCACGTTTTAACACATTAGAAGGTATTTGCTGCTTGACTCTGAAACAAGGAAAACAGATCTTGTACAGACTTGTAGTGGAAGTACACTGGTCGCCTGTTTGTTTTAGGAATACTGATTTCCTTGGTTACATTTGGCTAGAGCTGTAGTTCTTAAATATGTAGCTATTTAAAACTTCTGTCTAAAACTAACTGGCTCTGGATTACGTTTCAGAGGTGTCCTACTCGTGGGTGTTAAAACCTATTTCAACTCAGGGCTGCAACTAATTATCTTCATTATTGACTAAACTGTTTTCAATGAATATTTTAGTCTATACAATGTCAGAAAATGCCCATCACAACTTCCAAGAGCAGTCCAAAACCCAAAGATATTTATTTTACAGTGATATAAAACCCACAAGAAGGAAATCCTGACATTTGAGAAGCTGATACATGATGGTAACCATTCATTTAGAAAACCTGTTAATTGTGGTTAATTTTATCTTGGTTAACTAAACTTAAGATTTTAGCATTAAATACTGTAGATGTACAGAAACAGAAAGGAAAATGCAGACATAAACCAATGGCAAAACATGTTGTGCAAATCATCCAATTTATTGAAGATGGAAAGGGTAAATGTTGACTGAACCCATCAATTAATTATCTTCTTTTTTATCAACTACGTAATCGAATAATTGACTTAAACATTTCAGCACTAAAAGATGTCGGGCAGGGAATATAAATGCAACCAGCAACTTTCAGAGAACAGAGTTGTGTGTGTGTTTGTGTGTGTCAGTAAAATTGGGTGGACATGAAGTGTGAGTGAGAGAAAACACTTGTATTTGAGTGATTTACTCTGCATCTGTGTGGTGTGTGTGTGTGTGTGTGTGTTTGTGTGCGTCCACACATGTCTGACACACGCCCTCCTAACTCCCCTCCTCTATCTCTTTCTCTCTTGGACGATAATCTGTATTAATCTGTTGTTTGAACTCCTTAAGCACAGACTGTCTATCACATCTGCTCTCTTCACCCTGGCAAAGCTCTGCTATTTATAACCTTTTTCTTTCTTTCTTTCTTTCTTTCTTTCTTTCTTTCTTTCTTTCTTTCTCTCTATCTCCTCCCCTCTCTTTTCTCCCCTATTTTTCTTTTTGATCTGTCGCAATTTCTCCGACGCTCCTTTCTCCAGCAGGACTGAGTACAGTAAATCCATCTTCTTGTTTGGCCAATATACGCATTGGAAACTCATTAAAGCTGACAGCGTGCTGAAACACTGCTGATGATAACTAAGATATTACAGGCTCAAACATGTTCAAACAGCAGAATTAAAAACAAAAACATCTAACGTTAACTTTGCAAAACAACAACCAATAAATCAACACTCATTCAAAATGACAACGATCAAAGGTGACGAATGGTTCAAACCCACCGCATGTGTCAGCTGTGAATGAATGGGAGAATGCTGAGGGTGGGGTGGGTGGGGGGGATGACAGCCAGGAGGCGACAGGGCTTACCTGCTGTGTGTGGTTATCTCCCATCCGACAAGAGCGAGGCATCGGGAAAGACACGGAAGAGAGGAGGGATGTGGAGATGAAGAGGGAGAGGGGACGGGAGGCAAAGTCAGTCTTTGCGTCATCTGAGAAAATTTGCAGATTAATACAACAGCTTGGTGATCTGAGCCCCCCCTCCCAACCCCCCCAATCCCATCCCAACCCATCTCACTCTCCTCCCTCCCTTCTTTTTTCTTCATTCACTTCCTCTCCATCACAGGATTCCCTTATTCCAAATGATTGTCAGTGTTTATTGACACCACCGCAGACAGGATGAGACAGCTATCCTCAAATTATTTTCCTCTCCTCTCAACAGGGAGGGAGTTTGGGACATCCAGCCTGTCAGCAGACATGGTGGTGGTGTTGGGGGGGGGGTCGTGATTACCCTCCCTTCCACAAGAGGGCGCTATGACTCTGCAGTGAGTGGAGAAACCTGCACAGTAGCCTCCATCTGATGGATCCTTTGACAGATATCAGTGTCAGTCAGTGAGGCCTCAAAGAGCAAGGAGGCCCATGGGTGGAGCTGCCGCATACTGCACATTCATATGTTGAGCTTTTTCCATGCATCGTGACACACAGAATTAGAAATAAACTGAAAAGAAGCAGTTGAGTTTCAGGTTTGTTATACCGGAGACACCGTGTTGTGGCAGGAAGATTGATTGAGCTTTATGGGGGGGGCAAGATTGATTTATAAGCGTATCTCCTCAACTATCAAATACAAAATAACAGAATAACGACGTGACTTTGCAGACCTCCGACAGTCTGACTCTGTTGAAGCCTTTAAATACGAGCCCATCATTCAGTGAGTTGCTTATCCCAGTCATTACTTCAGGCCTTCTACCTGTTGGGTCTCGGTCTCAATGGACCTCTGAAGCCTCATTCTTACCCGAGAACATTGCAGCATACTGTCGCTGCCTCACTCCAAATGTTTGTCCTCTGGGATATTTAGTTTCCATTAGGGGTGTTGAAATGAATCATTGCATCGATGCATCGCGATGCGGACCTTGCTATAGTAACAGACCATCGTTTACTGCCTACTGATGTTACTTGTTGATTTTTCCAGACACTGCTTTTTTTCCTTTTGCCTGCTGTGTTTAGACATTTGATACATTCAGGAAGTTTCTTTTTTAAGTGCAGAAACAATAAAAAGATCTGACTGCTTTAATTTGTTGATGAAAACCATGTGTAATATAATATTGAGGAGGTGACGCAACGTGATGCATTGGAATATTCTAATCGACCTGAATGGTGAGACCAGTGAATAGTCACACCCCTAGAGTCCATGGTGTGGAGGAGATTGTGTGGCTCATGTATATTCGCGGCACCCAGACCCTGCTCGACTTCCTCCTTGATCCATATTCTTCATATACGTTTACAATCTATCTACATTTTTGTCACCCTGATTGTCCATACCGTCATTTTACTATATTGGTTATTCTGTACACACGACATCTATTGCTCTCAGTCCATCCATCCATAGGATAGGGATCCCTCCACAGTTGCTTTCCTTGAAGTTTCTTCCATACTCCATGCAAACCAGATCTGACCTAAAATCAATCATAACATTTTGATAACACAATACTTACAATACTGTCATTCATTATATGTTTATGCACCAGCATGCACTTATAGGAGGAGTAATAGTTAAACTTGCATCTGCGTATAACCACATAGTGTGTTATAGGTGTTTTTAAATGTTTAACCCTCATGTTGTCCTCAGGTCAAATTGACCCGTTTTCCTATATCAATGTTCTTTATAATTACCCAAATAACATGATTGATTCCACACAACGCTCTTTGGCAAGTACTAAATCTCTATTCATTAATTTTGGGGTGTCTTATTCAATTTTATAGCATTGGAGAAAACAGATGAAGTGGTTTTGTAATAGTATTGAGTAAAAGTTAACATATTCCAGTCTGTGATTACTGTGATTATCCATCAACATCCATCCTTTAAATTTCTGCTTTTCTAACTCAAACATTAGGTATAATTTCCTATAAATTTTATTGACCATAAATTCCAAAAATTACTGTGAAAGTAAAGTTAATAAGTTAGTGTTACATAGTGTTAAAGGTAAAAAAAAAAGTGACAAACATTGAAAGTGACAAACACATTGATAAAAAGCGTTAAGGGTTAAATACTGCTTATAAGTGCCCAATAGGGGATTTATAGTGAAGTGTTGCCATTTACGGAATTTGATTTATTATCCAGCACCAACACTAACCAACGTACATGCACACATGCACGTACACGTACAATAATTCAAAAATATAACTCTGTGCACATGCAGAGCCACATACACTGTAACAGTCCCACAGGAGTGACAGATGGAGAGGGGCAGGGCGGGAACAGTGGCTTGTACGACTGGGCCGGTGCCTCCATTGTGCAATAGGTGCACTGTAAGTCTATCCTCTACTAATTGCCAGAGCAGTTCAAACACAAAGTCTGTCTCTGAAATCCAATCCTGTGGGGTGTTGTACAGTGAATAAAGTTTACAATGTGTTACATTTTTCCTCTGGCAAGAAAAGGGACAAAACATGGCTTATGGAAGAGTGGGGTGAGGGGATGCGGAGGACGGGGAGGGAGAGGACGGTGGGATGGATAAGTGCAAAAAAACGCAAAACACAGGGAGTTGTGTGGATTGTGTTGGCGAGAAGGAAAACGTAACTGTAAATCAATACTTCACTATTTAGGCTGCATGTCTGATGCCGGGGCGTCCAGAATGCAACGACTCTGTGGCAAGTGAATGAAAGTGTAGCCGCTGTAGGTGGATGGAGTCCTGTAAGGAGACACTGAGAAGGGACAGATAAGGAGGCAAGGACGAGTGATTGAGAGGTGATCTGCAGAGAGAGAGAGAGATGCTGTAATAGGAGAGGGATTGGTGGGGCAGATGATGTAAACAAGACGAGCAGCGTTTGTGCGTGCACCGCCTGCTGCATGGCGGCATCTGAAGCCCTCCTATAAACTGACAGCGACCCGGCTTCTGCACCAATACCACACGTAGCAGGAAATCTAAACAGACAGACTAATACAACGCAGCACCAGTCTGCAGTTTGCACCCATTCAAACCTGTTTCTCATTAAGTATAAAACAGAATTACCTCCATTCCCCTTAATGAGGGTTTGTAGCTCCGATGCTCTCACATTCCCTCTCCTTCCAGAAGGTGAGCATTCCATAAACTAATTTCAGTTTCACCCAGAAAAGACTTGTAGGCGCATGTGTTGTTAGTTTGTCAGAGCGAACGTGTGTGTGTGTGTGTGTGTGTGTGTGTATGTGTGTGCGCGAGCATGTGTTTACATGTGGTCTGGCTCCAGACCCTGTCACTCATCATCTTTAACCTTTAGTTAGCTATGAAATTTAATTTCAGGCATGGGTTGCCTTTTCTGCACAATACTACACCTGTGCCAAATGTGTCCGTAAGGAAATTGCACAGCAGCTAAACCGATGCAGCCAGGGATGTCTAAGACAGACTGTGAGCCAGACAGACACACAGACATACAGAGAGACAGGAGGTGACCCCCCTATGAATGGCTTCCCCTTTGACCCTTTACCTCTTTACCACCATTGCTGCCGACTGGGGCATTTCCAGGAGGACTCGGCTAATTGGGTCAGATTGCGCATAGAGAAGGATTACGTCTGAAATTGGAAACATATGCTATACCTCAGTGTGTACGTGTGTGTGTGTGGTAATGGTAGCGATGGTGGTGAAGCTCCTACTAGAGAGGTTTGAATTTAGGGGCAAGGAGGGGGAGGGAGCGCAGTGCAGCAAGTGAGGTAAACGATGGAAGGAACGATGAAAAGAATTTAATATGTAAAATAAATCAGTGGGAGAGGATCAAAGTGTGTAAAGATGGAAGAGGAGACGATGAAGGACTCACACTGGGTACCTCGGGGGAGGTTTAGGGTCCGTAATTGAAGTCTGACTCGGTGGCTCAGTCGTGGTCAGAGAGACTGTTAACCTCGCCCTGACAGCTCTGCTATTTGCAATAATTGCCATAATAACCACCTTCCAATTACACTCAGATCTGAGTTTCAAATGAAGAAGGATGTCCGACGCAACCGCAAAAAGTTGATGTGCGATGGCGCTGTGTGTTTGAAAGATTACATCGAAAAAGTCTAAGGTAGTAAAAGTGACATCTGGAACTGAGACACGGTTGTCAGGATTGAAAAGGTGGATGATGAGCGGAAGAAAATGAGTAGAAAATTGACTGAAATTGATGGAAAAAATTGATTCTAGTGAAAGTGATATCACGGCTATGAGACAGTGAGTGACGTTGCCAAAGGCTTTGCAAGTTCCTCACATACAAGGCAGGTTCAGAAAAAGGTTTGTTTTTTTGTGGGACTGGGAAAAATGTTCGTTGGCGAAAATACAAATTCCCAAACAAAAAACAGAAAGTTCTGTTATTCCCTGCAATATGTAGTGACTGGCGTTAAAGGGTTTAGTTGACACAGGGATTTAGGAAATATTTTAATGTGATGTGTGACAGTATGAAGAAAAACTTGTTTTGTAAATGAAATGTAAATAAATCTGATTATCAAATATGGTTGTGGTTAGTTTTGCATGTCTAGGTGTGTGTGTGTGTGTGTGTGTGTGTGTGTGAAAGACAGAGCCCTTTCAATAGCCATCTTTGTCAGACCGCCACTCCAGTCCACGCTTAGCTAAGAACTTTCTATTGCTCTCTCTCTCTCTTTCTCTCTTACTCTCACTGATGCACCCTGAGGTGGAAATATCTAAGTGCATGCAGGGCAAGTTCAGACAAAGAAGGAGATACATAGAATTGTGGGAGGGCTGCAAGGATTTCGAGTGACTGACACTAAATGCTGTGAGGGAGGAACGCCGCGAGGGAGACAACAGACAGTGTGTAGTAATGTTAAAGACAACAAAATAGAGTGCTGCTGTATGGTGGGTACGGTTAAGAGAAACAGAAAGGATTGAGGAATGGCAGAGTGTGTATGCGTGCGTGTGATCACGTGTGTTTGCGCAATCAGTCAATGGGTGCAAGTAGATCAACGCTCCCTTCCATCAGAGGGTTTCGACAGTGTTCAATGTCTCCGTCCCTGAGTGAAGACTGCACTTTAGTCTGCCCCTCTATACAGAAGTGATCTGTTTTAGCGGCTTTGAGTTTGAAAAACCTCTTTTCATGATCCCCCGTTCTCTTTCTGTGTCTCCTCTCCGGTCCCTATCTCTCCCATCCCCAAACTCTTTCATGAGCAGACTCTCAGGGGCAGGGTTGAAACAGAACCCTCCCCTCTTTTGTCTCCATTCTTTTCCTTATCCTTTCATCTTTTTAAGCATTCAGGGGAAAAGGGGTTTGGTGAGATGGAAACCACTACTTGGTAAAGGAAAGAATGAGATAGCATGTGAGAGAGGGCAAGGCGGGAGGAGGGGGCAGTAGGCAGAGTCCCCCCCTGCTCATCCACCAATTTAGTGCTCTCCTTTTCAACAGGGCCATTCAAGGTGGGGAGGCTCAGTGGACGCGCTGTTCTCGCGGGTCAATAGCAGTGAACCCCTGTCTGGTTTGTATGGGGACGACTTATCTGCTCAGAGGACCCGCTGAACTGTCTTTCGGCCTGTGTGTCCTCCAAAGACCTCCATTGTGTCTCCGCCGGGCCTTCGCCGGCTTTCCCCCAAAGACCTGTGAGTGGACAGAGCCAGTCAACAGCTCCTGTTTCCATCCTTTCAACTTTACAGGAATCCCGAAGCCGCCTGCACTCACACAACCAACATATACAGAAAGGAAAAAACACACGCGAAGCTTTCATATAAGAAAGATCTGAGTGCCCGCATATATGGAACTTACATTTACAAAGTGGGAAAACAAATCTAGAAAACACATATATGTACTGAGCTTGCATAATAATGTCATTATGTTGGTATAACAAATAAAAATGTTGAAAAATGCATAAAGGGTTGATTTTTTTTCTCTCTAAGTAATTCATAGAAAAAACATGTTTAAAGGTCCCATGGCATGAACATTTTACTTTATGAGTTTTTTAACATTAATATGAATTCCCCCAGCCTGCCTATGGACCCCCAGTGGCTAGAAATGGCGATAGGTGTAAACCGAGCCCTGGGTATCCTGCTCTGCCTTCTGCCTTGCCCCATATCTTCCCCCTTATGAGGTCATATATAAGACTTCAGATATGGTATTATGAGACCACTAAGGTCTATCTAAAAGCATCCAAAGAGCACCATGTCATGGGACCTTTAAATGTTGTGTGTTGCAATACTTTCAAGAGATCTCCAGATTTGGATGTGCACCAGATACTAATCATTTGTTTTTTTGGCCTCTGGCATCAATAAATATTTCAAATTCTTTGCAAGCAAGTAGCTTTCAATTTCCTAAATGATAAATGGCCCAATGAAAAGACCACAATTGACACATCTGCTGAAGATAAATGCTTTGTCCACCACTTAAAAAAACATTTATATTCCAGCCGGCAGTACCTTAACCATAAAATGAATGGAGAGTTTCAAATAAGAGGTTATTCTGTGATGCAATATCTATAAATAGCAGCTAGTTGGCGTGGGGGACAGGGCTTGGACTCAGGGGGCCCCAAAATCAGCAGGACCACCCCTGTTGAAATGTATGCATGGAATTAAGGCCAATTTCCATGTTGAAAATGTATCTGCGGTGTTTGTGTGCCATCTGTATTTTTACTTTTGTAAACCAGTGTATTTTGGATATAGTATCCTGTGTCCATGAAGTATAAATGTACTTATTACAGCCAATGAGGTCAGTAAGATCCAAATGATCCCGTCAAAATGGCCTTCAGCAAGACATTCACCTGCCAAAGAGGCTGGCACGTTGCCCAAATAAAAGATCTGGTAACGTTAGAAGCAAACAGGAAGCAATCTGGAAACAGATTCGGATTTGGCATTTAAACATAACGTTACATCCTCAGGTCTGATTGAGCCAAAGGAGATTATGTTGCGCCCTGCACTTGCAGACGAGAAGAATGACGACTTGCTCCATACCAGCTTCACAACAACTTTGTTTGTAATAATTTGCACTGTTGCCAACCTATAATGAACTCGAATTGTGTGGACCCGTGCCAACACAACACTGCTGGTAATTCATCAAATTGTTTTCATGGGAGCAGTGGGGCGGGGAGGGAAAAAAGTAGGGGGGGGGGTGTTAAGATAAAACATAGTCACACAGTCACGCACATGTAAAGTGAAGTCTTGCACGACGTAACGTTATGTTTGAATGTGTGAAATCTAGCTAGCATGAAATGTGACTTTTTTGGCTAATTCTGCTCACTAATTCTGTTGTTTCATAATGTATGTACATGTTTGACAAACGCGTTTTAAACACATATGTTCTCACACATGTTACTTGTAATGTTGGAGGTTTCTTTTCAGTATACTAACCTCCTGAGGAAGAAGAATAAAAAAAAAAAAACTTCGGCTTGTCTTTGCGCTTCCCAAGAGAAACCGGAGTCGTTAGCCATATATCAAGCTAGCAGTGGAGGGGAAGAAGTTGCGCCGGAAGTGGCTATTTTTGTGTTCGGAATAAAAGCACCGCCGCTACTCGAACGTTCCATTGCAACGCGGATACCTCAAGGCTGGTTTGTGCTTTGAAATTCAAGCCCAGAAGTTATAAGTCCAACTCGTGCTAGCTTAACTGTTTGTCCGACTTTACACGTTCCAGGCGGAGTTCAGGTCTTAAACATTTGGCCAACTTCTTTACCTCTCCACTTCTTCGTTCACATATTTGAACTGAGATACCTTTCCCCCCGGTCTGCCTTGGAGAAGTAACAACTCATGGAATATCTAAACGCTGTGGCACGTTTACATTTTTGACACTTTCTGGGCTTATAGCTAAACAAGCCTATCCCCCCCTCCCTCCTCAGTTGACGCGCTCCCAGGACAGGAGAGTTTTCTCGTTTGTTACTTTATTTTTTTTAATTTTTCCTCGTCGGATTTTTGGAGGTCCCATGCGATGTCACGGACTATTAAAAGAAGAAAGAAATGTGTGCGTTTAGTTTTGTGCTTTCCGTACTAAGGCGTTTGATGAGTTTATTTGTTGAAACCAGTTGAGCAACTGGCGACAGGACTCTATAATCAATGTGGTGTCAGCTGGAAGGACGCGGGGTCCGGATCTCACCTAAACGGTATGGCTCCAAATCACACACGTAGGCCTGACACACATAGTAGTGTGCATGAATTAAATGCCTAGCAACATATACTGATTTATTCCTTCAGTTGGATACACTACTAGTTACATACCTCTACGTTATTTAACTAGGTCAGTTTATCAACTTTATCATTTGGCAATGTATTATTCACCGGCTGACTATTTTTCTCCTTAAGTCAATGCAGACACAACTGGCATATTTTTTTTTTTTTTTAATGTATTTCTTGAGTTAAAGTGTACTTAAGTCATGCATTTGTGAACTATTTGATCAAAGCATTTAGAACCCAATCCCACTTTACATGTTATTTTCTTTGGCAGTCGTGCAGTTGTAGGCTGTTTCACATTTGGTTTTCGTTGGCAGTCAGTCAGGTGGAGGTGAGACAGCTACCGTAGACAGGTAGATCACACAGGTTGGAGCCTAATACAAAACAAACACGCCGCTGATGTCTTTATTACCAAAAGATCAGGAGCTGAAAGGACTACGTGGGAGTTTGTAAATGTATTTACATTATATATATTATTTAATCCACTATTGCAGCTTTAACATCTTCTATTGGAAATACATTTCACTCACAACATGTTTGATCACATTTGCCTATGATGTCAGGTAAGAATTTAAAAAATGTTTGTCGTGCTACATTTTATTGCACTACTACATAAGCAGTGGTGGAAGAAGAAGTACTCAGATGTTTTACATACCCCCCAAAAAAAAAACTATAAAAATATGTAATATCAACGTTCGTCTATACAGCACAATATGTAGTTTAATTCAGTAGATACATCTCTTTATGAGATGACCAAATCACTTACTTGCTCATCAACACAAAAGTCAGTCTAATCATTTCCAAATACCCAGTATTCAATAATAAAATAATATGTGGAATTTAAAACAATATATACACCAATTTATGGTGAAAATATCATTATTTATGTAAAGGAAATATAGGTGACAACTAAAAATATATTAAAAAAACATAATAATATAATGCACTAAGGCTCTCAAGTATCTGCCTGGCTGGATCTTTGCAGGCTGAGCGTGGTATGAAACAATCACAGACCTGGAATTAATGGGCTGTTTGCACAGTGGGACAGCAAGGCATTGTAAATGAGCACATGTGAAGCCAAGCTTTCACTCTACTCAGAGAGAGAGAGAGAGTATTTACCTGCATGTGTTTTACAGCCACTCCTGTTGTCACTGTTTTTGATGGTCACACTCCAATGCATTTCAGACAGCTCAGTCAAAAGGAACACAAAAACACACAAAAACTAGGGAAAGATGTGATGTGCAAACTGTCCTCCAATCAGCCATGCTTAAGACCCCTGTCGACTTCAAAGTAGGCAGGATTAGGTTAGGACGGTGCCTGCTCCTAACACTAACACAGAGTGCATTAACTCTGTCAGATGGAAGTGTCTGGCATTAACCACGCATGGGGAGGTGCGGGGTTATTGGTTTGTTAACAGGCTAATAGCACAGTAGCGACTGCCAGGTGTGAGGGCTGCTTTTTGGCATCTGTTTCCTGGGTTGGGTCTCATTGCCCAGAGGCCCTCTGTACTAAATTCCCACTGATTGTAACCTTCACTCATGCTGTGGGTTTAACCTCCGTGGCGCACACTGGCAGCAAGTCAGACCAATTTGTCAGGTACCAGAGTTTGTAGAGAAACACTGCTCCCAAATTTTTCACTGAAATTGTTTAAAAAATGATATTTATTTATACATTATGTCATGTCACTTATAAAAAATATGTACTGTATATACAGTATCATGCAGAGATGGGAAGTACAAATACCTTGTTACTGTACTCAAGTAGATTTTTCAGATATTTTTAATTTACTATTATTTTTATGCAGACTTTTTACTTTTATTCCTTATATTTTTTAACACGAATATTGGTACTTTCTACTCCTGACATTTTACAAAATTGGCTCGTTACTTGAGTTTCAAATAATTTTAGTGAAGTTATCGTTATTATTTTTCACGTCATCAATACCGAATTCGATCGGATGGGAATATACGTTGCACATGACGCACCACTACGATTTACCATCTAGTGGTTGTTAGTTGTAACTCTATAAGTATGGGGGACTTCTTAATTAATGTCTGTTTAGTAATTCATATTTTATCCTTTATTTTCTTTCCAGAAGCCATATTTGAGCACACACACATCCATGTAGATTCTTTTAAATGTTAAGGGGAAGATTAAAAAAGAGAAACTGGATCTGTGAATTCTCACAGAATCACAATTGAATTCATATCTTGCTACTCAGTCGGAATCTTATTAACCTGGAGCCCCAGTCTCTGTCACAATCATCATAATCACATATGGGATGTTTTAGGCCTATTGGCAGACATCCATTTAAAATGTAGCCAACAACATATAAAGAGCCTTTTTTCCATGTCCACTGATGTTTCTCAGCTAGCGCTCTAGTAACATGTGTGTGGTCCAGATAGCTTTCATAAGAATCACTCACAAGGCTACTTTTACTTTTACACTTTAAGTAAATTTCCAAGCCTGTACTTCTATTTTTACCGGAGTATTTTTTAACACAAGTATCTGTACTTCTACTTGAGTAGGGGAGCTGAGTACTTTTGCCATCTCTGGTATCATAAATGTATTTTTCTTTCTATTCCGTATGTTCAGGTTTGTCTGCCTGTCTTAGAGAAGGGGTCAACACGGCCGTTTGATTCACGTGTTTGATGTTTTTTTGAAAGTGGCTTAGTCACAAAACAAAACAGTCGTACTACTAATAGACAGAAAATAAGCGTCAACGTTTTTAAAATTTCTGTGATCAATTTTAAATAAAAAAAAAAAAGTGAGAATTTTCTGCTTTCCATCATTGTACATTATAGTAGGTATCATTTATTTGAGTTTTGGACAGTAGGTGGAACAAAAACATCCCCTCGGACTTGTCCCCCCCCCCCCCCACCACCAAACAATAAATCCATTTATCAAAAAAAGGTTCAGTAGATTACAAGAAAATAATAATTACTTGCAGCTTATAATAATACTAATAAGTAAGCGCAAGATGCCTTACAATAACGAGAAACTAGAAAAACCTAGCAATAATGATAGTAAATAATAAATCTAAGCATCTAATATAAATATTCTGAATAATAAAATACTAAATAGTGATCCAGAGAGAAGGAAACTACTTGAAAGCAAAGTGAAATAGAGCGGCCTGAAGCCTTCTGTTAAAGATGTTCTCTGAGGTGGTGTCCCTGATATCCTGTTGAATTCTACAGTAACGGAGTATCTGAGGAAAAATAAAGGCACACAGAACAAACAGGCCGCTCTTCCGCTGCTGTTTAATTAGTATACAGTCTTAACCAATGCTGAATAATTCAGTGGGCCACTGGGACTCACGGAGGCCTCACAGTTAATGTCATAGTTTAGTCTGTTCATTGGTGGAGTTCTGCCCGGTGACGTGGTTGCTGTCTGTCTGTTTGTTTAGGCCCGCGGTTTCAGGGTATTCTTCCTGTGCTCTTTTGGAAGAACTTCAGGCTACGGAGAATAGGATTAACATAAGTGTGTAGTGTTGAGTGGGGTTTTATTCGCTAAGTGAGGTTTTTGATTTAGAGAGACTGGAATTTGTGTGTGTGTGTGTGTGGGTACATCTGGGGGGGGGGGAATCAGAGTGCCTGGGTCCGGTCCAGCAGGCGGAAGAACGTCGTGGTCTTCGTCTAGCCTCGCAGGGAGCGCAAATGATGCGTGTCATTGTAGCAAATGGAGCATGGTGATGAAGTGCTGCTGCTGCTGTTTTAGAAAGAAACCACTCAAAGTGTGCTTGTCTGTCTTCGGTGCCTAAGCCAAGAAAGCCCAAAGATGCATATAGCCCTCCTGCAACAGAATACTAATCCTGCAGATTCCTCCCCTCCACAGCCGCTCATTTGAATGGACCTTCTATTAGAGATTGTGTTCACTAGGCCTGGGACGATGTCCGTTTTCTCCCAATTCGATACATGGGTGCCGATTGGCTTTGTAGTGCGATTTTCATTTATTGCAATTGTAGAAGTATTGCGACTCAATAGTGGGATTTTCAATAGCGATTTTCATTTTCTTTCTCTAACAAAAACAAAAGTTGAATACACTTCTGGAGACAATAAATCCTGAGCCATTTCTAAAAAAAAACCTAAAAAAAAAAACGTGGACTTTCTGCATGTTCTGCTTTCAGTGGTGATTTTAGACCATTCAATCAATTTTAGTGCTTCAAGTTAGAGTTTGCAAACTTGTCTGTTGTACAGCTTCAAAGAAACCGGTTTAATATCCTGTGTCGCTGTCGCCAATGCACCTGTAAACCAGTCTAGGAAAGTTTGATTTTTTTATTTTATTATCATTTCATTTGGTTCTGGTAGTCCATAAAGGGACTTTTGTAGTTTTTTTCATATGTTCAATATTTAGCATTTATCCTCCTATATTCCATATGTTATCCAGTGCAATTGCTGATTTAGCAGGGGAGGGGGGCTCATTAGGGGCTGAGCCCCCCTTAAGGTCTGATCCTGGAATCGCCTCTGGATATGATGTAGCCTTGTCGCCGTCGGCAGTACTGTGTAAAGAGGAAAAAATATTTAGGTGAATCATTGGTAAAAAAAAGGTGGATTCTGGGAAAAGCCATTAAAAATCCCGATACCTACGTGTTCAGCTTTGCGGCACACTCTTCAGCTGCCGGTGGCTGACCTCTTTCAACTGTACTGTTTCATCAACTTGCTTTCATTACCCTAAACTCACCCTAAACTCACCCTAAACACCTGAGTTTTTTTTGGCAGGCCCAGTGCCTGGATCAGTAGCCAGAGCAAACAGGAAGCTCCACACACTTTGATGTCATTAAATTGTCAGCATGACAAGCAGACACTTTGAGCGCCCGAGGCGACTGCATGAGTGATGCGTCGACCAAGCCTTGTTGCTCCTGCATTGTATGCAGGGTGTGGCCGTGCAGAGGACATGTCCTGTCAGCGACAGGGTTTACTTTTGTCATGTCTCATTCACATGCTCACACAGTCACTGATGGCCGCCGATGCGTCTGTTCAGTAACCCTCGCAAGCAAACGAACACACAAACAGCGGCGACACCCACTCCTAACCTCTTATTTTTACATGTTTTCTTTTCTCTTGGCTGCCTGAGGAGCCGTGCCAGTAAAGCTGCATCTCTCACATTCTGATCATTCCACCTATTTTAACTCTTTCCAAGTGACCTCCTCCCTGCTTTCAAACAAACACCTAAGCTGGCGCTCACCTCTCTGGCGTGCTGGTTGAATGCTGTCCCACTGCACATGGCACATGAGTGGGTGACTGGAATCGTTTTTCCAGTACGTCACAGGTGAACCCTACTTTGAAATACAAAGTAATTACCTCTACCTGACTTGTGATTCATGATGGTGTCAGACAGAACTATGAAGAAAGTCTCCCATGTGGGGAAGTGTTTACATTTGGCTTACACGAGGGAGTGTTTGTTCCGACTTTTGTACAGTTTTGTTGGTTAATCGTTCTTATTATGACTTTTCTTTGTGTCACCATTTAACATAATAGCAAAATGGGATTGTCGTTCACTCCGAAGACACCAATGTTATCATTTTTATTTAATTGTGTAATTTTATTTTTTTGAACATTTTTGTATTCAGATATTAAATTCTGTTAAATTATTTAAATGACTCAAATGTCTAATTTTCTATCATTTAATTTAATTAATTAAATACACTGGGGCTGCAACTAACAATTTCTACTTCATTTTTGATTATTTTTCTCAGTATTTTTTTTGATTAATAAAATGATTTGTTTGGTCAAAGAACATCAGATAATAAAAAAAGGTCCCAAAGTGATGTCTTTAAATGTTGCGTTTTGTCCAGCCAACAGTCCAAAACCCAAAAATATTTAATTTATTATAACATCAGACTAGCCTGGAAATCAGGCCCAAATGAAAGATTAAGGGTCTGGCATCGAGTAATGGAAGTCGGTGGGTTTGAAAATCTCACTGCACGCAATTGAATAACACTACGACCAATAAACTGAGGGAGGGTAAAAACTCCTACAGGAAGAAGCTGGAGGCCAATCTCCAACAGAACAACATGCGGGAGGTGTGGACAGGGATGAAAGAGATCACGGGGTGTGGGGGCGAAGAGGACAAACACCAGGCAGTCGTGAGAGTGCAAACGAGCTAAACTGTTACTTTAACAGGTTTAGCTCACAGCCACCCCCTGCCTCCTCTACCACTCCACCAACCCCGTATACCCCCTCATTGCCGCCTCCCCCGCTTTTCATTCACACCTGGCCAGGTGAGGAGACAGTTGGAGAAGCTTCACCAGCGCAAGGCTGCTGGCCCGGACGGCATCAGCCCCAGGGTCCTGAAGACCTGCGCCAGTCAGCTGTCTGGTGCTCTCCAGTATCTCTTCAACCCGAGCCTGCAGAGGGTGCCGCTGCTGTGGAAGACGTTCTGCCTTGTCCTGGGCCCCAAGAAGTCGACTCCATCTGGCCTCAAGGACTAACGCCCAGTGGCTCTCACATCCCATGTGATGAAGGTGCTGGAGAGGCTGGTCGCTATCAGTCATGCCACTTACAGACGTTTTCTGATGGCTCTGCAGTTGTTGGGTGTGTAAGGGATGGACAGGAGGGAGAGTACAGGGCGCTGGTGGATGACTTTGTGGAGTGGTCTGGTAAGAATCACCTGCTGCTGAACATGGATAAGACCAGAGAGATGGTGATTGACTAAAGGCGGAAGGGAACGGCTCCGCAGAACCTTTGCATCCTGGGAAGAGACGTGGACATGGTTGAGGGGTACAGATACCTGGGTGTCAACATCAACAACAGGCTGAAATGGAACATCATCAGCACTGCTGTTTACAAGAAGGGGATGAGCAGACTTTATTTCCTGAGGAAGCTGAGATCCTTTGTGTACAGCAGAATGTTGGAGATGCTCTACCAGTCTGTTGTGGCCAGCGCTATCTATCTATCTATCTATCTATCTATCTATCTATCTATCTATCTATCTATCTAACAACACATGGGGTTTATGTATCCAGAGCCCCATACTCTTAGCTACGAGATTGCGTCATCTGTTTAGCTTGCCTCTGGCCTGCCTACCTCAGATACACCGATGTGATTGGTGCAGCTCGGCTACAAGGGCATAGTTAATGAGCAGCATTACTCGATGCCAGAGTAACTCGCTGAGCAAATTCAAATTGTCCACTCTCGAGAATTCTGGCTTTCCAGGGTAATATAAGATAAGAAAAAGCAGCAAATGCTCACATTTGAGAAGCTCGATATATTCAATGTTTGGCATTTCTGCTTAAAAATAGACTTAAATAATTAACCAATTATCAAAATAGTTAATAGTGCATTTTCTGTCGAATGACTATAACAACATCTTAGTAACATGCTCAGCACTTTTTAATAACGTACTATCATCACTGTCAGCTTCTGCTGTATGACACCAGCCCTACGAGGATTTATTACAAATATTCCTGCAGTATTGGTTGCATACTTTTGCTACACAAATCAACTACTAATCCTTTTGTTATAACAAGCTGCACAACGTTTAAATAATGCAGGTTATGGCAACAGGTGTTTACAATGGATTGCATAAATAATCTCCATTTGAAAGCAGCAGTTGTATTCATGTATCATGTTGAGGCATCATCTTTTCAAAGGAAACTCCCCCACAGCCCAGGTGTGATCCGGTAGAATATCTGAGGTTTACCTCAGCAGTACTGGGATGCCTTTCTTCTTCTTGTCTGTTTTTGCGAGTAGACCAGAGGTAAACCATATGTTTGTTGAAGAGATTCCCAGATTCTTGGATCATAGAAAAAGCTTTAACAACCAAACAAAGAAAAAAGAAAGAAAAAGTCATGCCCTTAAAAGCTGAAAGGGAAGGCTTGTTTTCTCCGGTTGCAGAATCTATTTCCTCTGGCTGTAAAGTTTCTGACTTGCATACACACCGGGTTGTCTGTGTCTCTGTATGAATGGCAGCCCTTCCAAATCTACAGCGTTCGCAGCTGAACTCCATCTACCCACATGAAAAGGTCGATCTTGTTGTACTTCATCCTACTTTTCCATGAGTTCTGCCAAGTTTTTAAAGCCATACCTCAGCGGTTAAAACACCAGGATCATAAAGCTGCTGGGCCACCAGTAAAACCTCTCATTTTACATCTTAGTTGAGGTACTTAGGTTAACTGCATAACCACAATTTGCATTGTATAAAATAACATTGTCTCTCTGTTTCCTCTGCCTCTCCCATCTACTACCTCTGTTTTACCAGCTGATACGTCTTGGGAGTGATGCACTGGCTTCCCCTGGTTGCCATGGTGATTGCCTCGGCCCTGCCCTTCCCTCACAACCCCGTGTCCAGGATTGCCGCCGCGACGACAGAGCCGGGCTTTGACGAGCGCAGAAAGCACCCGGCTGCTCGCCTCACAGCTCCCCCTGTGGACTACAACATCCATAGGAATGCCTCTCAAACGGACTACAACATGGCTGCTGCTCTTAGCCAACACCGCAACCGACAACCGCTCCAGTACCGTTGGGATTATGTGAAATCCTCCGCAGATGAAGAGACTTCCACGTTCAAAGTGGAGAATCAAGGAACCTATCAATCGAAAAGCAACTCAGGCAGCGATGACAAAAGCAGCATCAGTGTGGATGCTCCCACGGAAGGAGGAGTGCTCAGGACCGAGGATATTTCCCAGGATAATTCTCTACCAAAGGACTACAAAGCTGACAGCAGCAGCGGGCGAGATTACTCCAGTTTTGTGGACTTTTCCAAGGACAATAATCAGGACTCCCCAGAAAGACTGTTGCAGGTTTCTACAGCAGAAACCGTTATTGCCGTCAGTCCTGCTGCTAATTTAAGGGGTCACAGAGGACCAGAACCAACTGTTCCCTCTGAGAAGCTGAGAGATGCACCCACAGTCAGTACAGGAAGCACGTGGACACCGGGGGCTGTGAGAGGTCTAGCTCAGGAAAGCTTGGACCTGGAGGCAGGGCTGGGTCTGGATACCGGGCTGGACAGTATCTTAGAAGGAGACGAGATGTTTCTGGACGCTCATCCGCGAGTCCTGTTCTCTCCCTCGCTGTCACCTCCAGAACACCCACCTCACCTGCTCATGTTGGAAAGTGGCTTGCTGGAGGAGGACAGGGACAGGGAGGATCAGGACGACATGGACGGACACATCGAGGGTCACGGGGACCGGGCCATCGACAGGAGCACCACGCCGAGCTGGTCTGAAGTCGCCCGTCCTGTTAAAAGGGATAAACGCTCGCACTTGATCGATAGGAGGAGAGGGGAGAAGTCGGTGTGCGAGGCGGAAAGTGTTTGGGTTACCGACAAGAAGACCGCCATCGACTCCCACGGTCAGAAGGTCACCATCTTGCAGGAGATCCAGACCCAGACGGGACCGCTCAAACAGTACTTCTATGAGACTCGCTGTCGCGAGGCCGAGCAGTTCAGCAACGTCAAGCCCGGCGCGCCTCCGAAATCTGTCGGAACAGGCGTAGCCGGGGCCGGCTGCTTTGGGGTGGACACAAAACAGTGGCTGAGCGAGTGCAAAGCCAAGCAGTCGTATGTCCGAGCGCTCACCAAAGACGTTAACAACAGAACCGGATGGAGGTGGATCCGCATCGACTCGTCCTGCGTGTGCGTGCTGCTGTCAAGAGTCAACCAGGCGCTGGGGAGGGAGGTCTTGACGAGAAAAGGGAGAGGCTGAGAGAGAGAGAGAGAGAGAGAGAGAGAGAGAGAGAGAGATGGCAAGTAGTAGAAAGTGACACAGAGCAGAGCAGCTGTGACATCCTTCTGTAGGCATGATGGAGTTGGTTATTTCTCTCTCTTCCATCCCTCCTTCCACCACAACTTCAAATGACTTTATAAAAAACAAACAAGAAGACCTCAATATTAGATCTTAGGGAAAATTGTCATATATAGATATTTTACGTTGAAAAGTACTGTTCTGTTTTTGTATGATTTATCTTTCATAATCTAAGTTATTTTTAATTAGTATGTAAGCATGTGTATGTCTTTGATATTAATATATTCCTTTATATATGTGTACAATATGACACCCGTATACCTTTCTTGTATGAAGCTATGTATATCTGTGTGTATTTATAGAAGACGTGTTGATGGAGTGGTAGGTCGCTCCAGTGTCTGATGATAATTCCAGCCTCTGGGCCGCTCGGGTTGCGAGAGGAAGGAGCGCCACCTACTGAGGCTCCGTTTTACTGCTCCACACTGTTCCCATATGGATACCGAAACTACAACATGGGCTTTAGCACACTTTAGCAGGGTTTCACTCAGGCTGATGATGTGACAGGAAACATCAGAGTGTGGATCTTGTTCAATGTGGTTCATGAATGTGAATTATATGACACCTAAACAAGCTAATGTTACCATTACCATTTGTTCAGTTTGCCTGCCAAAATGTGGTAATAAAGGATCTTTATACTCGCGCTATTTTTTTTTTTTTCACAGAACGTAACTGAATGTAAATATGCAGAACTGAATTGTCAAAGCACTCTGGGATTTCTTTTGGAAAAGATAAGTTATCATAAGTACATTTCAATTATTTTACTGCTGCAATCTGCTCATTAGAGGCAGTTTCCTCAAAATAGAGCTTCATAAAACACAGTCAGTGTTAGAAGTATCTTATGTAAAATTAACAATACTATAATTTAAGGGGGGGGGGCTTAAAGGTGAACGGGGTAAATATATGAGCTTTTAGACATCATCATGATACTTCCCCAGTTGCTTACTTACTTAAGAGATTATTTTATGGATCACAATTTTTCAAAATGTTATTCTTTAAGTTTAAATGCTAAATTGCATACATCTCCAGGATTATCATTTCATGAATCAGATAAACAGCCATAAAAAGATCAATTTACATCATGCTTTTAGGAATAAAATGTTCTATAAATCAGGCTATGAATGAGATATGAGCAACCTCCTCTCTAAAAACCTTCAGAATATTTATAGGAATGAAAGTGGATAGTTTGGTGTATGTACAGTTAGTGCTACAAGCTGGCTCAGAGTATGAGGAAAAACTAAGAGCCTTTGACAATATGTATTATATATTATACATATCACCATGAAACTTCCCTCGTTGATTACTTACATTAAGACAATTGTTTTTTGTATTAAGTTTCCTGAAAATGTATGTTAAAATATGAAAATTGGGCTAACTTTTGGTGAATTTAATAAGATTCTACAGACACAAATAGTGTAGTAAAATAAACACCTAACTATGTATTCTGGATGTTTTCTTTCTCAAAAAAGACATGTTATGGAAGCAAAATAGCCAGAAATTACAAAATTGACCAGTGCATGAAAAAACGACGGTCTGTTTTGTCTCGCCCGACCGATAAAAGATTTTTAAAACTGATACAATACGAATATTTGGTTATTTAAAAATCCAATATATATATATAGAAATCCAGAAACACGTTACAAAATCATAAACAGATTATTATTTATAGGTTCTCACTAAAATAATATATTCATTTGTTTTGTCACAACAGAACAGAGGAACATTCAAATATATTAAAGTTCCGATAAAATGTATAAAAATACAAAAACATAATAAAAATAATTAGTGTTGCCAACAGGGACGCTGTAGAGCGCCCTCTGGTGGACAGACTATACAACGGCAACGCTCATAACATGGTTGACCATCCGTTTTTATTTTTGAAATATTCATTTATCAGAATCATTTATTTGTCATTATAAATTACTCTGATGAATGAATTTTTTTTTTTTTTTAAATCGGCCATTATAAATGGCGATACTGATAGATGAAATGCCTAATATCGGCCAGCAGATACATCGGTCGCGCTCTAATTACAAGTAAAAGTCCTGCATATTATGTCTTTAAAATCTTACTTTGCAAAGTAATTTGTAGCTATAGATATCAAATAAAGTGGAGCATAAAGAACAATATTTGCCTCATAAATTAGGTGCAGTACAAGTATTTTTAAATTGTAATTAGGAACAGTACTTGAGTAAATGTACTTAGTTACACTCACTTCTGCACACAGGTGACTCTCTAGAAGGGAATGAACAGAACAAATCAAGGGGGAAAAGAAAAAAAAGGTTGCCATGATCAGCAGATCCACCTGGATCGCTTTATTTTTTCTTGCTTCTTTCACATCACCATTTTCATCATCATTGTTTATTTTCCAGATGATCTTTTCAAATTGTATTTACTATCACTTTAATCATGGAAATTTGTTAAATCATTGCACAATTTGTTCTCAAAATGTACACATACAGCGGTGTATTTGAATGACCATTTTCAACGTTTCATATTTACTTTAAAACTAATTCAAAAGAAGTCAAGAAGGAACAGAACATGTACATACATTTATCCAATACATACCTAAAGAAAATAAATAGATATCGTAAAAAATAAAAAAATACAACTGAAAACAATACACACATTTTACAAATTGATCCCCAGGCTCCCAACCCCTGTAGGTTTATCATACAGATATATGTATATATATATCTTTTTTTTTTTTTTTTAAGACACCTCATATTATCTTCACCACCAAAAAAAAGGTTTTTAGGTCATTGTCGTTTGTTTGACATGCATCGTAAACACAAAGGTTTTGTTTCCTGGGCTTCCTCGGGCTCGCCCTCTCTCCCAGCCTCTCTCTCCCCCCCCCCCCCCCAGAGAGCTCTTGGTTTCTGTTATGGCTTGTGTGTGCAGTAAAATGACCGGTTCTCTCCATCCTTTCAGTTTTTTCTCTCCTACCTGTGAGTTGCTGTTTTGTCTCTCTGCCCTGTCTCCCATCATCAGGATTACCCAAGACCCTGAGCTGATGGTTACTGTGCACGTCATGAAGCACACATCCACGTCGTAGACGGTTGGTGAGAAGTTCAAGTCTGACCATAATGTCATGCTTTCCTAAGTGTGTGTGTGTGTGTGTGTGTGTGTGTGTATATATATACACAAACCCTTTGGCACCACTTTCTAATAGGACTTACTTCACTATCCCCTAGGTTATGAACTAATTTCATGTTGTATGTATATATCGGCCAGTATTGAGATACTGTATTATTAAAAATAACCCTTGGGTTGCAATGTTGTGAAAAATCCATTTGACTGTTGCCTTATCTTTTTAGCTAGCTCTTTAATCGATTTATTAACAGTAACTTTTTACAGTTTGTGCGGTGGAAAAGGACCTTTATAACTGCATGTTGGACAACAGATGTAATGACTCATTATTAACACAGAAAACATTTGGTTTTTACATGAAGTTCTTCATAATTATCTACCAAACGCTGCAGATATAAATGTTAATGATGTTGATAAGTGGATAACAAAAATCTTTCTTCCAGGAGATAACTCATTTGTGTTGTAGCTGTCCATTAGTGGAAACAAATTTGACACCATCTAAATAGATTTTTCACAACGTGGCAACCCAAAACTTGTCTTTACAAGCAGCTTTTTGAATTTTTTTATTTTTACTAAATTTATAAATAGAGATATCCTGACTTTTTAGCCCTCAGAATAATGAAGCGCAATCCTACATTTCCCATAATGTGACATAATGCGAGTGTATTTTTGGAAAGCTCATCCAGCACCACAGAAGACACTATACAACTGTTTTTACAGGCTGAGTAGTTCTTCTCATGTAAACGAGCAAACTGACCTTCATGTGAAAAAAAAACTCTTTAAAAGTTTCAGAAAGTGGTACCAACCCTACCTTTATGGACATCCTGAACACAAAGCCTCTGTGGCCTCGCTCCACCCTGTCCCATCCACCTCTGGGCCTTTGATCTCTATAATAGGGTCTCTTCAAAGGAGATTACTCAGCCTATCGGCTTTCAAGGTGCCAATAGACAAAAGCCTGAGGATGGTCCCTATGATATGCTCGGAGCCAAACAGTGGTCGGAACTCCAACCTGTTTTACTACACCGGACCCCATGAGCAGAAAGGAGAACACCGGTGTTGTCTATCATAACCCGGGCCATTATCCCCAATCACTTTACGATTTAACAGCCTTCCAGTCATTCCTCTTGTGTTTAAATTTAAACTTTACGGTGAGGTTAACTTCTGCCCCGGCTCTTGTTAAAAACACCTGTTGTCAAGCAGAAGTAATAAGGCGACACGTTTAGTTGTTTTCAAACTGTAAGAGAATAAATGGCAGCGAGTAGTGGTTTCCTCTGTTGGTAGGAAAATGAGCCCTGATAATGCCAACTCTGCCGACTGTGTGCAGACTCTGACAGGAATGAAGAAGGGGGGGGTGACCCGCGCCGCCAACACCGGTGTTGCCCGTTCATTAACCCCCACACCGAGGGAGAAAAAAGCAAAGACAGAGCGACAGGAAGAGAGAGACACAGAGAGAAAACAGCTGATCCCACTCAATCTTCCCAGTCTGATCGGAAAATACATTCATACATTCTTCATGTCATTTTCCCCTTCATTCCTTTGCTTCTCTTATTGCAGAATGGTCAGACCGATAGATTTATTTTTAAGTTAAATGGTTATATTCATTGCTTCCTTCCCCGTGGATGAGCGAGAGGGTTCTCTAGCCCCGATCCAGGCAGCGCCCTGGGGAGAGAAACAGCATTATTCCCATGTCATTGCTTCCGTGGCCTTAATTCAACTCTGCCTAAATCCCCACCAACCAAACCCACAACTTAAAGACCCCAAATCCCAGGCTCAAACCAATCCGACTCCCCAAACCATACATAAAACAACTAAGTTAAAAGAAATGTGCTCGGCACATGTGAAAGGCATCTCGGAAGAATTTTGTCTCACCACACAGATACAACCCAACAACACTACTAGACAGTTTCATTAACGAGTGTTCTCACCTCAGCCCCTCAACAGGAGTACGTCCTCACTGAGGCAGATTCACCCCGGGCACCAGAGCTGGCTGTGAGGCAAACAGACACAGACGGGGTCATTATCGTAACTGCCATGGCTTGAACAACACTGACCTTCCGCAGGCATTCCTAATAGGAAGTGGAAAGAGGGATAATAGTCCTTCTCTGCACTTTGAAGTGTCTGTTCCTAGTTATACAGTTCCTTTACTGAGGGAAAGAGGAAATTCCTCTTCCAAACTAATGGCACGGTTGCATGAAAACAAACCAATAGTCTGAGCATGTGTGGCGGCTTATATAACGTGGCTGACAGTGGTGGAAGAAGTATTCAGTCCTAATACCACACTGTGAAAATACTCCACTAAAGTAATGCATTCAGACCTTAATAAAATAAAAGTATGTAAGTATAATCAGCAAAATGTACTTAAATATGAGAGGTAAAAGTACTCATAATGCAGTAAAATGTTCCCTGGCAGTGTTTTCATATTAGAATGGGATTATCTTGATTAACATTATTGCTACATTAATGTGTATATTTTTACTGCTGTAGATGTTTACGGTTGTGCTAATCTTAACTCCTTTATATGCGGTTGGGTGGTTTTATCTCATATTCTATAAGATCATCATATGTCATATAGCTGCAACATGGCTGTCCTTTGAGAACCACGTATCTCTAAAAAGTCAACTGTTCATGGTGTCAGAAAAGCAGCCGTTTCCAGCTCTGTGACGATGCATTGTGCCGCTGATCCATGAGGTTTTTTAAAGACTTTATTTAGCTTAAGAAGTAGGAGAATTGAAAAGGGGATGAAAAAGTGTTGTCTGAAAGGAACTAAAGCTGTCAGACAAATGGAGTGCAGTACCTACAGTACAAAGTACAGTATTTACCTCTGACATGTAGTGGAGTAAGTTGCTTGAAATGGAAACACTCAAGTAAAGTACAAGTACCTAGAATTTGAACAGTACTTAAGTAAATGTGCTTAGTTACATTCCTCCACTGCTGGCTAATTACTTATGTTTCTGTTCAAGGCTCATTTCAGACCAAGATGTTAACACCTTTTAACGTGCAGAATACCGGATCAGCTATGACAGAACTTGTGTCCTGATTCTGTCATGCTTTTCATGTGAGTAATGCCGTATAGAGTAACAGGTTTTTCACACATCGTCTAAATGGAGACGCGCCTCGAGGGCTCAGAGGAGCCGGGAAAAAATGTGAATATGAGAGCGGAGGTGTCAGAGGTTATGCGTGGTGCTCACCATCACTCTGAACCTTTCTTAGGGTAACGGAGGGCGTGGAGATGGCTGAGGCACGGAAGTTAGCAGGCAGGGTCTCGGCAGAGTCGGACGTCACGCCCCGAAGGTCTTTCTCCCGAAACATCTTCCTCCAGGAGGGCGAGCGGGTGAACGTCTTCGCTCCGTCCTGCTACAGAGACAGAGCGTGTGAACAGAAACAACACTGGCCGCTCAGGCAATCCATCACTTACACAAATATGTATTTATTTCTTCGAGATGATTTAGCATGCTGACCTCTTCAGGTCGTCTCTCGGTTCCCATGGAGATAAGCGAGTGGTATTCTTGCTCAAGGTGCTGTCTGGCCTGCAGGAGAGAGGCGTCCAAGAGCTTTGAGACTCTGCAGAAGACACATTTTCTGCTGCTATCCATTAGTTCATGTTGAAATATCATGCCTGCTTCAAACCAGAACAGTTGGAACTCTCAAGTATCAGATGTGGCTTGTTATCGTTAAGAGTTACAGCCTTAAATTGTTAGGAATTTCAAGCCTTTGTAATAGACAGGAGACAGGAAGTGATGAAGGGAGATGCAACAACGGTCATCAGCGTGTTCCTTTAAAAGGTTATGGACACATACAGCACATATAGAATCAAAGGAAATTTGACTCATGTATGCTACAAAAACAACAGGGTACTTGTACATGCATGGTTAATAAATCACATTACTAACTAACTAATACAAATGATAGATATACAAATAAATAAGTGTCATAATAATGATAAGACAAGATAGCAATAATTGCGTAAATAATTAACCTGGACATAAATGCAAGTGTTTATACAGTAATCACAGAGGTATGCTTCGAAAGAGACATCAACACAGTGTGAATAGAGGAATTAGTTGGGTGGACAGGGTCAGAGAAATAATAGCATGAATTATGAGATGACGGCAGAGAAAAGAAGGACTTAGCAAGCAAAAAAAACACCTCCAAACATCCCCACCTATTATCGTCACTGGTGTTTCACACCATTATTCCCACTGACGTAGATAAAGATAAATTGTATTAAAAACTGAAATGCTAGTACAAGATGCTTTTTAAACAAAAGAAAACCTGAAGGGGAGTAAAAAGCCTTTTTTTCTGCGAGGAAAATTGTGAAATAGATGGTCAAGCTATTGTTTCGCGGTAACTTAAACTCCTTGTGTTTGATTACTATGCAGAGTGACGCATGATGCATGTGTAGAGTTTGACACTAGAAGTGTGTTTTGAAAGAGGGAAAGTTTCTCTGTGTAGAGAACTAGTTTGGTAGCCAATCATGATCCAGTGTCCTGGCAATCCACAGTTCTCGTGAGAGCACAATATGAATTTGCTCAGCGAGTTACTCTGGCATCGAGTAATGCTGCTCATTAACTATGCCCTTGTAGCCGAGCTGCACCAATCACATCGGTGTATCTGATGTAGGCGGGGCCAGAGGCGAGCTAAACAGATGAGGACAGTTTAATCTACCAGTTAGCTCTGCTGGTAGCTAAGCGTATGGGCTCTGGATACGTCACCCTGTGTGTTGTTGTGATTGGTTGTAGTGTTATCCAATTGCGTGCAGCGAGATTTTCAAATGCACACTTGGTGCCGCCCCTCGAGATGGGCGACTTTCATTACTCAATGCCAGACTGTTAATCTATCGGATTTGGGTCTAGATTTCCAGGCTAGATCCAGTACGCAAGTTAGACTTAAACGAGTGTGATGAGGAATCAACATTGTGGTTCCTTCCACTGAACCACAATGTTGATCATTTCCCTCAGGCTTGGCACCGCTCTCCATGTTTCCTGTCGGGTCTCGAATATATTAAAAAAAGAAAGAAAAATGCCACAAAAATATAATCTAAAATACATGCTTGGAGGAAGTAAAAATATTGGCTGACTCTCTCGCTACTGCACTTTCTCTTCAGAAGTGGATTACCTGGGTGTTCTGATTGGGGATCTGCAGCAGCAGGGCCAGGTCAGTGTAGTCAAAGGTGTCGTCCAAAGCCAGCAGAGCCCCGTGGACGCCGCTCTCACGCAGGTTGTCGCCATACTCCTTCAGACCGATAGTCTGCACCCAGCACATCACACGCTCATTGGACCACACCATCACATCTGGCAGGAGAGAGGGAGAACGTGAAGGGAGGGAGAGAAGGCATCCATCTGCAAACAGCAAGCTGTCCGCTCGCTGTTTTGAGAAGCCACATAAGGTTTGTTAATATTCTGCTCACTTCCTGAAGCTGGATGAAACATGCAGGGTTTATTAATGGTCTTCTGAGGGGGTTAAATTACCTGTTAAGTACCGATGAGAGATCAGGAAAAATAGTGAAATCTTTCCGCTTTATTGATTTATTCTCTGACATGGACTGCGCAGGTCAAGCCAAACACAGACACTCACAATCTCTCACACATTTTTTCACTCGGGAAATTCTCCTGTGAGGAAATTAGCCAAGATGAACTGACTATAAATGCATAACATGTGTATCCCAAGGCAAAGCGGTGGAAGAGCGAGTGGTTTGTCTAACGACTGAGGCTGTTAACATTTATGCCATCGTCATTTATGTCATTATGTCCTAATAACAGCCAAATTGCACTAGAAAGCTGTAGTTTATAATCTCTTCCAAGTAGGAGCAGAGGGGGAGTGATAACCAAAGAGATGGTCCAAACATCTCCTAGCAATGTGGACGGCTGCAGAAGCTATCCCCTTAATATCCCCAATATTAAAGGGATAGTTCGGATCTTTTGAAGTGGGGTTTTATAAGGTACTTATCCATAGTCAGTGTGTTACAGTAGATGGCGCTCCCATTTTTAGAGAAGCAGGCAGGAGTACCGGCACGGAAGCTAGGCAATGTACTGCCTCACCTTGCCGTCAGACTGCCCTGTTTACCTAGCGATGTAAATCAGAGGCGTACACTTAAACTAATATTTAAGTTATATTATATTTCCAAACTGGGCCGCTATCTGCTGTATGTAGTACACTGACTATGGATGGGTACCTCATACAACCCCACTTCAAAATATCCAAACTACTTACGACTGCTACTGTGGGAAGGAGCTTTTTTTTGGTTTGGGCTGGAACACGAGACAAAGTGATTTGTTTGCAGCGTAATGTTAAAGGTGCTCTAAGCGATGTTGGGTGACGTTACTTCTTGTTGACGTTGGAAGTATTTTCAAAACCAAACGAGACTAGCTGACCCCTCCCTCCTCCTCATCCCAGTCCCTTCCCCCCTCCCCCTCCCCACGTTTAAGAAGTTATGATCATATCTGATACGCATCTTTTCAGTCCATGTGAGCAGGGTACTTGTGCAGTATGTACATGGTTCAATAAATAACAAACTGACTAATTAAAATAACAATATACAAATACATAAAGGGACAGAGCAAGATGCAGTATGAATGTGTAATAATAATAAAAATAATAAGAAGAAAACAGAGCAATTGTTGTGAATTCCTTACTCTACGGAGACAGATTACAGTGTGTAGTTATTGACTACGCAAGTACGTTTGCTAATTACGTAAGTTACGCAACAAATCGTCCCTCTCTCGTGTTCTTTTGACGGTTGCCTGTACAGACGTCAGACAATATTCATTTGTGACTCTTTATATTGAGCAGTTGTTGCAGCAGATTAAGCTATTCTTGAGTTTGTTTTCAGTCTGTAATGACGAGCACTAAATGTTAACCATTCTTATGACTTGTGTTTTCTGATAAGAGCCCTGAAGTGGCTGATACACATTATCCAGTTTACACAGGGTTAAAATACCAACAGCAATAATTGTGTAAATAATTAACTTGGCTATCAATGCAAGGGTTTGTAAAGTAATCACAGAGGTATGCTTTCAAAGACCACGGCACAGTGTGAATAGAGGATTAGTTGGGTGGACAGGGTCAGAGAAATACTAGCATGAATAATGAGATAATGGCCGAGAAAATAAGAACTCACCTTTGTTGTGGTGGACGCTCTCCTCCCTCCTCCTCTCCAGCTCCTTGCGATCGTAGTTCAGACGCTTCAGGCACATGATGCCATAATGCAAACTGACTCTGGGAGAGGTCAAAGTGCCAGAGGGTTGAAGCGGGTTAACCAGGGCTGTGTTTCCACTCCACTCAGAAAGCATTAACACAATTTATCACTTGTGACCCTCTCAAAAGAGGCCGTGGAGACACGCAGCTGAGCGGTGAGAGTCTCACAACAACGTTGTTTAACGCCTTCATATTTCCCTTAGGGCTGTGCAATTATCAATTAGATTTTGCAATTTTGGCTCTAAACAAATCACAAAAACAGTGTAATCGAAGAAAAACAATTATAATTTGGCACACTACATGCTGCATATGAACTCTTATTTTCTCCAGTGTTCTTAAGGTAATTTAAAAAGGTTCACCGTGAAAAGTAGTAAGGGAAATTTAACCGCTCATGGCCTTTTCACTGTTGATTTGTTTAACTGTTTCACTTTTTTTTTTAAGTTCAATATGTTCTAATAACATCTCTTCATCTCTTAAATGCAAGATCTTCCCAAAAGCCAATGAGTACTCGTGGTAAATAATCGTGATTTCAATATTGACCAAAACAATTGAGATTGTGTTTCTTTCCCCATAATCGAGCAGCCCTACTTTCCCTTGCCGCGCACAAGCACATGACAGAAGAGTGTGAGTTATGGCTGTGAAAAGAAGCCGCGCTCTACCTGTGGAAGCTGTCCACCATTTTCAGCTGTCCTCTCAGCTCCTTCTTGGTGAGGTGGTCCAACATGCGGGCATCCACCAGGGACTCCATGAAATAGCTGCGGTACTGTGGCAGGCCCAGGCTGGGCAGCCAGTCGTTGCCCACCCACTCATGATTCATATCGCCATAGGCCAGTATCTGGAGGGGACAACCACAGATGATCAACGCTGATTCACGCTCGACTTCACATCTGATGGTAGTGCAAGTCAGCAGCTCATGACTCACTGCGGTTGGTTTCACTAGATATGTCGGCAAATGCGCATCATGTTGTGCTAATTCTGACTTGTCGGTTGATCCTTACCTGATCCCAGCTGAACTCCTTGAGCTCCTGCAGCGCCGAGAGAAGAGGCAGAAAGAGAGCAAGAGAGAGAGAGAGCGAGAGACAGAGACAGAGCCGGAGAAAGTGATGTGGAGGTGCCGAGGGAAAGAGGAGCAGGGGTCAAGAGCAGGGTGGACAGATGGAGAGATGATGGAGGAGAAGCAGAGGAGGAGGGAGCAGCAGCAGCAGGAAAAGAGGACAAAAGGAAGGAATAGTGTATTAGTGAACGGGTAATTAGTTGGAAGCAGTTCACACTGAAACAGCAACCAGAGGAAGAGAAAAAGATGCTCAACACTATGTCCTGGGCCTACAAAGAAAGAGATAATAAAAAAGGTAGAAATTCCAAAAAAGAGAAACAAAGAGAGAGGGAGGGGGAGGGAAGGGGAGAGACTCGTCAACATGATTCAGACCAGACGAGACGCTTAAAATAATTTAAAAATAACAATGAAAAACAAAAAAAGAGGGTCAGACAAGAGACAGGACAGCAGGGGCACTAACCGGAGGCTTGGTGGCTGCGTTCAGGGACTCCATCTCTGCGTGGGTCATCCACACGTTACTGGTCGACTGTGAACGAGAGGAAAAATGAAGCGGTGAGATGAAACCACATATGGCCTCGCCTGCCTAAAGCCCTGACTCATCGCTTGTACATTCATGCTGTCACATTACAGGATTCAGCCAACCACAACAGCAGACTTCTCATCGCCATGGTGATTGGGATGAACAAGAGGTTCAACCAGTTTACGTGAAGTCAAATCTATTGAAATTGTGTGAGTGATCATTTTTTGAACATTTCATCTCATTGATATGAGTCATGCTGTAAATAAATACCAAGCCAAAATCGAGTCTTTGGTTATTTGCGACTTTATCTTTCTTGGAACAGGAAGACATTAAAATGCATGTGCGTGCAACAGTTTTAAGACATTTTACAACATGTGGTTTGTGTGAGAACCCAACATTTGGGAGAGCGTCGTTGCCAAGTTTTGTTCCGAGGTGATATATGTTTAACTTTAGCAGCACCAGCACAGTTTACCGTGCTTCTCCTATGGAAAAAAACACAACTTTTATTCGCTTTGACATTTATCACATGCAGGATACACTGCATGTCCTATATTCCATTTGACAAAATCTGTTTTTCATTTGACATCATCCCTATTTGATATCATATACTGTCAATTACATTTTATTATTATTTCTGTATCCTATTATTAGTTTCTGCTGCAAATTTCCCAACAGGAATCATTCATTTGAACTGATCTCAAAACTAGAAACACCTGGTTCAGCATGTACCTCACGCTGATAATATGAACGCAGCATTTGTGTTATTATTATTAGAATACTGCTGGCCTTAATAAGAAGGTGTTTAAGATCTTAGCATTCTCAAATTAAAGGCTTCTTTACCTTTGAACCTATAGAGAAGCTGGCTGGGTTTTGTTTATGACACAAGACCATTTGTGGATATTTTGTCTTTTCTTTGAATGAGAATGTTAAATGTTTTTCGAGTCTCACCGAGCGGGTGCTGGCCGGGGCGGAGGGGCTTGTGAGGGACACCATCTCCTGGATGGCGAGCCGCAGTTTGAGGCGGTGAAGCGGGTTGCTGATGCCGATCTCCCTCTGGATCTCTGTGTCCGACAGGTTGGCCATGATGGCGCCGCTCTTCACGTTGGCGCGACAGGCTGCGACGTACCAGGCCGGCATGCCCACCCACAGCTGGAAGGAGGCAGACGACAGATTAAATATGAGGACAGAATGTTACGTGGATCCAAATTGTGTTCTGTAGTTATTATCTCCCATTCCTTAGGATTCTGTGATTGCACAGTACCTCCAACCAAGACACAACAGTGGGTCCATCCCAGGATGCAAAGGGAAGTCCTTGGCGACATGCTTCCTCCAGTAGCTCATGCCTGGTAAGAAGAGGAAGAGTTTCATATTTGGTGGCATTCAAGAGAGAGATAAAAATATTATTTTGACAACAAAACAAAACAGGAGACATAATTCACAAACTTCTTCTTGCTGCGGCGGTCTTTATCTGCTGGACCCAGAGTCCCAGTCTTGTTTATCCCCATTGTGTCTCCAGAGGCCATGTCTTCAGAGGGTGTAGATGCTGGAAGAGACACCGTCGGGTCAAAGGTCACAAGAATGAAAGATAATATAGAGATAGAATCGCATTGCCAGACCTTCCTCTAGCTAGTTCACACAGCATTTTGGGATGGGTGGTTCTGGGATTTCTTTAAATCAATCACCATCATCATGGAGAGAGCAATGGTGCCGCTGCAAAATGCCACGGGAAAAAACTTGGTTTGGTGGAACATGTGTACAGTCAAAAGTTGCTTGTTCGAGAGAAAACTCAGATTGGACAGATAGTCTAGCTAGCTGTCTGGATTTACCCTGCAGGGATCTGAGGAGCAGTTAATCATAGTCCTCAGAAATCCACCGGAGGTTAGAACGCCAACACAAAGAAAGAGGAATGTGACATATGGAGCTAGATTCGTTTCTTTATTACAAGAAAATATATGATCTGAGAGAAGAAAAAAAAATGCTTGAGAGAAAAAGTTATCACACTGATAGCAAAAAAGCATTTTATGAGAGAAAAAAAAAAAACCAATAGCAAAAAATAATATTTGAAAAATGTAATTATTTCTGTGAAAAAAAATCTCTCTCAAAATACTTTTTTAAACTCTCAAAAAAAAAGTGGTTCTCGCCTCAGAATTTTTCTCTTGCGGTGAAAATAATGTCATGGCCACGTTCCTATTGGCCTGTCGGGTGAGCACCGTCTTGTCTTGGGAGTCCATCTGAATCATTACACCATTGTCACCGGCATAGACGCGCTGCCTTAGTTGAGCGCGGAAGCTAGTGTTAGCTAACTAGCAGCCAGCCTGCTTCTAAATAAATACCTTTTAATTATCTTAACACTTTTTAACAGTCAAACTGAAACACTGGCGCTGATCTCCAGGTCCGGAGCACCATCAGCGGGGAACATCCACCGTGGAAACATTAGTGATGGACATCCAGCCTAAATGAGGGACATCTGGCACCTGAACAATCCCCAAAGTGAAACGTCGTCGATATAGACTAATATAGAGATGAATACCTTGAATCAGTGAGCCAGAGCGAACATGTTTAAATGAATGCTGACAGCGTGGATGACTGATAAACAGTCCATCTGATTACCGAGAGAAGCAGATCCTTCCCTCCCAGGTTGGCCCATCCTTCCTTTCTCCTTCTTCCCAAAAAGCCGACCGATGGAAGACTTGATGCTTTTCTTCTTACTGGACTTGTGCAGAGAATCCTGGCTGCTGTTGGTGCTGCTGCCATCTGCCGAGAGAGACTGGAAAGGGACGAAGGGAAATCACTGAGCGGGAAAAAGAAGGATTGTTGTGTTTGTATTTAATGTGCGGCTACTAAACCTGCGAAACTCCCGGGGGTCGTCAAGCATCGCTCCTGGATGGGTGAGGGTCATTCTGTCCAAACGCAGTGCACGAGGAGTGGAAGGAGGCGTTGAGTCGAGTACAGCGAGGGAACGGTCGTCGTCTTTGCTGTTCTGAAGAATGAAATGGAAAAAGAGGGATATTCAAAAACTAATATTTTTCGTAGTGATGCTCAGCGACCTAGGAGCTATTTTTCGCTTTGTTTTTCTGTTTCATTGCTTGAACCATTCTGTTCTAAACTCCCACACTAACATTAATACATTCACAATCACCGCTGACTCCATGTTGGGTGTGTGTTGTATCATCTTTTGTAATCCATCCGCCTCGTTCAGAAATGCTGGAACCAAAAGTGTGTCTGGCACCAACCGTCATTCCATCCTACAAGTTATTTGAATCAACCTCGCACAATCTAACAAGCTGTTAGTTAGAATAACTGCCCTCCTCTGACCCTGTCTGCATGATTTACACAACTCACTGTCTGGAGGAGCCATTTGCAAAAACAGGGAGCTGAAATACAGAGGCGAGATAATAATAAAAAAAATATAAAAAAAACGGATGGGAATAGAAGCCGTACCTGTCTATCAGTCTCACGGTGCGGGGAGTGAGGCAGGCGAGGGGTGGAGTGTCCAGAGCTGGGGGGAGAGGGGGAGGCCAGGGTGGAGGATGTGATGGACGAGGGGATGAAGCCCCGTCCTGTGCCGTCTCTCCCCAGGGAGGACGGAGGGATGGGCGGACTGTCCAAAGCCACGCTGACCCGACTCTCGATCTCTTCGGCCCGTAACTCGGTGTTCTCCTTCTCCTCCTGGATCAGCCTGAGATGGAAAGTGGAGGGTGAGTAAAAGAGGAGGGACTGAAACATTTGGACGATGGGATGAAGATAAAAGACTGTACTGGTGTGAAGATCATGCAGCACTGAACAGATCAGGATAGAGCTAAAGGAATAGTTCCTCATTTTGGAAGATAAGCACATTCGAGAGTTAGATGAGACTCTGATTTCTGTACGATAAATATGAAGCTATGGCGAAAAGTTGGTTAGCTTAGCTTAGCGTAGCTTAGCTTAGCTTATCATAGAGACTGGAAACTAGCTTGCTCTGCCCAAGTTAAAAATGCTGCCTACACACTGATGCACCAGTATTAACAATGTAGTAATGTCAGATATAATAATCAGAATCAGAATCAGCTTTATTCGCCAGGTATGACATACACACGAGGAATTTGTTTGTGAATTTGTTTTGAGGCTGTAGTTGTGTGTTGGTGTCATCAGACGAGGTGTTTCTAACACCACCCCCCCTTCCTTACTTGATCTCCTTATTGATGGCCTCCAGCTGTTCCTGCAGCATGATGGCCAGGGTCTGCACGTCCGTCTGTCCGCTGGGGGACAGCAGCTCCGAGCCAAACCGAGCCTCCCCGTCATCCTCGTCATCGGAGCAGCCCACATCCAAGCCCGGCTCGAACCCGGTCCCCAGTAGGGCCCCGCTTTCCCAGTCTGGGTACTGTACACAGAGAGTACTACTGTAGTTCTTCAGTGAAAAAACAAAATGTCTGATTAGTTTATGTTTGTTTTTTTTGTATCGGTATAAGAAAGTCATAGCAGATCAGGACAAATTTAATATCAACCTGCAGGTAACAGATGCAGTTAAATACAAAAACTAGACTTCATTTGGATTTTAGACTTTATTACTCCACTTCTCTCACGCTTTACTATCTTACATAGGAAATGCAAGAAAAGCTCTTCTTTTCAAGCAGAAAGAACAAAAAACTGATTTTGTTGCGAGAAAGAGTGATGAGAAAATTAGGGCTTTACGACAAGATATTTCAAGTTGTAACAAGCTATTTCCACATTAAAACGATAAATTATCACGTGAATAATGTAATAATTATTGTTATCGCGTGAAACCTTTCACTTTTACGTGAAAATATCTTGTTAAAATGTGAAAATATCCTGATAAAACGTGAAAATATAGTGTTAAAACAAGAAAATATCTTGAGACATAATAAAAATATCAAGTGAATAATAATAATAATGTAATAATTTATTGCTATAACGTGAAACTTTTCACTTTTACGTGAAAACGTCTTGGTAAAACATGAAAACATCTTGTTAAAATGTGAAAACCTCTTGTTACTACCATAAACTTTTCACATAATGTTATACTGATATGTTTCTCTTTTTCAGGCGTGGCAGCACTACACTTCCATAATTAAATAATATTGCATATTTTACCATTCTTTTTTATTGTTGAACAGAAAAGTAACTGTGTAACAGATGCTTCTGAGAGGAAACAAGTGCTACATGATGCAAACGGCTGAGAATGAATCTGGGTTTGTTGGATTCTCACCTTGGTGGAGTCCTCTCTGGCGGAGCTCCAACGGGCCCGGTGACTTCGCCTGACCACGCCCCCGGCCGAGGCGTTACCGAAGGGATCCAGGTGAGTGGTCGAGCCTGTTGGGAGCGAACCACTCCCGTGGGAATACCTCAACTCCAGAGCGCTACCTGGCAGAGAGCGACTGGAGAGCCCGAGGGAAAAAGAAGATGATGCACGATAAGAGAAAATGGTAATTAACCCTGCAGGGTGGATAAAAGTAACACAGCTTGCCATAACAAAACTGAAAGAATATAATTTATGAAGAAAACTGGGGATTTTACTTCATATAATGTGTAAAAGTAAATCACATTCCCATGAACAGGTTTACAGAGGGCTTGAGACGTGCAGATGACAATGTGCCAATTAGAAGTGCTCATCTACAGTATGTGTGTGTGTGGGTGGCTAGTCAATGAGTGTGTGTACATATCAACACTGTTTTTAGCCCTGTGAGTGCTGACAGTGTTAAACGCCTCCAACATGAAGTGATTTATCTACAATGTCTGACAAGATAAGAGATACGACACAACACCGCCGTGTCTACAGCCAGACCACGCTGGAGACTCTATCATGTTCAGAGTTTCACGCTTTCTGTGCTTAAATAGCAACAAACCTGGAATAAGAGCCCCCGGGCCTCGCTCTCAGCTGATCTAACTCCAGCTGAATCCGCTCCAGCTCCGCTATCAGCTGGTCCTGAGGGTGGGAAACAAGACGGAGTTGGCGGGAAAAAAAACACAAGTCTACTAGCTTTAACTAGAGATGTTCCGATACCACCCTCCGATACCTCCTAAAATGCAGGTGATGCAAAATAGTTTATGCACTAATCCCATACCACAAAATTTTGCCCAGAAGAAAATCTACTTTAAAGTTTATTAATGTTCTTTGTTTCTGTAATGACCAACTGTCAAACTGGATTTCAAAAATAAAGTTCTGTGGCATTTATTGTTTGTTTCACCTATAGTTTAACAACAAAGGTAGTAATCATATCACATCCATACAGTGATAGTAGTATACTGCTGTTAAAGCATAATCAAATATATGTGTATATGTATTTTTTTTTTTTTTTTTACACACACACACACACACACACACACACACACACACACACAAACACTGGTATCTGATGGGTACGCTGCATCTGCTGATACGCTAGTTCAGGTATCGGAATCGGTATGGGGAAGGCAAAATGAGAACATCTTTAGCTTTAACCAAGAGGGAAGCTAAGGGGACAGGCACCTTGTTTGCCAAGAGATCGTCCTGGAGTTTCTTCATGTTGGATAGTTCCTCAGACAGGGCATTCTGGAGGTGGAAGAATGAGAAGTTTATTACTGTAAAATAACAACCCAGTATTCTAAATGAGAAACTGGACAGCAGGGTTAGTGAACTGGTCTTACAGTGGGATTATACACAGGTGAACTGGGAAACACCCAGAAATCCTGTAGGAGGACATCCGTTACCTACAAACAGCCCAGAAATGTTTAAAGGTCCCGTGATATGGTGCTCTTTGGATGCTTTTATATAGACCTTAGTCCCCTAATACCGTATCTGAAGTCTCTTTCTCAAAACTCAGCCTTGGTGCAGAATTAGAGCCACTAGAACTAGTCCCACAATGAGCTTTGAAAGCCATGATGTCACTCTCTCTCATGGGTGGGCCAAATTCTCTGGGCGGGCAAAGCAGATAAAGGGGAGGTAACCTTGCTCCTTATGATGTCATAAAGAGCAAGATTCCAGATCGGCCCATCTCAGCTTTTATTTTCTCAAAGGCAGAGCAGGATACCCAGGGCTCGGTTTACACCTATCAACATTTCTAGCCACTGGGGGACCACAGGCAGGCTGGAGAATGCATAATAATGAAAAAAAAAACATAATGCCAGCCAGTTTTCAGTTTTTAACCCAGACTGTTCAAACGGAACAGAGTGGTTTAAGCCTAGTTTCCCATGTGTTATGTCCCTGTGCCTTCAAAAGTAAGTTTTTCCTGTTCCTGCAAATAGACACTAATGATCTCTGTGATTTACGGTAAATAGGCTCCTTTTGAGATGCTGACTGCTCAGAAAATGCTTCTGGTAAATACAACAGAAGGAAAATAGGTTATAATAGTTATAATAGGTTATATAGTTTTTAATATAGTTTATATCAGGCACTATAGGAAGTAGGTAAAGAAAAAAGGAACCAGCGATGAGTTTTGGGCCAGATTTTCACCCATCACTCAGACCCTTTACATTCAAAGTGAAAGTTTCTAAATGTTTCTAAAGTGAAATGCAGAACAATGACCAATATGAACCTTATGCTATTATTTACTGTATGATAGTATTATTATTATTCTACATTTTTGACATACTGCTGGGAAGTGTAATCTGTATTAATGCATATGTGATCATATGTTTTGTATTTAAAGCAGCTACAGCTGTCAGACTATTGCAGTGCAGGAAAAAGTATAACACTAAACCTGTACTTAAGTGCTGTACTAAGTGCTACTAACACTGTTCTGGATGTCGGATTCACAGCTGTTTTGGGACCCTTTGGGAATTCACTTCCTGGAGGGCAGGGAGGTGCTGCCAGGTGGACAAAGCTCACACCAAGAGTTTATTTTCGGTTAAAGAGATGGGGGGGGGAATTAGGAGGTTTAGATCAAAATGAGGAGAGGCTGTGAATTGTGGTTTGGGTCTGAGCAGGTCACCTTTTCTTCCAGGGCGGCCATCCTCTCCTTCAGGTGGAGCTGTAGCCGCTCGTTGGACTCAGAGAGCAGCTTGTCCACCGTGTCGGAGAGGCGCTTGTTGTGTTCATCGTTCATCCTCTCCCTCTGCCTCGCCTGAGGGGGAGAGAGCGAGACAGGTGAGAGCGAACCAGAAGAAAAAAATCTGAGTGTGTCGAGGGGGGGAGGGGGTTCGAGGAGAGTTAATAACAAGGATCTGCTCGACAGAGAGCGAGAGACAAAGATTTCTATCTGAGTGTGCACGGTCAAGTAGATGGTTTTCGAAAATGAGTGTGCCTTTGTAAGGGCTGACAAAAGGAATGGCACGAAAGAGGGGGAGGATGAAAACAGAGGAGGAGAAAGAGAGATGGAAAAGCAAGTATGACTCACCCTCTGTAGCTCCTGGTTCTTCTCCTCCAGTTGCGCCTCCATCTGTCGCAGTCGCTCCTCAAAGTTACCATGACGCTCCTCCGCCTGAGTGATTGGAAAGGAAGGAAGCGGGGTTAGAGCCTGATACAAATTAACACAAAGGAAACAGCTTGTTGACCGAGTCTACCAATTAGTTACATGCCTGTACAGATCATAGCGTAACAAAAAGCTTTGTTTGCATGTGTCTTATAGGGCCATTCATCATCCTTCCGAGGAAGCCATCTTGCCTGAACATGCAATAAGTACAGTAAGTGTAGCTATTTAGGAGGTTTGGCTACCTGGAGGAGAGCGAATGAAGTGGGTTTGTTTTTTTGGCATGAGTGAATATTGTGTTTACAGGAATGCTGGAGGTTAACATACGAGCAATTAAATCAGTCAGTCATGAAGAATGTATGCGGCAAGCAGTTCTTGACGTGTTGAGCGCCCAAGGATCAAATAGCTGAGCTGACTGTGTGTCACGAGCTGGCTTTCATCTTCAGATCGTTTGCTTATGAATTACTGGCACTGCTTGATAAAAACACACACACACACACACACACACACACACACACACACACACACACACACACACACACACACACACACACACACACACACACACACACACACCTTGTTGAGTGCTGCCACTCTCTGTGCAAGCTGGGCCTCGATCTCAGGCAGTGTCTCAGCCCTCTGCAGAGTTTGCTGCAGCTTCTGTTTGGCATCATCCAGACGCTCCTGGAGCTGCCGGTTCTTCTCCTCGCTCTGTAAGAAATCAAGGGTGAGAGGGAGTGGAGGTGAAACTCGGAGCGCAAGATTGCTGAGGGCAGCAGACGTGGGGAGAAAAAGAAAATACATTAATGGAACGCGCTCTGTGTGCCAACGTGAAACGTGGCCAAGCTGCGAGTCAACAGCAGAAACACAGACTTTCCCCACCTGTCTGTAGAGCGAGTCTTTGCTGGCCAACTCGTTCTCCAGCTTATCTTTTGTGTCGTGGAGAGACGTCGCCTCCCTCTGGGCACTCAGGTACCTGCATAACGGAACAAAAGCGGCAGGCAGACGGAGCAGTGAGCGCAGCACGATTGGGGGAGAAGGTAATGAGGGTTCACGGAAAGACAGAAAAACAAACCTGCGTTCTAACGTGGTGATTCTCTCTTCCATGTCTTCCCTTTGACAGAGTGCCTGGAAGAATTAAAGTGAAGAAAGCATTTTTTTTACTGTATGTAAAGACTCTGATGTAGAAATAGAAAGCGAAGAAGACCAGATATAGAAAGTGGGATCAGTCAAATGTCAAGTCTACAAGTACGGGTTGATCAAAGGGAATTCACTGGGCTCGAACAGTTATTAGCTGAAGAATGATAATGACTGGTTAATAGTTGTTGACAGCTTTCAGAAGCACCCACTTATGCAGTTGCACAAGAGAGACAGAGGGGGGAGAGTAGGGGGGGAGACAGTGGAAAGATGAAAGAACAGCGAGTGAGGAGAAACAGTTAGAGGACATAAAGGGAAGGTTTGCTGAGTAAACTGTCTGGACTAGCTCTCGTTTGAAATTACCCCCCCACACACACATATTTCAAACAGCTACACTGACTGATTACCTATGGCACTGTCACCATGGCTACAGGGTAGAGGCTCTGGTGCGTACAGTAACAGCTGCCAAGTAGGCAAATGTTACCATAGCAAACTGTTAAATGTTTCTGTGAGTATGAGTAAAATAGACCCCTGCGACAGACACACATAGTGGCGGTTTATTGGCTGTCAACAGCTCGGCGAGTCTCACCTCTTTCACATCCCTCTGTAGTTTCTGGTTGGCCACCTCCGATCGGGCCAGCTCCCTCCTGGCGGAGGTCAGCTGCTCCTCGATCTCCCCGACCTGACGGGAAGCCAGAGTGTGGGGATATAAGGCTGAGCGAGCGCACGTCATTTTTCTGTTTGTGAGCCTCTCCTGACTTGTGATATTTTGTCTGTTTTGGAGTAAGCACTAGACCATAAGACTGCCTCCGAATCCAGTACCTGTCTGCACATGAGGGCCAGTCTCTCTTTCAGCTGTCCCAGCTCGGACCTCTGTCGCTCTATCTCGCCCTCTCGCTGCCTGTCGATGTCGGCGTCATCCAGGATGGAGGAAGGTCCGTTGGGAAGCTTCTGAATAAAGAGAAAAGATTTCCTTAAGTGAATGGTAGGAGCGGCACGATATGAGGAACATATCTGAATACAATAGTTCACGATAACAGAGTGTTTGTGAACTATCATTATTAGTATCATTATTCTCACTTTCATTGCAAAATGTTAAAATTCATATGATTATACATATATCTATATGATTATAATGTGAGGATTTTAGTACTTAATTGTGAATGTCTTGACACATATTTTGTCTTTAACAAATATTGCACCCCCCCCACGATTTAGATATTGCACCTGTCCATATTGCAATTTCGATAAAATTGTGATTAATTGTGCAGCCCTCATAAAAAAAATTAAAATATGTAACAACCGGAGAGGCTGAACTTCAAACCGATATTAGAATGGCAAGCTCTCTCTGTATATTTAAAAGTAAATTAACTATCTTTTTAATCAGTTTTTTAATCTGAGGTCTTAATTGTTAGTTTTTGCATTATCCTTGGTGTTTATTTTATTGACTTTTATGTATTCAGTTTTAACATTTTATTGTCTTATTGTTGTAATTTTTTGTTGTATTTTTATTTTTTGTGTGTTTCAATTTTGCTCTGTGAAACACTTTTGGTTGATGTTTTATATGAAAGGTGCTATATAAATAAAGTTGAGTTCCAATAAAAGTAATAAAGGCAATAAAGACCAATAAAGGATTTTAAAAGCCGTTACCGATACAAATATTTGGTTATTTAAAAATCCGATATGCCGATATATCGGCCGATATATATTTAAAAAAATTTTAAAATCCAGAAACGCCTAACAAAACATGAACAGATTTCTCTAACATGAGTTATTTGTAGTGATAATTTGTTTTATTGTCACAACAGAACAGAGGAACAACAAAATATATTAAAGTTCTGATGAATAAAATGTATAAAAATACAAATTTAAGATATGAAGTGAAAGTCCTTTGAACAAAAACAAAAGAATTCTGTAGTGCACCCTCTGGTGGACAAACTATGCAACTCCAACACTCATAACATGGTTGACCGTCCGTTTTTATTAAAATTTTTGAATATTCATTCATCAGAATCCCTTATTTGTCCTTTTTTTAATTTTTTTTTAAAATCGGCCATTATAAATGCTGTGATTCAGTGATTGGTCGGGCTCTAGTCTACAGCCTCACAGACCTCTTGATGCTACTTTACACTGACTCATGTTAGGTGGTTGAACTTTCTGGGTTTCTACTGTCACTCTGATAGCACTACCTCTCCATCATGGATGTCAAAGGCATCTACATTTCTGAAATTGTGTAAGAAATGTATCCCATTACCTCTTTACCGTTGTCTAGTCCTTGCTGCCGTCGCTTGATTTGCTCCCTTAAAGACAGAACCTGAAACGATGCGGAGGATAAAGTTCAGGAGAGTCTCCGTCACTCAATTCACTGACACCTGTGAGAAACAAGCACAGAAACGTGGACCCACCTCTTGAGAGGAGGACTGCAGCTCTTCCTCCAGAGATGCCACTCGCTCCAAAGCCACCCGGAGCCTTTCCCTGACCTTCTCATCCAGAGCTTTGTGGTGCTCAAACAGGGACTTGAGGGCTTTAAGGACCTCCACCTCGCTGGAGACCCCGGCTGGGGACTGGGCCTGCCTCTTCACCACGGTCATCCTCAGGCTGCGCTCGTGACGGGACACGAGGCACTCCAGATGTTCCAGCAGCAGCTGGAAACACATGTGGTTCACATTCAATAAAGCCTCCCCACTTCTTATTGGTTACAAACGGTCTCCAATGATTAGAGTTCACATTTCGCTGTGACTTCTTTCAGAACATATAAAAAGCCAAAAGAATCAGAGCGGAACTTTAATTAACCAAATAAATAAAGAAGATAATGTTAAACAGACATAAGTGTACTGACTCGTGTGTTGTTCCTCTCCGCCTTCAGCTCGGCGATCTCCTCCTCTCTCTCCAGCAGCTGTTCCCGGCAGAGGTTCAGCTCTTTGGTCAGCACTGCAAACTCCTGCAGGGTCACAAGAGGGAGCAGTTATTGACTCCATGCTGCTGCATGAGGTCAGGATCACACACTCATCAAACTGTATCAACACATTATTTTAGAATAGTCAATCTACTCCGTTGCTAATGGAAAATCTTGCCTTGGGCTCCCTTTGTGTTGGGATTCTAAAGGACTATGGTTCACCTTTTCTCAGGTTTCTGCAGGGTAAATCCAGACAGCTAGCGAGACTATCTGTCCAATCTGAGTTTTTTCCAGAGGCTATTTTGCCGCGGCACCGTGACGTTTCCCCGTGCTTAGCAAAGCCAAAGGCAATTGTGATTGGTTTGAAAATGCCAATAAACCAGAGCCGGTTTTCCTCCCCTCCTGAATTTCTGTGTGGACTAGCCGGACCCTGGTCTGGAAAAGCAAGACTATTTTAGAATGAAGCGCTGTTCTTTCTAACTTTCCCCAAGCCTGCCGTGGCTAGGTAGTAGGGCTGAACGATATGGGGGCATTGCGATTTTTCTGAAAAATATTACAATTAGGATTCGATGTGCGATTTAAAAAAAAATGTTTTGATGAAGTTCAATATTCACTGTGTAACAGATAAAACCAGCTGTAAGTGTTTTTTTCTTTTAATAAACATTGAACAGTAAAACACAGAGCATTCACACAAACACTAAAGTTACAATAATAAAACCCAATTCCAATAACAAAATATCAATACTTTCCTGTAAACTGAAATGTCTGACCTATCTCAGTTTAATAGCAGCATTTACATCTTCTAATATCACGTTAAATAAAGAAATAAAAATATAAAATCCCCTGAAAATATGACATTTCTGTAAACAATCTGAGATATGTAGCATTATTCCAGCACAGGGAATAAAAAATGCTAAACCAAATCTTACAACTAACATTCACATATCGCACATTTAATAAATCGCGATCTTCACGATCTAAACGAATCGCTTTCTCTTAAAGCTCGATTTTAAATGATTAATGGTTGTACCAGGGAGTAAAGTTCCTGGTGCCTGATGGCTGTGTTGAATTGAATCTGCACTGTCAGTAAAACTTTTTTTATTTCCTCTGTTGCTTCCTTAATGGATTGTCTCATATGAGTGATAAATGTTTAGTCAGAAGGTCTGAAACCAACAAATGAAAATCAGTCTACACATTGTTCTCCCCAAACTCTATGGTGCCATCTCAGCATGAGGTTACCTCTTCTGACTTTGGCCAGTTCTCCCAAAGAACCATACACTATCATTAAACATAAGAACAAAGAAAAGAACTGCAAACGGTTAACGGTGTACTGCCAACATTTTCCGTTAACCCGCACAGCACACTTAACTCCAGTGAAAGATTTGACAAATCTTGGATTTCATTAGCAAACTTACACATTCAACCTTACAGAATTTAACATGCACAGGCAGGCAGCTATGGCTGAAAGAGGACCCCACCCCACACAGCATATACACTCTAATCTTTGCCATATCTACCACAGCGCTCACGGCTAATGGCCACCGGGAGTCTTAAACCAGGCCTCGATGTAAAATATAACAACCAGTTTTATTGCACGTGTTGCACCTGAAATTGGTTTAATTGCTCAATAACCAGGACTGGCTGTGCATATGCCTGTCATTAAAACAAACGCCTGGAGGTTAAACAAGCATGAGAGAAGCTGGAATGAGACCAGCGCAGTATAATGTAATATTTCCAACTGACAGCAGTGTCCAGTTGAATTGTTGTGATTTTGTGTAATTTAATCCAATTATGTGTAATGGGAGGTTAGCTACATGATAGTTATGATGAAATATCTGTTGCCTTTAGTCAAATTAAATGGTATCTATGACATCAAATCAACAAAGAGAGGATGAGTGACATCATAAAAGACTTTCAGCAGAACTTTCAGAAGAGATGTCTGAGTTTCGGTGATCACAACCCTCCACTACAGCTCTAACGATTCCAAATGTTGCTGTAATTGTCTCAATTGCAATAGAAATGTCATATGCTGCACATATACAAACAAAAGAAATCATTTTACAACATACAAAAAAGTCAATGCCAGGTTAGCGGCCGTGGGTTTAAATGCTTTTAACTCTCCCCCTTTCATGTCTTCATCTGTCCTGTAAAATTAAAAGGCCTGAAGTGCCCCAAAATAATCTTTAAAAAAATAAAAAATAAGGGTCCCTGGATAGCTCAGCATGTCTTTCCCCCTCTCTCTCCCCATTTACTTCTTCAGCTGTCCTGTCATTAAAGGCCTAAAATGCCCAAAAAATAATCTATAAAAATAAATAAAGAAAAGTACACTACACACACCGAAGAAGGCACAGTGCACTCTTTCCACAAGCGAATACAGTAATGTAAAAAAAATTGACAATTAGAAGATTATGTAATACTTGTTACAGGCCTACCCTCCACTGAACACATTATGCACACATACTGTAGCATGAGCACTCGTCCATGCGCTGATTGTCCATTCTGCTCATGTGTGATGGCGACGTGGTGATGCACACATGACACTGTCCTCGACCACGTGTGTGAGTGCGCCGAATCATGTGTGTTTAAAAAAACAAACAAAATGCAAAACGTGACATTAAAGGGCACCGATGCATGCTGCTGTTATCTTTGCTCGGTGTTTCCACTGATCGGTTCACCCACACGGCAGCAAACACCCTCTCCCAGCTAAAATGTGTTTACAAAGTACAGCATGAACAGTCTGTAAGAAGGTTTTACACTCATGTGCTAGCTGGGGGAAGGGGGGCTTATTTTAAAAAGATGGAAGTATGGAGGATCAGATGGCATGTTCTGGGCCCAAACGATATCACATTTCTGTGATTATTTCATGTAAAAGATGGAGTGCAAGAGATGGGCCGCAGGTACCAGACACAATTCCTCTGTCTCTTTCGGGCGCCTTCATTTTGGTCGATGCAAATCATTCTGCTCTGGCATTCACCTCTTTTCTACTCTCTCCCATCTCTGCCACGCTCCCCCTTCATCCATTTCAATCTCCCCCTGTCATGATACACCACATCTAAAACAGACTCTAGAAGCCACCTCATTAGCATGCAGCAATATGCAAATGGCTTGATTTGTTAGTCTCTGTGTGTTTCATATTACCAGGTTTTTCTTCTCTCTCTGTGTGTGTGTGTGTGTGTGTGTGTGTGTGTGTGTGTGTGTGTGTGTGTGTGTGTGTGTGTTTGTGTGTGTGTGCCATGCTGTCACTCTCTCCATCATCTCTCCTATTTTTCTGTCTTGGCAACGTCTAACACACACAGGCAAACTCAGTGAACTCAGCTAATGTAGAATGTTTCATAGCCCTCCATGTGCTCCTTTGGCTTTGGCTGTGTGTGTGTGTGTGTGTGTGTGTGTGTACCATATTGATCTCCTCTCAGCGAGGTAATATGGCCCTTTAATGTCCGGTCACTGTTAGAATGTGCAGCGCTGGTACATCTGTTATTTCATTTTGATCTTTCAGGCGTTGCAACATAGAGAAATAGTGCACTAACAATGAGGGAGGCCTCAACGCCGCCCAAGGCATCCTACAATGGCTCCTGCCTGAAAATAGAGATTGTATGTTGAGTGGAATTACAAAATGATTAGCTCTCGGGCACTGGGATGTGGGAGAATATAATAAATGGCTCCTGCACTACAGGGGCGAATGCAACATTGTTCAATCATCGTCAGGTTTTTAGGTAGCCCCAGTTTGTACCCTCCATCACCTTCCAATCAAAAAGCATCCGGAAATGATAATGGCCTTTGTTAAAGGCTCTTCTAACAACAATCAAAAAATATTCCAACAGCTGAACGATAAATATGATTTTTTTAGCAGGTTTCAAGTTATGCCAGCATTTCCTAAATGACATATCGCCTCAATTTGTACACCTGAAACAGAAGAACCAGTCCAACAGCGGAACGACCAGTACAGCCAAGCCAAAGAATCAGAGGCTTTATGTCTTTCACAAAATCAGATGAGCTCTGAATACAAAAGGGACACAAACTGGGGCTACATTTTAAGTAGCTTTTTTTATAGATATACATTAAAAACAACATATCAACAACTAAACTCAGTAGTCCTGATTACTGACTGATCCTCCAGCATAATTAAGTAAAGAATTGTACTACAGTTAAGTTTGGTAGTACAGTGGGTACGGAAAGTATTCAGACCCCTTTAAATTTTTCACTCTTTGTTTCATTGCAGCCTTTTTCCAAAAATCAAAAAAGTTCATTTTATTTCTCAGTAATGTACACTCAGCAACCCATCTTGACAGAAAAAAACAGAAATTTAGAAATTTTTGCATATTTATTAAAAAACAAAAACTGAAATATCACATGGTCATAAGTATTCAGACCCTTTGTTCAGTATTTAGTAGAAGCACCCTTTTGATCTAATACAGCCATGAGTCGTTTTGGGAAAGATGCAACAAGTTTCTCACATCTGGATTTGGGTATCCTCTGCCATTCCTCCTTGCAGATCCTCTCCAGTTCTGTCAGGTTGGATGGTAAACGTTGGTGGACAGTCATTTTCAGGTCTCTCCAGAGATGAATGGGTTTAAGTCAGGGCTCTGGCTGGGCCATTCAAGAACAGCCACAGAGTTGTTGTGAAGCCACTCCTTCGTTATTTTAGCGGTGTGCAGGGTCATTGTCTTGTTGGAAGGTAAACCTGGCCCAGTCTGAGGTCCAGAGCACTTGAAAAGGTTTTCTGGATATCCCTGTACTTGGCCGCATTCATCTTTCCCTCGATTGCAACCAGTCGTCCTGTCCCTGCAGCTGAAAAACACCCCCACAGCATGATGCTGCCACCACCATGCTTCACTGTTGAGACTGTATTGGACAGGTGATGAGCAGTGCCTGGTTTTCTCCACACATACCGCTTAGAATTAAGGCCAAAAAGTTCTATCTTGGTCTCATCAGACCAGAGGATTTTATTTATCACCATCTTGGAGTCCTTCAGGTGTTTTTTATTTTAGCAAACTCCATGCGGGCTTTCATGTGTCTTGCACTGAGGAGAGGCTTCCTTCGGGCCACTCTGCCATAAAGCCCCGACTGGTGGATTGCTGCAGTGATGGTTTTACTACATTTATCTCCCGACTGCATCTCTTTAGCCACAATGACCATTGGGTTCTTCTTTGCCTCTCTCACCAAAAGCTCAGTTTGGCCGGACGGCCAAGGAAGGGTTCTGGTCGTCCCAAACGTCTTCCATTTGAGGATTATGGAGGCCACTGTGCTCTTAGGAACCTTAAGGGCAGCAAAATTTTTTTAACCTTGACCAGATCTGTGCCTTGCCAAATTCTGTCTCTGAGCTCTTCAGGCAGTTCCTTTGACCTCATGATTGTCATTTGCTCTGACATGCACTGTGAGCTGTAAGGTCTTATATAGACAGGTGTGTGGCTTTCCTAATCAAGTCCAATCAGTATAATCAAACACAGCTGGACTCCAATGAAGGTGTAGAACCATCTTGATCAAAAAATAGACAAACCTGAGTTACATATGAGGGTCACGGCAAAGGGTCTGAATACATAACCATGTGATATTTCAGTTTTTGTTTTTTTTAATAAATATGCAAAAATTTCTAAATTTCTGTTTTTTTTTCTGTCAAGATGGGTTGCTGAGTGTACATTACTGAGAAATAAAATGAACTTTTTATTTTTTGGAAAAGGCTGCAATGAAACAAAAGAGTGAAAAATTTAAAGGGGTCTGAATACTTTCCGTTATACTGTATTTCCTAAGTCATTTTGGTTGTAGTTACTTTGCAGAATAAATGGTATCCAGCTCGTTAAATAACCACTGGTATTTCTCTTGATGACTTTGCGCTGCAGCCTTATTTTAGTGTCATATTGGTAGCATGACGTAACGAGTTTTAATGCAAGAAAAGAAAGAATGATGGACATTTGACGGTTGCTGTACTTTAAGCACCGCAGCGGAAACAATGACTCAGTGCCACCTGGACCGGCTACAACATTAAAACTGCTAACTGTTAACACACCAGTAATTCAACACTGTGAAGGAAGCATTTTCACTACCAGTACTTTTGATGCGGAACAAGATTATACTTTGAATGCAGGATTTCTACTTGATGGAGTAGTTTTTTTTATGTTTTGGTTTTATATACACTAAGTTCTTTATTTTAGTACTCATCCAACTCTGCTGCTCACAACGATACATCTTCAAGTTCTTTTTCTTTTACTGCATTTAGACGTTCATTTAAAATAACTTCAATGCACAAAACAACAAAAATAACATCATTTGGAACTACAGGAAATACCAGACATATACTGTAAATATGATACATTTTTACCTTTGTTGCTGCTGTGCAAATGAAGTGCTATAAAGCATAGATATTATATATTCATTATATATTATATATTTATTATGTGAATGTACACCATTTTAAAAATCAAATAATTGAGCTGAGCGTGCCTGTTGTCCCCTTTTCATAATTCCAATTCAATTTTATTTATAGTATCAAATCATAACACAAGTTATCTCAGGACACTTTATTTATAGAGTAAGTCTAGACCACATTCTGTAATTAATAATAATAATTATAACATGCCTAACATCATTAGATTGGAACATGACACCCAGCCAGATGTATACACATCCCCAATTTAATTTAGTACCTGCTTTTAAAGGTGCAGTTCACCCTAACTACACACCCACGTGAACCCTTAAGCTAAAGCTAACAGCTAACACCATTTTCCTCTGTGTCTTTGGGGGTGAAGTTTCTTAAAGTCAAACATGCAGAGTAATGTTTGACTTGTAGTCCTGTAGTCCTAGTAACCTGTCTACACCTTACAGGCAATACTATTTCAAGCCAGCTGCACAGATACCTTTTGGGTGAAACCTTCCTTTATTCACACCTTCAATCAGACCTTGACAAGGCGACACTAAAATATGACCTGTTCCAAATGTAGGTATATAGTACAATAATAATAAGGCTGATGTGTCGTACAGTACAGTTCTGAAACAGCATTATGTGATATCCTGTATATTGTATACGCATGTATATCGTACCTGTGGCAGGGCGATGGACAGCTGCCTCTGGAGTGACTCCTTCTCGTGGCCCAGATCTCTGAGGCGTAGGTGTGCTGTCCCCAGACTGTCCTGGGTCTCCCTCAGGCTCTCCAGCAGCCTCTCCCTCTCCGTCAGCATGTTCACCATCAGCGACTCCAGGTTGACAGTGCTGCCCCCCTCATCGCTGCCGCCACCACTACCAGCACTACAGTTGAGCTTCCGCCCTCCGCCCACCCCTCCTCCGACCCCCGCCGGGGAAGAAGAGCCGCCTCCTCCGCCGCTGCGCCCGTCCTCCGAGATGGTGGGCATCACCTCGCACATCATCTTGAGGCCTGGGTGTGAGAGGCGTTATCTGAGGTGTCTAGGGGGTTCTGCAAAAGCACTGATTCGTCAAGCTAATTGGAGGTTAGGGGGTTCGGAGGGGGGGGTTAGGCAGGAGGCAAGTGCAGGGGGGGGGGCCAGCAGGGCAGCTCTGGGAATGTGTATGTGAGAGAAAAGTTGTTTTTTTTGCGGATACAGTGTAGGGTGACAGGTGCTGAGGGTCTGGTGGAAGGGTGAGGTGGGGGTGCAAGGGTAAGAGGGAGAAGTGCAGGTTTGGTGGGTGACCTCTGACCCCCGGCCCAGGCTTCACTGAGATGAAAGATGAATCTGCAACGAGAAGAAGAAAAAAGGGAGAGGATATTTTTAGGCAAATGTGAGTTAAATCTGATAATGGAGGGACACGAGCTGTTGATATAAATATAATAAAGCCTGTATTTCCCACCAGGTTGTCTCTCTCACACACACACACACACACACACACACACACACACACACACACACACACACACACACACACACACACACACACACACCTTTCTCAGGCATTTCTCCAGACCTCAAAGAAAGAATGAATAACCATTGCTATTGCAGTAGCGTTCTCTCTCTCTTCCACTGACTGGCATCGCGATACTCAACGTATCGGCTAATTCATCCATCAGTGATGTCTCGGCTCTATGTACCCAAGCGTCCATAGTCATAATGGTTCAAATGAATGCGGATGATGCACGGACATGAGTCGTTAATGCTACCTTTCCCCTCAGCAGCCGTCACGGAAACACAGAACAATCATCAGGCCTGTAGGTAGCAGAAACATGCGGCGCTGTTTCATACATTCATGTGAGGAAAAAAAAAAAGAAAAAAAAAGGGTGTCATCATGAATTGTAATTACGTGCGGAAATAGGTTTCTTTCCACGGCTCCGGAACCCAACTGGAGACATAGGCTACTCTGGGTGCTTCAGGAGGCTTATTTCCCTCAGGTTGTCAGGACGGGAAAATGAATAGCCGTCTAAATATAATAAATGACTAAATAGGGGAAACCCATATGCATTTAATGCATGTAGGGCTGTGCAGGGTATAGCCTGACTCCGCTATCACATCATGGCAGGAGGTGCCAATCATGCTGTAGCCTATATGATGTGGGCCGGGCTAATTAACAAGTTCAATCAGACGATAGCATTCAATTGGATTATTTTTTTTTAGTTATGTGATTAACCTAAACTTGGGGAAACGGAGCGCCGCTGTGGCTTTATATCGACTGCAAGGCGTCTATTTCCTATCAACAACCACCCCCCTCCCCGCACCACCCCACTCCCCCCACCCATAAAAACAGCTGGACGGTCGAACGCACAGCTACATCTGTGCAGCGAACATCACGGTGGATTTGAGCCGCCACCGAAGGTTGCTGTGTGTCTTACCCGCTCCATGGTCGACAGAGAAAGGAAGCGAAGGCGCATCGTTGCCCGGCTCACTCCATCAGAGCACCTGAGAGACGGAGGCTGCAGCTTCTCCCCGTTCCAGCCCGGTTACCAGCTGCCCCATCCCCTCCCTCTCTCAGCTGAGGGAGCGACGGTTCGGCTCAGCCGGGGCGCCAAGTTACACGCAGGAAACACAGCCAACATCCGGTCACGACTTTTCAGAATAAAACATGCAAGTCTATATAACGCTTGAGAACCATTAAGAAATATACAAAAATAATATAAAAAATATGGATTCGTGCCCCAAAAAGGTACGAACCTCTACATGGCTAAAAATGACCCGATCAATCCTATACGTTTAATACACTGAAAAATTACAAAGCAGGCCTATACATCGATTCAATAGACTAATTTTATATTTTTAAAATGTTTTATAATTCAAATTTATGATTCCCTTTATTCTAATTATCATTTAATATATAATTTATAATCATAACAATAATAGATAAATAAAAACACAAGTACTTCAAAAGTCAATAATAGCAGATAAACGAAACAGCTAATTAAACAATTATTATTATTTATTGCACTAGCTTGGTGCGTTAAGGGTATGCCAACCTGCCTTTGACTGCACATTTAGTATGTAGCATGATGCAACAAATAAAACTACTCTATCTTTTAAAAATTTTAATAAATAAGTTTGGTTTTATTTCAATCAGAATTGATAATTCATTTGACTGGATGACATTTGCTTTAAAGCATCAGAAGCTAAAAAAAAAAAGAAGAGTTGGGAAACACTTATCTAAAGGACAGCTAACAGGGATCCAGGACAGGTGACCTGTATTAAATCCTTGTGGACATGTAGCTTTTGTTGAAAATGAGCAATATAGTAGCCTATCAATCTTAAAAAAATAAATTAAAAAGGAGTAACCTTAGACTGTAAATATTAGGGTCGTATTCACAATCTATGGTAATGACTGAAACTCCCTTCTTCATGTAACCTATAGCAAAGTTGAAACTTAATTCTGAAGAGAAATAACCGTGCTTCCGCCTCCCTGTGCGTGTGTTTCTGTGTACCTTCCCTCCTCTCTCCTCTTCGGTAAAGATGCTGGGTCTTAAAGAAACACATCAGCACATGAACTCCTCACAGCCTCATAAGCTTATTTTTACAGTCTATGCTCACAACTTTAACTGCACTTTACTGCAGTTTGATTCCTTTAGACACAAAACCAATGGACATCGTTAGAATCAGAATTATTTCCTCAATTATTCTCACAGTGATAGTATGGAACTTGCCAAAATAGTTACACAGTTGCACCCTCTAGCGGCTTGATAAGGGACCATAGTTTTTATTTTTTTTATTTTTTAGCCCAGAAGTCTAGATCTATCTATCTACTAACTATCATGGATTCAGTTTGAGGAACCTTTAAAAGGTCAACTTGTCATAAATAACTTTAAAATGACCAGAACTGTTGTTGCAAGTTCATAAGGGGAGTCATTTGCGGGATGTATTAGGGATTGTATTAATTTATCCAAACAAATTGAATAAAATGTTGTTGTCCCCCCCCCCTTCTGTGATTAAATCACCCATTACTTGGTGGCCCAATGCTTAGCACTGTGGCCTCACAGCAAGAAGGTTCTGGGTTCAAATCATGGTCGTTCCAGGTTTGTATGTTCTCCCCATGTTTGCTTGGGTTTCCTACGGTTGCCTTGGTCCCCCCTCATTAAAAAACATGTACTAGGTTCTCCAGTCTCAGATCTGGAGTTGGTCCCTGGGTGCTGCTCCCTTAAGGGATGGGTTAAATGCAGAGAATGAATTTCGCTACATGTATGTAACGATAAAGTACCTTTACCTTATATCAGTAAAATCTTAACACCATCACCAATTCTGAAAGGCTCAGTCTGTCAGCCAATCAGATTGCAGGAGAGGCAGGTGTAGGTAGTGGCGGAGGGGGGAGCTGGAGGTGACGTAATGTCCTCTTCAGAGAGGGTGATGTGCCAGTGAGATTCAAAGTGCATCCAAATTTAACTTCAAAATCAAATATTTTAGAGACGAACAGAAGGACAAACAGCAGATCAAAGCTGGACGGACAAGTTTTAATACTTACACTCTTTTTGGCTGCAGGTTATGGTTTTTACTGAGAAACATTGGGACTATTTTTTTAATAACTCCATATCTGTCTCCGAATCAGATCATTTACAGTTCAGAGGTTGTTCTTTTTTCAGCAAGGCAACTTAAAAATCTAAAACATCAACACAGTACAAGTACACTAAAGTACTTGCAACGTCCTGTCTGACACTGAACCCGTTCTTACAATTAGTTTAAATGTTATTTCAAATGGTAGTTTTTATGCTTTTGACACTTTTTAAAACATTTGTGTCACTTTTTTCAAGGTTTTATTTAAAATTCCTGGTTAATAAACCTAATTGATATGACATTTCACCTCATTTTTAAGTTCAAAAGGCAGAAATTATGAATTACTTTGAATAATAGTAAAGATCAAAAGGACGTTGAGTGGATCCCAGACTGGTTTATGTCAAAGTTCAGTCAGGATACTGTTTTAAAACCATTTAAACATGTTTTTTTTATGTAAAAACTGAATAAAACCAAAATTCTATGAATGTAATCGTTCCTTTGACCTGCAAAGAATGTAGTATGGGTTCCATACAACGTACATCCATGCATCCATGTTATATTTGGGCATTTATGTTAAAAAAACAAAACAATAATTTTAAAAACAGGTCAAATTTCACCCGAAGGACAACACAAGGGTTAAGTGTTCATATTACGCTTTTTGGCCTTTTCCCCTTTTCTTTAGTGTTTTATATATCTTTTTTGTGCACGTTATAGGTTTACAAAGTGAAAAAGTCCCCCCCCAAAGGGACTGCTGCTAGCATGGCACGCCCTCATACTCTGCTCCTGACTGGCTAGTAGTCCTTACCTAGCTACTGCACGTGTGCGACACCCAACAAAGATAGAACAGAAGTGAAATGTCTCACTCTGTAGCTAAAACAGAGAGCTCAATGCACTGGGTGAAAAGAGGAGCTGCAGCGATGTGTATTACAACAAAAAAATATGGTGTTTTTTGAAAATTACACCATGTAAACCTACTCTGGTATCACCTCTAAATAAAATTATGAACCTGAAAATGAGCATACTATGAGCACTGTAAGTTGTTTTTTCATTGCAGTAAAATCTTAAATATCAAAGTAAAATTCCTCTTAGTGAAATGTTTGCCTTTGCACTGTGTTGATTTTTTGTTTATTGTGCAAGGACATATAACTGTAGGTGGTGATGGCGCAGTGGATGTGACACATGCCTTTAATGTGGGAGATCTGGGTTCAATTCCCAACCAATGTCACTCAACCCCTCGTGGCTCCAGAGGCGTGTGGCCGCTGACATACATAGCAATTGTAAGTCACTTTGGATAAAAGCCATAGCTAAATGATATGTTACTGCAACTTATTGCTTACCGTTACGTAAATAAATAGGCATATTTTACGGGGAGGGGGGTGTGGGGGTTCAAAATTGGCAAGTGCTAATTTTCAGGACCCTCCAATTGTTATTTGTCCCCACCCCCTGATGAAACAAACGGCCTGGCTAGATAGGTGGGCGATCTTGGTATGTTCCCGGTATTATTCTACTGCTGACAAAGATATATAGGTACATTATTTATCCCTGGAGGGGAATGTTCTGTTATAGCAGCAGTACACAAACGGAACCACACTGAAGAATAGTACAAAGTATCAAATAACATTGGACTGACTGCAGAATTGTTTTCCACTGTGAGTTTGTCCTTTAATGCAACACTTAATTATAAACAGAATACACCCATATTGGTCTACCTGTCTTGCATTATGCATTTGAGCTAAAATTGTAACAACTGGAAAATATCCAAAAATAAAGGTTTGTGCATCTCTAAAGGTCATGGTTACGCTCAATAACACACTGCATTTGTTGCTTCTTTATCCACAAGACTGAGCATTTCAAAATAAAGCGACTGAGTCTGAACTTTAGGGATTACATCATAACGAACACTGACTTGATGATCCAGGCAGCTTCCCGAAGACGTCTCTATTTGGCCGATATGACAGCGGTGACTGACAGCAGGCAGCTGCATGGACAACAGGAGAGGAGGGGCGCTGCGGGTCACGGGAGGTCAGCGGGTGAGAGGAATGCTGATAGGAATGCCCTGAGCGGCGACATCTCATCAGCTGGACAACAACAAGCATCAGCAGGTCCCCGGGGAGCCATGACAGTGGGCAACAGGTCCAGGTCTGCAGTGACACCCACTTGTCTCCATAATGTATTATTACTTATATTATTCAATGTTAATGTATGCTGTTATTAGTTTGTATCTAACTGCTTTTACATATAAATACAATATTACATCATATGTAAAATAGATGTAATATAATATCTTACCATCTGCTGGCTCATCTGCCAGATCTGGCCTGCCCCCCAACATGTACAACCACCCCAAAAATGTTATTTTTGATTTTTAACATTTTAGATTTTGCAAGCTGCATCTAATGAGTAAATGTCACCCAGTGATCAGAATTTCCAGAAAGGCAGCTGCTTTCTGACTGACCTGCACGGAGGATGATGCTCCAGAAATCCAATCTCACGCAGCATCGCTGTGGAACGAGAGGAAGCTGGAGTGGATTCAGTTGAAATGAATCCTGGTCAGCGGCCCGCAAAATAGATTGATTTCAACAAGTTTGGTTTAAATTAAGACTTTATTTGAAGAGGTTTATAATTTTACACTGAAGGCCATTTAAGGTCTTTAAATCTAATGTAGACCACAGAGATGAACACACAGTACGATATGTCATGGCTCACGAGCCAAGTCTGTCTGAATTTATACATACAGTTCACGTAATTTAGAACCCATCTGGACATCTGTGTCAGTGCAAATCGGAGTGTGTGTGTGTGTGTGTGTGTGTGTGTGTGTGTGTGTTAAGGCTGTCAGAGCGTGGCGCATTAAGTGTGTAAAGGCAGATTCTGTGGAGGTTCTGCAGGCAGATTATTTGGGGGCTCGGCTTGGTGCTCAGCTGGGACTTTTGCCTCTGGGAGAGAGAGAGAGAGAGAGAACAACAACAATCCACTCAATAAGAACCGCAACAATATAAATCCATACCAACAATAAGACATTTATCATCTAAAGTTGCTTACCTTTATCTTCCACTTTTATCTCTGGTTGGAACTGTAGTTCTCCATTAGGACCTGCAGGAGGCGGCCCGCCTGCTGCCTGCTGCTCCTGTCTCTGGGACATCTCTAATACTGCCTGAAATTGAAACATCGCAATTGAGTTATCATTCGAACATGTTTCAGTGTCGTTACAGGCTGAAAACTGGCCACGGACTTAGTATAATTCAAGTTTGACCCCAATATGATGATGCCATGGGATGCAGACGATATGAAGCTGGGACTGACGTGGCGGGGCAGTTACCTGCTGGTACTCTCTCCTCTGGGCCTCCAGGGCTTTGCCTCTCTCCTTCAGAAGGTCCTGCTGCTGACGCAGATTCTCCGCCTTCCTCTTCAGCTCCTCCTCTTTGTCGCGGAGTTCGACCTCAAACCGCTGCAGCTCTTCCTCGGTGTACACTGGCTTGGTTTCCAGAGTCTACAGAGACAGCAGTGGGAACCGATGTAATGCAAGGTTCTCACACCACTACGGAAAAGTTCTGGTGTTGTAAAGGCTTCACCATACTCATGAGTTGGTTCTGCTTTTGTCTAGATCTTTACTTTGCATGCAAATGTACATATTATACAAACATACTTTAGACTAAAGGAAGGCATATAGTCCACTGTTGTAAGGTTTGCAGATGCTTGCGATGCTCTTTATGCCACATGATTATTAACCCTGCTTTACTGGAAGAGAAATCTAAATTATGTCATACAAAACGTACTGCTAGCTCCATATCTCACACACACACACACACACACACACACACACACACACACACACACACACACACACACACACACACACACACACACACACACACACACACACACACACACACACACACACACACACACACACACACACACACACACACACACACACACACACACACACACACACACACACACACACACACACACACACACACACACACACACACACACACACACACACACACACACACACACACACACACACACACACACACACACACACACACACACACACACACACACACACACACACACACACACACACACACACACACACACACACACACACACACACACACACACACACACACACACACACACACACACACACACACACACACACACACACACACACACCTTGTCCTGGGATTTGAACCACAGACCCTCTAATCACCCGCCCACTTCAAAGACCTTCAGGCCACCTCTGAGCTCTTTACCTCCCACTCTCTGGGATTACTGAACTCCTTCTTCTCGGTGGATTTCAGGAACTCCTCCAGGCTGACGAGACGATCTTTATTCGCGTCCACCTTTTAACACACAAGCGGATGCTGCGTCAGTCGCAGCAAAGCAGGGGGAGAAAAGTAGCGAGTGACTCGCAGCATATGATTAAAACAAGAGCAGATAAGAGGAAATAATTAAGACTCACATTCTTCATGACGTGCTCCCTCATCCTCAGCCTTTCTTCCTCCATCTCCATCATGTCGTCCTCCTCATTCTTCGGGTCGTAGACCTTCTCCAGCTGGAGGAAGAGAAAGGAACAGATGGTACAGGGCTGCTGTGCATATCACTGCGGTCAGGTTCAAAACTTCTACTTCCACAGAGTCTGCGATACACAGACAAAAAACAGCTGTATTTTCTAAGAGATGATCATCCATTTCTTGATAGTCTGTCAGGTCATTTTGAGCAGTTTTAAAGGTAAACCAAACAAGTCAAACCTTGATATTAAAGCCATGAGGTACTGTAGGGTTCCTTACCTCTTTAGTGAAGAGAGCCTCCAATTCTTGTTCATCTAAAACACCATCTTCATTTGTATCTGAACAAGGCAGAAGTATTCATGTTATGTTATATATACAGTATATACTGTATATAATATATGTTATTTCATGTATTCAATGTATCGGTGAAATATAAATAAATAGGACACAGGTTAAAAAAAAGAGGCGTCACTCACCATGCAGTTTAAAAAATGTTTTGGGGTTAAACTCCTGAGGATCCAGTCCATCTGTCTCCTCCCAAACTTCCCGTAGCTGAGCGACGCTACCCTGAATACGGAGGAAAATTTAGCAAAAAACATGCAAGAGAACATTCACTCCCACTGAATAACCAACGTGGGTGCACTTGTGCGTACCGGAGCATTGACTTTAGGGTGCTGGTGGTGTTTATCCTTAAGCTCCTGCAGTCTCTTCTCCTCCGTCTCCCTCTTCTCCTGGTCCAGGCCCTTCAGGTACTCACGTCTCTCGTGCTCCTTCAGCATCTCATAGCGCTTGAACTCCTCGTGTCTCTCGGCGTCGTAGTTCTCCAGGTCCTTGGTGGCCTAGGACAAAGAGCCAGACCGGGGTCACATATGGTGTCTGGAACATTTTGGAATTGCAGCACCCTAGAGTCTGATCGGTGTAATTCTGATTCTGCTCAGGACTCACTCATCGTGTACTCATGTCCAATTAAAATCTTGTCAGGACATAAAACCAACTGACTGATTTTTCAGTCTCTGGGGTCAACAAAAATCCAGTTTTTGATCATCTCTGGGAGGATCTTACCGTCGAGATTAGCAGCTCGAGGTCTTTGGCCTCGAAGGTGTTTTGATTGTGGGGATCCAGATGTTCAAACTGCTTCAGCAGGGAGGCGTGGTCCATCTGCAGGCCTTCACAGCAGACACATCAATTAACAGACACACATGACTTCCATTATGTCCTGCGCACACTGAACACATCTCTGTGCCGAGGGGCTACATTCCTCTCTCAAAACACACCTTACTAATTTCTATTCATGTGTAGAATGTATATATTTTTTTTATTTTCGTCCAATATTTTATATAAACATCTATCAACGCTTATATTGCTAAAATCTGTCTGAAACAGTTACTTGCAATTGATAATCAGTATAGTAAGTAAAGTCAATCTTTTAAATTCATAACTAGTTATTTTACAAGTTACACAAATTTACAGCTGTCACAAATCGCTTCCCACAGTACAGAATGTAGATCAAATGTGGTACTTATTATTTACAAGTAAGATTTGAAGACACTTTTGGTTCAGATCATGTTCAACATGACGATTTATGTAGGAAATAACATACATTATAATTTTAGTACACAATAAACCTACTTATAAAAAAAGACACCACCACCTCAAACATTAGTATTTGTCATTTGTATGTCTTTCTCTGATACACCAAGCATCCCATTTACCACCGGAGATCTTTCAATTAAATGTGATCCGATCTACAGAGGTATTAATACAGACACTCGCCCTCGCCCTCTGCAGTGGTCAACAGGAGAATGAGTCCACTCACTCTGTGTGTTGGTGCTGTCCAGTTTGGCCTTGAGCAGCATCCTGAGGCGAGAAACTTCCTGACGCTTCAGCTCATCCAGGCGCGTCCTCACATGGTGACCGACCAGGTCCAGCTCTTTACTGAGACGGCCATTCTAAAAGGACAACAGAAGACATACAGGTGAGAAGAACGGGTTAAATGGCACCTGTAAAAGGTAAAGCAGAAAGCTTTTGGAGTGTTTCCCCGTATTGGGCATGAATGAAGGAGAAATGGACACTGACCTTGATGTCCTCTGTGTTGGCTGTTTGCAGTTTCTCTCTGAAGTGAGGGTCTGTCTCCAATACCTCAATCACCTCTCTGAGATACCTGTCGTAGTACAGGCCTGTGTCCTGCAAGAGTGTGTTGTAAAGGACCGGTTATTGACAACAAACTATATTGTAACTAAGCTACAGTAGGCTACTAGTCTGGCTATCATCAGACCAAGCCAAGCTCAATAGATTTGAGGTTGAGCGTCGGCCTGCTCTGTATTTTTTCTGCACAAGCGGCGTGACCAACGGGCATAGTTCAAATGACTCTGTATGCAATTGGATAGTCTTTCAACCGATCAGACCAACGATCGGGGTGACGTAGAAGTGGCAGCGGCATCAACAGGTTGCTGCGCTTTGGTGGCCGCTATGTTGAATATAAACAAGAATCTGCATGGTCTCTTTTCTATCGTCATCGTGTTAAACCCACCAGTAGCGTGCCAGGTAGATAAGCCAGTTTGTGATTGGCTCCCGCAAAATTGTGAACTGAAGCAGGAGAATTAAACGTGCAGGTTTTCAGACTGAACTGCAGGGCGAAATCAAATCGCCGGCAGAGTGGGCGGGGTTTACCCAGTCTAGTATGCTACATGATTGAGACTACTAAGGTCATTACCGCGTTCTCCTCCGGCACTTCCTCTTTTGCTTCCTGGTTGTCTCCATTGCGATCAATCGGCACTGACCAGACCCCAGCAGAGATGGATAGAAGTAGCAGCCAGGTAGATTTTAAGGTCATCCTCCTTCAAAATAAACAACAACAACGTATGTTCCAATATTTCATGCAAAAGCTTTGATTGAAAAGCTACAATTTTAGCACAGAAAAGAACAAGAGGCAGAGATGTGTGAGAAATAAAAACCAAGATAAATGTGTCAGCTACTATCCAACATAATAGCTGACACCAGATCTTGTGCCGTGTTTAAGAGGTGTGCAAAGCTTTCATCAAATATAAACCAGTCCCCTCTTTGATTTGCCACAGTCCATAAAATACAAATTTGGACCATAAACAATTAAACAAGATGCATTTTTCATGTGAAATATTAAATGATGTTCACGTGCAAACTACAAAACAACTAACTGAGAAGTATAGTATTGCACCAAGTTTGGTTTATAGTTGCTTCAACACTACTGCATTGTTTATCTTCAATGTAATTGTAGACGAGGGCAACACACATTTATCCTCCGTATGACCAGTGTCAGACTTGCATTTAAAGGTGCAGACAGTGTAAATCACACTATGTTTCCCTAACTACTACATGACTCAAGTCCGAACCTCACCTGGAAAGATGGTGCATTTAACTCCGTCCCTGGATAAGGCTAACATAGTAACAGCGTCATGGATAACTCATCATTTCCGGATTTAAGTGTAATTAGTTTGCCTCTGGGGTAAACATTGCATGCCGAATTTATCAGGAGACTTTAGAGATGTGTATAAACTCTGACATTTTTATTTTAATTACATTTAGACGCCTTCACAGAGGAGAAAGTGAAATTATATCAGATTCCTTAGGTGGATTGGTTGGCCAAACGATACATTTTGAGCAGGAACACTTAGCTAGTTTGCGAGTTAAATTAACAGCATACATTTAGGTTTTTAACAGCAGAAGTGTTACTTGACACTGTTAAATAACACGGTTTAAATAGCACATTACTGTTATAAGTTAGGTATCCTAGGTGTCTATAGCTAGATAGCTAGCTAGCTAGTTAACGTTAGCTAACTAGCTATCTTAAAACAGGGACTACACGGATGCGGATGAGAGGAGTTCTCAACACGAAAAAATACATCTTTGCATACGTGGAACCACCTGTGAGACTAAACCCATAGCTTGAGTGGATTACGTTTTGGTTTTAACAACATTTAAATCTTATTCGTTTTTTTTTTAAAAGGTCATTTTAGAGGTGATATAACAGAACCTGGGTATCCCTTACCGTGAGCTGTAGGGACGTCTTCTACCTGCGTTGTAGCTCTTATATGTCACGATGTTCTATAAATTGTTCCTTCAAACTGATAAATAAAAAAAATATTAAAATATGTTATAAAACACAATATCTTTTAATAGCTGCTCTTTACCGCATGTGTATTTATATTATCTGATCCGATTGGATCGGAGGCTCAAAGCAGGGTCTGTATTCGCGTCGGATAAAATTGACGTCATGAGATTGCAGCTGTGGTTCCGACATGCTGCCTTCAAGTTCTGTCGGAAATAGTGTAGATTCTACAGACATTTGAAATACAGTTTTGAAAGATTCATGTTTATTATTCCTTATTTTGCCTAAAATAAGTAAAAAACCCACGAATTAAAAAGACAAATCAGCCCTCAACACATTTGCTTTCAGTAGCTGTACTTTAAGGGGGTAATGATGATGCCCTACCAGAAGTAGAATGAATTGTAACACAAGCTGAGATATCGTAAGTACAAGCCTATGAATACTAAGTGAACGCAGCATTATCCCATTGGTAAATAACAAACGGATGCAAAATATGTACACACGTTTTAAACGTTTAATTGCTTTGAAAAATAGATTTGTTGTATATTTAATTCAGTACACAAACACAATGTCATGGCACGTTGAAATAAATTAACATCGAAAGAGTCAACAATTGCACGTGATAATAAATAAAAAATATAAATAGTATGCATCAAAATAACATCTAGGCCTAGAATAAAATTAATAGAAATAGATAATAAAATATGGCACATGCAAAACACATAAATGCAAAAAATGTTCACTAATAAATAAAGTAAGATAAGTAATAAATTAACAGTCACTCAAATAAAATATAAAACCATGTCATTTTTGAGGTCAAAATCAATATATATATATATTTTTATCAGTTTGACTGATGAACTTTGATGAAAGGTTTTGATTGATTCACACTTTCAATGCAACAGGTGATTCAGTGTTTAGAAATCAATCTCTCTCATGTCAGTAGGTGTCCCGGGTCTTTCGTTCTCCACCTCTTCATCCTTCTCCATGGGGCCCTGCTGAAGCCCACTCCTCAGCCGCTGTCGGAGGGCATATTCGATCATGTCACTGTAGTACTGCAGCACTACCTGGGATCCAAAACACAGAGAGAATAAAATGATGCTGTCATAGAGGAAATTCTCATTCTGCATTTGGCATGCCTGTAAAACAAGTGTACTGAGTCTGTTGCTTAGAACTGATTATTTTTGCAACTCTCACACCTGGTGAAAAAAACCACCTGAATAATCAAATCAGATTAATAGATACAGTACATGATGACCTATGTCGGATAGCAGGGAGCCAGGTTCCATTCAGCCCAAGATTATTTGTTCTGGGAGATGGGTCTATCCTAAGTAGGATGGATAAGCACATAAGAAGCTGGATCCACACAAGTTTAATGATAGCCAAACAGATTATGTTAAAAGGATGGAAGAATGAAGGGGTACTGTCAGCTTCACTAGAAAATAGGGGAAAGACCTGAGCTTTCTGTAGGGCTCCTAGGAAGCTTTCCGCTGGGGAGTGATGTGTATGATGGGCTTATGGTATTGTCCTTTATACAAATGTATATTTGGTTTATGGTTTATTGTCTATTTTGTTACTATTCTTTTGAATTATCTGGAATATTGTAGTGACTGTGTCATTTTTCCTTGATTTTTGTGCCCGGACGGGTGGTGATGACAAAGGAGAGGGGATATGTTCATGTGGTGAATTGTATGTTATGTGTGTTGTTTGAAAAATAAAATAGAAATTGTTTATCGCAACAACAAAAAAATCAGTTAATAGGGCTATGTGCAGCCTCAGACTTTTCAGGTGTACTCACCAGGTCAGCCTGGCAGAGCTCGGCCAGTGCATCACTCATTACAGCCAGCTGAGCGGGGCCCTTGTTGCCCAGACCCCTTAGAGCACAGTTCAGAGACGCCGCAGCAACAAGTGACGGTGGAGCTCCCAGGAAGCGGGAGTCACAGGCACACATGGCAGCCAGCGTGTCGCAGTGCCGCCGCAGGGTGGAGAGCACCCCCTCCTCACGGTCACCACTGTCTCCATCTCCTCTCTCCTCCACGGAGGAGAGAAAGTGCGGGAGGAAGTCCTGTGGAGTCACTGCTGCTGTGTCCCATCGGAGCGTGGCGAGGACGACACGCTCCATCTCCTGATGGAGGGAAGACAGATGGATGTAGCAGTCAGAAATGAGTGTGCAACATTGTTATAATACAGAAATTGTTATGTGAAATATTATAGAGGATATAGTTATTGTTACATCGTGATAGATCTTAAAAATGGCGTTGAAGTCTGCATTCAGTGAGTTCAGTCATTACAATTAGTCATTTGCTCCAATTTTAAATTCTAAATGGGAAAGGCATGGGATGAATGCACCAATACTGGATTCTATTGATTAAAAATGAGCTGAAACGGTTAGTCGATTAGTCGATTATTGTTTCATTCATTAAGCAAAAAATTTGTTTTGAATTTCTCAGGTTCCAACTTCTCAAATGGAAGATCTGCTGCTTCTCTTCACCATACATCAAAATAAGATGAAGTCCTTTGGGTTTAAGACTTTTTTTTGACAAATCAAGACATACAGTATGGGCTTTGGGAAGTTGTGATTGGACTTTTTTCACTATATTCTGACATTTCATAGAGCAAACGAATAATCGATAAATCAAAAATAATAATTGACTGAGATTGACTGATGATGAAAATATTCATTCATTGGTTACATGCCCTTGTCATCCATTTGCATCATTTGGGGCTCTCAACATCTGTCGTCATTTCATCTAATTTACAGTTTAAACTATTTAATTAATCAGCTAATAAGTGATAGAAAAACCAGTAGGCCTAATTAAAAAAGTTAGTTGTAGTCCTATTGAATTGTAAATCAAAGTTTTAAGTGGGCTGAAATCCAGTTGATGGATGTGCTGAGGCATCCCAATTATTAATATAATAATTCCCTCATTTGACTTTAACATCCTATCTTTATATTAGTTTGACACAGTATGGCTGCTACAACCCTAACTCTGTAAAAAGGTGAAAGGTATTCTTTTAAAATCTTAAACAGTTAAACTTAGTTAAACCTTTTTAACTAAGTTTAACTGTTAGCCCTTAAGACCTATGCAACTGTAAGGAGGGTTAAAAGCGATGATGATATCAGGGACCCACAAACGCCCCCAACTTCTGCTCAGACTCCACTACCGCCCTGACTGTGAGGTCTCAAAGAACCACATTTTCACCCACATGTGTGGATGCTGTGTGTGTGTGTGTGTGTGTGTGTGTGTGTGTGTGTGTGTGACTCACCCTCAGGTCCGAAGGCTGGAAGCTGTATTCAGCTGCAGCACAGAGAGTGTCAGCGGTAACAGTGTCACACTCAGTGAGTTTGGAGGCGATGAGGATGCAGCCGGCAGCCAGGCAGTATGGTGACACAGGTAGAGCCAAAGAGGCCGACAGGAACCTATCCATCAGAGAGACAGACAGGGGGAATACTGCCTCATCACAGCCACACTCACAGCATACCTGGAGAGAAGGAGAAAGATGTGAGGCATCAGCATCACAGCTGCCGCCCGCGATGACATAACTCATCCTGCACCATGAGGTAGAAACGGGAGCTTTTCATACCTCCAGGGCCCATTTGGCGAGCTGCTCCCTGTGCTCTGGCTCCCGCTGGATGAGGGTGATGTAGAGCATGGAGGGCATGTACCTCTCCTCCACATGAAGCAGCCTCTGGATCACACGATGTCCGGACACGGTGGGGTCCCAGGCGGCTCGCAGCTGAGACGAGCCCACGATGTTGCCCTGGGATTGGGCCTCAGTCTGGCTCAGGTCCTGACTCTGGTCCTCCACCTCCTCACACCACAGAGACACAGACATGCCTCTGTCCATCTGCACAGCCTGCTGGGTAAAATATCAACGTGTTTATGTCCGAATGGGAAAGGAAGGCAGCAGCTATGTCCCTCTGTCACCTGAGGAACCCTGGGTGTTCTGCAGGTAAACACAAGCAGAGAAATCCTTTTTCCTTGTTGAAGTAGTTTGGGCTTCCTGTGGTGATCTGTAGAATATCACGGCTCGACCCTTGTCTCTGACTATTATACCCAGCAGGGACAAAAAGAGAGAGAGAGAGAGAGGGAGAGAGAGAGAAGGAGTGGCATAGAGGGGAGGAAAAAGGGTGTAAAAAAGGGGCGTGGACCCTCGTGAGTGACATAAAATAATAAGAAGACAACAATATGGTCTGTGCAACAATTGCTTCAACAGGTGGGGAGAGGGCGAAAGAAGGAGAGCAGGGGAGAGAGGGAGGTGGGGGGGCAGACAAGTGAGGGAGTGGCCCGCAGGGACAGAGCAACAGCTTGTCTTCGACAGTGAAAGAGAGAAGGATGGAAAAGAAAAGGCAGAGAGGGGTGCGAGGCAGAGAGGGGAGAGAAAAGGTCATATACAGATTGTGACAATGGGAATGGATGACAAAAGGAGGAGGGTTTGTTTACGTGAGCACCAGAGGAAATATGTCAGATAAAGATCCTCAAGTACTGATATTTATTACATTTGCCATTTTATTATTAGTTTGTCTTTAAGAGATAATCAACTACTTTTTACCACTTTAATTAATTCCACTACTTTAGTGTCTAATAATGTTCCAAATCATGGTTCTTCAAACCTAGTCAGGGTAGGCATGACAATTTTCTATATTTTTCTTTTTTTACATTTCGCCAATCTTTACTTTTGTTCTTATGAAATACTGGATAGTTTTACCTCTTCAGACCAAATTATTGAAATTAACAGCCATCTGTTAGGGTAAAAAAAGAGTTGCAATAATTAGTAATTGAATCAATTATTCAATCAACAGAAAATGATTCAGAATTCTGATCATTGACTAATTATTAACAAAGATTCCCCCATTTCTTGTTCTCACATGACATTCTTTTCAGTTTTTCTTATAGGACAGTAAATGAATTATCTCTGGGTATTGGACTGTTTTCTAGACATACCAAGTTATTTGAAGACATAATGCGTTGAAAAATTATGTTAGACATTTTTTAACCGTTTTCTGACTTTTCATAACCCAAGCAATAGCAAAACTTTCCAAAAGTGCAGCATACAACCTCAAAACAAAAAGAAGCTATACAACAACTATAAATAAACATAAATATATACCAAACAATAAATTAATTGATCAAGTGGATTGGCAGTCGATAATCAAAATAATTATGAGTTGTATGATTGTAAAAGTTTGGGAACACTATAAGAGCTGGCCTCTAATACTGCATTGATCCTATATATTTCCTACCAAAGATAAGGAAAGATAGTAAAAAAATTAAAATTTATACAGCACTTTTCAAAATAAAGGTACAACTTGTTTTACATGGTTGAACCAGGAACATTTCAGGACAGCAATGAGATTAGTTGAAATAAAACAAAACTAATGGAATAAAATACCCAACAATAATATAAAGATTAAAAACCATAGTAAAAGAGATAAGACATGTTAGAAATAAATTTGTGCGCTAGAATTAAAAAAAGAAGTGAGTTAAAGGTGTCACTGATTCTGCCAGCGTCTGGACGTAAGATTTGTAGAATATGAATGTGGTTGTCAAAGTTTTGGCTCTGCCCCCCCCCGGTCTCTGAGGATTCTCATTGTCAAAGCAACCTGTGGCCCGCTGCCCTTCGCTCCTCCCCCCCCCCCCTACCCTTCCCTCCGTGCCTGTGCCTGGGGCAATCTGCTGCACGTGTTTAAAGAGCAGCAAAGCCACCGGGGAGGGCTGGGCGAGGTATGAGCAACAGACAGTGGAGCCAGGCAGGTCAATGAGCCGTATTGTCTCCCTTTACAAATCAGTGTCAGACAACAGCCCCTGGCCTTCTGCCTGCTGCTGGCTCCTCACACTCTCACACACACACTTCACACATTACACATTCATGGGGTAGACACACTTTGCACACACTCTCCGGGGACTCCTCTGATGGTCACAAAGGGGTCGCACTCACCAGTGGAGACTACAGATTGTATTTGACAGTCATTACAGGTGGCTCTTCAGACAGTAGGGCTTCAATGGCAGCTCATGTTACAGATTGGAGTTAAATGGACGACCACACTGACACCATGATTCCAGCTCTGCATCAATTATTCATTCTATTCCAAGTAGAGCTGGTGGCCATTTTCACTGACTAGGACTACGAGTAGATTCAGGTTCATATACATAGAGGGAAAAGTTATTTCAACGTATTTGTGTCTAAATGGATTTAATTGGACACGTTTGAGCAGAACGTGGTTAAGCATGTAATAAAAAAATTATGATCACGTTATTTTGCTTTAAGTGTCATTTATAGGACTGAAGCAGTTACCATTATATATTTATTATATTTTGATATTGATATTGCTTTTAGATATTTTACATTCTGTTGTTTAATCTCTAACAACCAATCATATCTTAGTAAAAAGTGCAGTATTTCCCTCTGAATTGTCAAGAAGGAGAAATATAAAGTGGGTGAAAATGGAAACATTTAAAGTACAGTACAAATACCTCAAATAAGCACAGTACTTGCAAATATACTTACATATTCCACTGCAGACATAAATACATCAAGGTAACAGTGAGCAGTCAGTGGCGCTGGGTTAACAACATTAACAAAAAATGTCACGTGATACAAATGGAAATTTCAACCTTAAAGGAAATGATTTAATTATAAGAAATAGTAATAAAGAGTATCACTGGATACTGAATAACAGAACAGACATATGGGCACACTTTGTGATGCATAGCTGGAATTCCTGCTTGATTTCCAAACACATTTGGGTTCAGTATGTCTAAAACAAAAACTCAATTAGCATAAAGACAAATTCCACATGGAGACATTAAGAATTCATGTCTTAATGGTCTGATCTGATATTTATATATGCATATATTGACTTTACAGCAGTAGTTCAGTTTAATTCAGTCTTTATTGACCCACATGGTAAATTCGACTTGCAGCAACAACAGACTCATCTATCAGTTAAATAGATTAAAAAAAAGAAATAAGACTTAGAAAGATGAACATACCATAACAATAAAGACCATAAAAAACTCTTAGTAAAACAAATATACCTGTAAATAAAAACACATCAACATAATTAGACAAGGACACAGTCTTTTGGTAACTACAAAGGGTACACAATTAGGGGTGGACATGCAAATTAAGAGATTTTATTGTTAATGTTGAAACTTATTTATCGCCCTAAAGGAAGCAGCTCAACTCTTATTAAAGAGGTGGCAGATAACAAATGACCTTCTACAAGAAATGTTTTGTCTGACAGTGCTGACAGGTGGATAGCTAAATGTTTCTCCTTTAAAATACTTTTACAAAAGGTGTAAATCCTTCTGAAAAGGTGGTGCACATAAGAAATGTGTGGAAACAGAGCCTGTCATTTATAATACTGGTCTTCATACTTCTTGTGAGAGTGTTTAAGCTCATGTAAATAAAAGAGTGTGAAGTGAGTGAAACTAGTGACGAAATAATAACAAAACCTGTAAAACCACCACATAATAACAGATATATATGTGTATATATATATATATAAGAAATATAAAGTGTTCTATACTTTTTTATAAACAAACCCATGGCTTAAATCTTAAAGCTCAGAGGGCAGGGCTTCAGCCACATCATTTACTGCAGATAACAGCTTTCCTAAGACACCCGGCATAATGTCAACATGAAGAGACCCTAATCCTCTAACACTTAGTCGATTGTAGCATTAGTGAGAGAATATGAGGTTTAAAGCTGTGGACAAGGCCGTCGCCTATAAAACAGGCTTTGAGAGGGGCTGAAAGCAGATTGAGTTTGAATGAAGGGCTGAGTAAGTTGGGCTCTGTCAGTCAAGTGAGGTCAGGTTGGGGTGGACAGAGGGAGGAGGGGGGGCAGGGGACACAGGGTGACAGATCGGCGGCCTGTTTAAGCACCCTGCTAAATTCATACGCCCCAGCTGTATTCAAACAACACGGACGGAGGGGGGAAAGACACAGCGGCGAGCAGAAAGAGATCCTGAGAAAGGGGTGTGGTTCCCCGCCCCTCATTTTCCAGCTCATTTCCCGGGACAGTGGAGAACAGAGGTCCTATTTTCCCCTCAGCCATTCACCTCGCACAGACACCTGCTGGCCAGTCGGGAGGAGGGGGGGGAAGGCCAAAGTTTAACCAGTTCACAAGTTAAGACACTACATAAACAAACAGTTGGTCTGTTACACTGGAGACTTCCTCATGTAAGCAGAATATTTTTTGTAAAAACACATAATGTAGTTATAAGCAGATATAAGGTAAGTGGTCATTTATGTACAATATTTTCCAACAATGATGTAAACCTTACAGCTGCTTACAACCACATTATAGTGTTATTATTAAAAAGTAGCTTAAAAAGGGAAGGTCAAATTAAGTGTTTCCCTTAATAACTTTGATCATTTGATTAAACATGGCTTATATTTAACACATATTCATGTTTTAATGCTCAGTGACCTGCTGCTATCTCTCAGGGTTTCTGGTTCAGACCCGTTTGGACAGACCACTTTCTCAGTGCGGAGGAATAAAATGAGGACCGGATCATTACTGGGAGCATTTTGAAATTCATTACCCATGAATGTTCTGGTGCTCGTCATTGAGTTTTATGGCCATTCTCTTCAATCAACGTTTATGTTTTATTTGTATTTTTCAAGTCGACATGTGCAGTTTGTCGTGTTTCTCGTATTTTCTTGAGTTTTGTATTTTGGGCTCTTCTGTAGCTGTTTCCTTGTTGATTTTTGTGTGTTTTTCTTTTGAATGCTCCCTCCTCCCTTTTTTTGTGTTATGCTATTTTGTAAGTGTTTCTTGATTTTGTGTTGTTTTCTTTTATTACTTTATTGTAGTACTTCTCTTAGTTCCAAGTGCAGAAAGCATTTTGTTCCTTCAAAGAAAGACAGAAAAGAAGACAAACAAATAAGACAACAAAATGCACAAAAAAAGAGGCAGCTCCGCTGTGTGTGTGTGTGTGTGTGTGTGTGCATGTAAATCCATCTACAATATGCACTCATTGGAAAGTTTAATTATTCTTCTAACTATATGCTGTTAATACAATGTATTCCATTTTTCTATTTGATTTCTAACTGTTAGACTGAGCTTTTCAATTTCCAGTGTTTGTTCTATTGTCTTGTACCATGTTTGAAGATCTGGGGATCTGGCTGACTTTGTGTTGTTTTCTATGTATTTTCTTGGTGAGTTGCGTGTTTTTGTAAAAAGGGACCATGACCATCTAAGGACGGGTATTGCAAACTAGATTTAACTAATGTTTAGTTTGAAAACCGGTGTTGAAAAGATGTAGTTTGTGGTGTTATATATTATTTTGTTCACCCCATTGAGATCAATGAGGGTAGATTGGCGAGTTTTAATGTAGTGGTATGTTGTCCATAAATACATCACATCCTGACGGTTTAACTACAAACTAGTGCAAGGAAAAAATCTAAAGTTTGAATACCCTGCTTTAAGATTTAAACATTTATTTGGAAATAATCAGCGGATGAAAATGTTATGACAGTGTGTCGATAATAACAAGGATTAAAATATTACCACGCCACATGTGGAAACTATAAGGCATGCAATAGAGCTTGCATAGGGCTGGAATGGCATCATACATTAGTAACAAGGTGCTGTAGTGAGTTTTTCCTTTATCTTCTTCCCTTCTTACGGAACAGTGGCAAGGAGACGCAAGACAAAATGTACTGAAAGTACACGGCAAGCACAGATAGATATTAAATCACCTGGGAAAAGGTAAAAGAGGAAGATGGAGAGTAAAAAGGGGGGCAATACTCTTCAGCAAAGACACAGGACATGTAAACAGAGGACAAGCTGTCATGGAAAACAAAGAGGACAACATACACAAAGAAAAGGAGCACTGCAAGTAGGCTGCTATAGTGTTAACATATATAACATCATAAATTGGTACATTCATGGGTACTTGGAAAAAAAAAAAAAAGCCTCAACAACGCCCCCTGCCTCTGACAACTAATAATAACAGTCTCATTCCTTCTCATTGGATCACATAGAGTTCCTATATTGTATCTCTTTTGTTTTACTGTATAAAGTGTGTCCATACATTTCCTGGTGACTAAGTCCAGCTGCTGACCTGCAGATTTAAGGATAGGTGGGAGCGCATGCGGAG